>JBBGBA010000087.1:600000-935770 GCA_038088335.1 Mesorhabditis sp. LJ9110
CCTTTCTAGATTTTTCGGTTCTTGTGTATTATCGGGGGCGGGGCGACTTTTTATCCGATTTTTTGAACGGATCCAATTTTTCAAATAGCTATTTGATAACGAAAGGGTTTGCGAAACCATTTTTTACTATTTCCATGCTGAAAACTTTACAAATTTTGGTCGAAACATACCAAAAATCGGCTTTTTATTATTTTCGCTTAACAAAGTGTTTTTTGAAGGTTTTTAGATAGATAGTTTTACAGACTAAAAACACTATTAAAATACTAATTATTGAATTACCAGGCATTTCTAGCCTTGTACACCCCCCCCCCCCCCGATAATGCAAAAGAACCTTGGTTCCTTTTCAGTTTCCGGAATACGCGTGGGTGTCAGCGGAAGAATTTGTGAAACGAGTTCCGGGCACCGATTATCGATCAGCCGTCAGAACATCCTTCCTCCAATAAATATCCGCCAATCGATATTTCGTGATTAGTTTGTAGTTGTTGATGTTTTGATTGTTTTGCTCGGCTTTCTCTGTGTCCTTTTTTGCAATAAATCTGAGTTGCAACTCATACTCCCCTGTAATTATAGAAAAACAATATTTATCAGTGATTTATTTCCCATTTTCAGTCTGGAATCATTTGTCGAAAATTAACAAGTAGGTGGCTGGATCGAGGGATCTGTCCGGAAATTGAGAGTTGTAGATGGCGCAGAGGAACACTAAAAGAAGATATTGGAATGTGGTATTGGAGTGATTAGCTTTGTAAAAGCAATTCGAAGGCTGTTCGGTTCGTTTTGAATTAAAATGCGGTTGCCGAGTCAACCGAACGGCCCCGATACTACAGGGTGCGGAGAAAGTTTTGGGTGGCAGAATTGGTTATGTTTTCTCCAATTGCGTGCTCCAGCCTGGATTTTTTTAATGGGAGTCTAAAAAATGGCAACTTGAGAAACACTAGGCACCAACAGATCAACAAAATTTTTGGGAGTAAATGGACCCGGGCCAAGGACCTTTTCTTCGGCCTGCGGCGCCGAGAGCGAGGGACTGGCCTAAATTTCGGATACCGAGAGCCTCGAAATATTTTTTGTTGTTGAACTATCAAAAAGCAAAAAGGTAAATTTGCCGAGGATCCGAACCCTCGTCTATTTGCGTGGTAGACCGGGCGTCAAGCGGTGCTTCCAGGTTATCGGGGGTCGGTTATTTTAGCGGGGGTCGGTTGGCATCTTCTTTTTGTTTAGCCTATACCTCGCTAGTGATAAATTGTAGTTTATTTTAATACTGTTTTTAGTAGCTTCCGGTAATCAAAAAGTATAAAAATTTTTAGCCTATAGTCACGAAATCTAGGGTTATAGCGCGGTTTTAGCCATTTTCATATACGTTCGACCGAAAAAGAAAAAATTTTTCTACAGGTTTTATGCAGTTTTTCTTAATGTCTCCTCCCCCGCTAACAGTCCAGAACCATTTCAAACGGCGCACAATTCTATAAAAACAACCAGCTTTTAATTAGCCGAACCGCACGATATTATAGAAAAAAAGTTCGCGACCGACCCCCGCTAAAAAACCGACCCCCGATAACCTGGAAGCACCCGTCAAGCCACTATACCAAAGGGGGCATGGCGATGGGCGGCGGGAAAGGCCTCTTCTGTCCCGGGGGCCGGTTCATCCCGGGAGGGAGGACTCCTGGTAACTTTACAAAATTAGCTTTTTTAGTTTGAATGCGCCGAAAATTTGCAAAAATAATAAGATGCGCGTGATCCCCACTATCGAATACATAAGTGTTCCAACTTACAGACCGAAATTCGATCCGGGCTTCGAGTTATGGCCCGGACACCACGGCTCGTCGCCCATTTTGTTAAGGATTTTCACCATTTTGGTTGTAAAATCGTTGAATTACGGAATTTCGCCAATTTCTTTTCTCTTTTCTCGCTTATAGGGTAGGAATTATGAACATTTGGCATGTCTCATTCGAAAGAGCGTTTTTCCCTTACCTAACACTGCTCTTTTTATTGATTTTACAGGATATCCACGTATTTATCCTACTATATATAAAAAAATAGTGTCTGTGGTGTGTGTGTGTGCATTTGCATGCAACTTCCGTCCGTATGTTCCAGTCGTATCTCAATAAGGGAAGAAGTTAAGGGGGTGTATGACACGTCATTAGGTGCGTAATGCTCATGACACGACTGCACGCATATCAGCTGAGGCAAAAAGTGCTATTTTCGATATTAAAATTAAGTTTTTGTGAAAATCTCGGGAACCCACTTTGTTAGGAATCAATTAGCATACACCGGAAGTGGGGAGAGCCTATATAAAGGGGTGAAGGGCGAGCGCTTTTCATTTTTATTCGGGGCGTCGGCTCGAATTATGCAAAGTGTAGAATATCATGGGGCTAGACGGGGCCAGGGTGAAAAGCCGCGTAGCGGCTTTTCAACCCTGGTTCTTATTATTATTTCAATTATTTCCTGACGAGCAATTCTAAGAGACTCGGCGAAGAATTAGCATTATGCGATGGGAAATCGGGTACTAGACTGTTGGCAGGGGGAAAACTAATGTTGTTAATAGTATATAATGTTCCCTTTTATGTCGTTTTTAGTCGGTTTTGATTGCTCGAAAGTTATCACAAATTTTTGTACTTTTTTGGCCATTTTTCATAAATTTTAGACCAATAACATTTGCCACTTACCTTTGCCATAAACTTCAATTCGGAATCTATGCAACTCTGAAACAACCAACTCGTCAAAGTCAAGCTCTTCTGGCTGAAATGGGGGCAATATTTGAGTCTGAGAATAAAGAGAAGAAAAGGAGGGGGAATAAGCTGCTCATTGTTCTTACACCGAGTGGTTTTTAGGTAATCTTGGAGTTTTGCGATGTGACATAGCGCTCATTCGATAGAACTTGGAATTCTGAACAAATCCCATCTTTGGTCGCGGTAGGAAATTGGGCTCTCTACCGCAGACAGCCCAGCCCCTTCTTATTGCCTCTCCCCCTTCCCCCTTCCCGTCTCTCCTTGGCCTAGTGATCGAAGGCGCTGACCCAAGCTGGCAGTCAGGGTTCGGTTTTGTTCCGCGGCGAGCGCCTCGAATGAGCTATGTCACATAGAAAAATGCCAGGATCACCTAAAAGCGGCTCTTTATTCTTAGGAGAAGAAGCGCTTCTCAATCCTACCATCCATTTGGCCAATAATTCTAGATCAGCATCCGTGTCATCAAGAAATGTCATCATTCCATTATGAAGTGTTCGAAGGCGTCTTTCGTACTTTTTCTAAATACGGTAAGTGTCAAGGGGAGTGTGCTGTAGTCTACCAGAAATAATGGAATATCGGGATATCTGGCATCGTCGAATGGGTTACGGACTATCTGGGGGTGCTTCGGCTGAGCAATCCGCGTTTCATGTAAATATCCCGATTGTTGTGGCCGAGATGGGCAAATTGCCAGCTGAAAATGAATGGACAATCTTCTTTTGAATGCATTCATCTTGCATCTCGTTGTCCAGTCCATCATAGTTGCATGGATTCGCGGGGGATCAATTCTTTTCTTTGGGCCTCGGTTGGCCCAGTAATTACAATAGTGTTTTATATTGTTTTTAATACGTTTTAACTATATTGAAAGTAGAAAACTTTGCATGTTTGCAATGTTGCAATGTTTGCAAAAAGTCGAACATTTGGTCATTTTCGGTCGAAAAACAATTTTTCGACCTAAAAGGAAATTTTTAATCGAATTTTGTACAGTTTTTATGCTTAAGAATGGTTAAAAACAATGTAGAAACGCATCCACTATTCATAAAAAACTTTAGGCTTCGGCGGAAAAAAACGAGGTCCTAAAGGACCCAAAAAGGAAATTCCGCCAGTTTGCCAAAACCATTTATAACCCGAAAAATCTCTGGGTTGGCCAGAAACGATTTGCATACTCGAAATGAGGGCAATAAACTGTTCTATGCCTCATTGCTTGGCATCGTTCTCTTGACAATGGAAATATAGAGAGAGAAAATAGATAACTTACATCGATAAACGATGTGAAATAGTGGATGGATGGATATTTCTCATAATCCCAAGTCATCTCTATTGGGGCTCTTTCGTAGGGTCCAAAGTCTAAAATGTCAAAGATCAGTTTTGCGTTAGAAACAATTTTCGTCTTATTCGATTCAATGAATTCTCTCACTTTTGTATTGCCAATTCCTTCCCCATCCTTCACTCCACAATTCTTTGCATTCTTCGCATTCCCATGGAATTTCTGAGCCGTATCGCTGAAAAATGACACATTTCAAGAGGCCTGAAAAGAAGAGCTTTCCGGAACTTTCCGCCCAATTGCAAGTTTTGGCCACTTTTTTTCGAAAATTCGTTTTCTTTCTAAAACGACCAAAGGCATTAGCAAGGCCAATAAAATGCAAAAAATCTCATACGAGTAAATCATAGTGGCCCCTCGGTAAAAAACGGAATGTGTTTTGAGGCTTCTTGGGAGTAATCAGCCTGGGGCCATAACCAAAAATTTTGCTTATAGTAAAAATCAAAACTTGCAATTGGGCGGAAAGTTCCGGTCAAAAAGCAAAACAAAAAAATCGTGAACGAATTCGAACCCTGGTCAGTATCCTAACAAGCTAGCCGCTTACCACCCGGCCATTCAACTGGTGATTCTTCTGAGATGGGAAGCCCTCATAAACCCTGAGGTGAATGCTAATTCCTCCGAATGTAAATTGACCATTTTCCGGAAGTGCTGTATCTCTGTCCAGAGGCTCATTTAGGAAATTCTGACTAGACCGTTGGAATCGCCATAGTCGAAAACCTAGGGTAGCCGCGAGCGTTTTTCGAAACTCCACCGTGCCAACTTGAGGTTCCCTTGTTAGGCCTAAGCTTGAAATGTTGTCAGCGAAAAGAAGGAAATCATTAGCCTTTCTTTGGCTGATTTTTGATTATCGACTGTTTCGAGGCCAAAGTTGATGAGTTAAACTTTCAACTCTATTGAAAGTTTTTCCACTGGTTTTAGAAGTTTTAGAAATGTTAACTATCATACCATTTGACATTGTCGACAACGACCGACCGGTGGTTTCTGAAAAAAAAGATGGCAAATTGGAAAGCAATTCATTTTGACAGAGTTTAGTTAGAATTAAAAACATATAAAGTGGCATACATTGGAATGAATCGTCAAGAAATGGCATTCCCCTCGATAGTTGCTGATCACTTTTCGAAAGTTTTCATCCGTATCACCCTCCATCCGAAACCTCTTCGTCGCGCGCAACGACCGGAAGAAGCCGCTCACCTGAATTCAACCGTCACCTCATTTCTCTTCACCATTATAAAGGCATTTTGGGGTGATTTTTTTCGTATCTCGGCTCTTTTTAGACTTACAGACCCGGCAAGGATACCAAAATGTAGCTCTTGCTCTGTAAAATAAGGCTACAATGCATTTGAGTCCGAAAATAGCGGAAAGTTCAAAGCATAGCGGCTTAATCTTTTCAACCCTCAAAATACTGTAAAAAAATTCCTAGCAATTTTTGCCGCAAGAAAACAGGTTTTTTTATAGTAATTCGACGACGGCGAACATTTTGAGATACTCCACTCATTGATAGGACGTCTGAAAAGTTGCGGGGGGGGGTGAACTAGAGTGTAGCCACTTTGGAGCCTTCGATATTGCCGGTATTGCAATACCTCAAATGCAGCATCTTCTTCCATCCTCGGCCTCTTCCAACCGTAGTACCCTTCCAGAGCCTGTAATTCATATCTTTTATGTTCGTTCTTGGTTTCCTCTAATCTCTCTCTGTCTCTCTCTCTCTCTCTTCTCTCTCTCTCTCTCTCTCTATTACAGCGTGTCCGAGACAATTTGTTCCGGACGTTGGGTTCGACTAGTCTTTGGGACACCATGTATGTGACTGACCGTGGGATTCGGCTCGAATCTAGCATGAATCTTCTTGATAGTACGGCTGAGACGAGCAAGGGTGGCCATAAATCCATTGAAATCAATCGGGTATCGGCTAAAAAAAACGAGAATTTTAACAGAAGCTAACTGAAGAAAGCATTCGACCAAATTTCCTTGCCTCAAAATATACAAATTATTACGGGGGGCCCTACGCACAGGGCACTCGTTTCGGTAAAGGAAAAAGGCCTGTAGACAGCTAAACCACAAGATAACGGACCAAAATATCTTTTTTCGATGAAAATACAGTTTTTAGCTTGATTCTAAGGTTTTAGCCATTTTTCTGCGATTTCTCGACGGAATTGGAATTAGCATAGTCGAATTAGTCAGCCTTGACCGATTTTACAAGCTAATCCGGTTATACGTCGATTCTAGCAATTTTTTTGCCGTACGTAACCTTACCAGTGAAACGAATGCCCCTGTGCGTATGCCCCCGCCGTGAATTATTTCCCGATCAGTGTGTGTATCAGTGTAATCGCAAGTATTTTCATTGTGTTTAGGAATATTTTTTTGCATTTAACCGATAAAGTTATTTAGACAAACTCCAAAAATTCAAAAAATTTCTAATTTCGATTCGAAGGCTATATTTTTGCGTATTCTTAGGATTGTAATTTTTTATTTAAATTTTTATAAACTCTAAGGACCGGCGCCATACCTGGTATACGTGTCACTGTGGTCGCGCACAACAAATAAAGACTGAGTCTGACTATCCACCACGATCTCGCACCGTACCCCAGGCCATCTCCGGTAGTCTATATCATCGTAATTCGCGAATATCAGCCGAGCAGCTCGCACCACAATCTGCAAATACAATTGCCAGCATCTACTTTGAGCCCCCGATTTATTTGAATTGATCAAAGAATCTCTGCTCGCCCCCCTTCCTCATCGTAATTCAAAAGAAACAAACTTTTTGGGATTGTGCCGTCGCGGGCTGGCCATCTTCTTCTTCTTCTTCGTTTCCTTCGATTGTTCTGCCGATACACGCGGCATATTCTATCCTTTTCGGCATCATATATCGACGATCAATCGCATTTCTGCAAGAATATTATTTGATTAACAGGACCTATATGAAGAGCTAAGGAAGGTATTTGATCTCTATAACTAATACCTGAATCGTCGATTGACATGCCGTAGAATGAGATAATGGCTGAATGATAGTTGATCGAGTAGTAGAGAGATCTGATCATCCGACAACCCATCTACAGCAAACATTTTATCTAGAATAATTGACGATTTTATAGAAGGACATTCCTAATGTAAGCTAGTTCTAGTTCTAGGCTAGGCTAGGCCTAAGCTCGGCCTATACTCAGCCCACGCTAAGCGAAGTCCAAGCCTAAGTCTAAGCTAAGCCTAGCCCAGAACTAGACCTCAAAAAAAAGATGCCCCAACACCACTGGCTCCAAAATCTCCTCGATCTCTGCCAATTGCCGCTATCTATCGATTTTTTTTTTGAAGCTGGGGGCTCTAGGGAATTATATGGACAAGATACTCGGCATTAATGCCTAGGGCCAGGAACTTTTGCCGCACCCTGTAGTATGTGTTTCTCGCATCCTTGGCGAAAGTTTGTTTGAAGGGGCGGGGTTTCAAATGCTTGCTTTTGCTGCCATTTGGCTCTTTTTAAAAACCGCTTTTTTGAAAGTGATAGTAGGCTGCCTGATGGTGTGGTAGTTGGTAAAAGTCGCGTAACGGGGGGGGGGACCAATCACCAGGGGAAACCAATATGACCTCATCCGGCCTCGTGGTTCCTATCCATGCATGCCATCGGATGGCGCGTCGAAAATACTACGAAGAGGCGTAATTTCAGACCGCAAAAAAACTTAATTAACACTGCTTTTTAAATTCCTTTATTTAGCTTAATCATTTTAAATAAAGTTTGTCGGGCGGGAATTAAATATCTTCATATAATTGCCGACGCTCTACCCGGTGGCAAAGCTACGGGATTATATTTGGTTGTACCATAAGTAACTGCAGTATTTTGATCGTAAAATTTTCATTTAACCCACCGTTCAGCTCTTCCAATTTTCAAGATGATGAGCGGTCATCGGAAGGAAGATGGGTCCGGGATGTCGCTCCCTCGGGTCGATGGGCGCCTCGGGGAAAACATTTATAAAAAATGTTTTAGTTGCAGGAATTTTTCGAAATTTTTAGGGCAGATAGTACCCTTCTGGTCTAAACCGAGGGCTAAAAACGGGACACCCTGATGGTGAAATTGTTCCGGAAAAGGCGGCCAAAGTCGTCTGCAGCTATACTTATGGTACAACCTAATATTTGGAAAATATTATTACCCGGTAGATTTTGTGTTTTTCCACTCTCCCACTTCTCCTTTTATCCAGCCCTATTAGGGGTAGCTTCATCAACAAATCCCTCTAGGGGCTCGGGGAGCCGGCTGTGAGCGGTAAGCGTGTTTGGTTGTAGTGGTGTGCGCTCGCAGCATCCATCGCACAGTCATGACCCTGACACCGAAACGGCCCCCCGCCACGGCTCGTCAAAGGGCACTTTAGTACGGGGCGCGCCTTTAGCCGTCCGGGCTCTGTGGGGCGGCGCCGCCCATATTAAAAAAATGAAAGCTTGAGGTATTCTGGTAATAACTTTTTCAGGATGATTTCAAAAATTTGGGAGGCGTGAGAACTGAATAGAGGGAAAATTTCTCTATCGAACTGTGTGCGCCGTTAGAAAAGTTCTCACCGATTTAAGGAAATTTTGACGTGTAAAGCTGCATTACGACATGTATTGCCCCGGTGCAGCAGAGATTTCTCGGTCACAGATTGGTTTCAATTCCATTATTTTCGATTCAGAAAAGTTCTTGACTTTCGATATTCTTGATTCGATTTTGATTTATTACAAAAACCACCATCAAGTCAATTCGGAACCTCGTTTTAGATGGAAAGATTCTTCTTTCGGACACCACAGAAGGGTGATCAAGCCGCTACTACCTCGGATATGCCAAGCTCGAGTCAGGCCAAGGTGAGGGATTTCGTACAGCATGAGTTAATAAGTTTAGAAACTACGGCCAGGCCGCCGCGAGAGACAACGCCTTCGCGGATTCGATAACGCGAGGAGCAAGAGCGGCTTTTCCAAGGACATTTCACGAGTAGAGGTGTAATTTTCCTTATCAAATTAAAGTTTCTTTTTAGGTTCGAGCTGGCAAGACGGGCCATAAAATTGCAGAGAAACCCGGCGAGAATAAGGTGAAATAAATTTTATCTCAGATACTTCACATAGGCGACCCGGGGCGCGTCCGCTCCCGAGCTCGAATCGGGGCAGAAGAGGGCCCGAAAGGGCGCAACGTCGTCATCTGAAAGCTCTCCATCGCCGATCAAAAAGCCGCGTGGTGGAAAGGTAAACCTACCTTATGATAAAAGAATGAACTGTGTTACAGGCCCCTGCCGCCAACAAGTCGACACGGCGCCCGAAACAGCCAAGAGATGAGGAAACTTCCTCGACACCCCACCCGCCCTCATCGAGTTCAGAGGAGGACAGAGAGGTTTGTTGAACAATACTATCTATTAATGGTTCGTTCAGCCCTCGCCTCCGAGGACCCCGACGCCGGGGACGCAGCCGACGACTCCAGAAGTGCCCCCCTACCTCAAGCCCCTGCTCGACTCCATCACCAAGCTGACAAATGCCGTGAACCGACTGGCAGATAAGCTGTTTTAGTTAATCAAAAATAAATTGTTTAATTTTGGTTCACCGAGTTGTGCAGATTGATACGGATTTCAGATTCCTTTGCATTTCTTCCTCGGTTTTTAGCTAGACCCCATCATTCCCATTTTAGATGGGACGGCAACGACGGACGCTCTGTCGCTGTCAGAGTATTATTAAGGGTGGCTTTCAGGGAAATTGTCCCATCAAAACCCATAAACCTCGGGAATACCAGGAAAACGAGCCGGATTTGGTTGTGTCAGGGCCAAATTCAACCACGGTCAAGTCCGCTGGTGAAAAAATAGATCCGAATCCCGGTGCCGCTAACCTACTTGTAGCGTTGAATCAGACCCGTTGGCTATTAGATAGAAGGGGGCCCAGAAAGGTGGCACTTTATCGTAGACAGCTTATTTGCTTGATCTCTAAAATCAAAGCCCTGCTCGCAGTAAACGAAAAATTAGAATCGGAAGTAAGACAAATGCGTAAATCCGGAACCAACACCCCGGTGGCTAGAACCAGGAAAAATTTTGATACTTTGGTGCCGTTTAGAAAAAGGTCCCGTTTCCAAGAATTTTTGCGACGCTTAGAAGAAGCTATTGGCGATTCTAGCGATCTAGAGAATGACGGCAAGAAATTCTTGCAAGAATTTCTCGAAAGTTTCCCAGTGTTTAAAAACGCTCCAGCTCGTCTAGACCCATTAACGGATCTCTGTATCCATGAAATGGTTGGGTTAACTGGCAATCAGCGTGACAAACTGAAACAGGCTTATATGAAACAAGGTTTTGATTTCCTGGCCCCTACAAATCGAGTTTGTATCGCACGAAATAACCAAAAAAATTAGTGCGTCTTTTCAGTTGGAGCGGATCTCCTTTACTCAAGGCGATTTTCATGCCTATCTTTGTCAAGAGGTTAGAGAGGTTATTACGCGAAGGGTCCAAAATATGTATGAACGTAAGGTGCTAAACCTAGACGGAGAGTTTGCTGGCTCTATTTGGTTGGCGATCCATGGCGATAAGGGAGGGGGTACCACCAAGCTTGGTTTCTCGATTGCTAATGTACCGCGCCCAAATTCGGCCTCAAATATGACCCTTTTGGCTATTTACGAAGGCCAAGACCATGCTTTAGAATTGCGTGCAGCGCTAGGGCGGATCGCTAACCAGCTTAACCTATTGGCCTCACTGGAGCTCTCAGGGGAAAACGGTATAATTCAAATCCCGGTAAAATTATTTCTGGTTGGCGACTTGCCCTTCGACTCCGCGATGATCGGGCATCAGGGCCACTCAGCAAAATGCCCATGCATCCTGTGTGAGAATCCTAAAACCACGTTTTCCAGCGAAAAGCAAGTCATAGTTCCTCGCACTCTGCAGTCATGTCAAATGCAAGCCCAGTTGGCAGCAGATGACCCTCAACGGAAATCAATCATACATAGGCCCCTATCATCCATTCCTATTGAGTCAATTGTTCCACCCCCATTGCATATCCTTTTAGGCCTCGGGAACGATTACTACGAAAAAATCGAAACATTTGCCCTGCTATTTGACTGCCGTTCCCTGGATCCGAATTGTGATTTTGCCAACGTATCGAAAAAAGCCGATCTTATCAAGCTGCAAAAAAAATTGGAGTTTGACCTCAAGCAATTAGAGACCAAAATTTCAAAAGCGCATGAGGCGATCCTCGCCAACACCATCTGCCACGAGGTAGCCACCGCCATTAATGAACGATCTGTAATTCCCGAGACAGAAGATGAGCGTCTTTGTGGTGGTGGTGATAAATGCTTGTATCGAGACCAAAGAATGACTAAGTATCGATCGGGGCAGGCGGCTTTGTGGCTGGGGGACCGATGTGGGTCATGTAGTTTAGACTTCCACGCGGCTTGTGCCGGAATTCTAGACCAACAAGATTTCCTTGGCGCCGAAGCCGGCTTTGTTTGCCTCTGGTGCGACCAGACCAGGATTCCCGACTGGATAAATATTTTTTCCGATTATATAGCCCTAAACAAGAAAACTATCTCCGCAGCAGAAATCCAGCGAACCACCCTTAAAGCAACTTTGAATGGTTTTCGCGAAAACATGGACAAATATTTAGGGCCTTGTTACAAAAAGCTTGATGAAACCCTTCGGCAATGCGGCATTTTTAAAGCTGCTTTCTTGCCGGCACTCAATGGCAATCAAATTCAGCGCTTATTGAAACCTGAGACCCTAACGCAGATCTTCGATGTTTTTCCGCCTCGGCCTGAATTAGCTGCCCTCAAATCTTTAATGGAAAATACTGGCCACATATTCAGCACGTACGCCCAAAGCGGTTTTTATAGTCAACAGCAAATCGACGATTTGGCGGCTGAAATAGTTAGGTTCAAAAGGCTCTACATAACGTTCTATTCTTATGATCAAACCGGGCGACGTGAAAAATCTTTTACTCCAAAGGCACATTTACTAATTTTTCATGTAGTTCCATTTATGAGACGTTGGGGAACCTGGGCGCTAATGACGGAGCAGGGTGGAGAATCCATGCACGCAGTAATTAATCAGTTGGAGAGGCGACATTGGTGCGTGAAAACCAACAAGGCTAAAAAATACTCAAGATTGATCGATTCTGTTTGGCTAAAAAACGTGATACATGACCAGCAGCTTCCATCTATCGCTTCACACCTGCCGGCCACACTATCGCCATGAGCTATGATCTATTGTTGATGGCATCTTTGTTGATCGTGATAAATTGTTGAGATTTTTCCACATTCCTTTGCTTTTTCCGTCGTTTACCAATATATCGCCATTTCCTTCAGCTACTGACTGCTCATCCCTGCTCTATATGCAAAAAGCAAAAGGAATTTTCCGTGTAATTTGCTTTTTTGGGTGGGCTGGGATTGATCCCGGCCGGGGGGGTGGTCGCGGCCTGGGAGACTAACACACTGTCAACCCACGACTGGGCCCCGCCCCCCAGAAGTGCGTTTTTGGTAAGGGCTGACGAGCCGTGCCGCGTACACCACTTGCAAACCTCACTCCAGCTTTTCCCCTTTCCGGCGACCTTTCTATACAGGGTGTCCCCCAAAAAAAACCCCTCTAGCGGTCCGCAGTAATGTCCGTCTTTACGATTTAGGCATCTATCGAAAGATTCCGATGATTTGATGCTCGAAATTCCCGGATTTTTCTTGCATTTACGAAGATTTTTGGGGAAAGGACTGACGGTTTTTGTTGCTTTTCCCATGCCAAGGTTTTAGCAACAACAACAAAAAAACATTTTTTGGAATTTTGGCACCTTTTCTCGCGGCGCGAGAGCAGCTTTTTGCATGCCATTTGAGAAAACGCAGCCTTGATGGGGCTGAAGCCGATTAAATTGAGTTTTTGGGCAAAAAACGGGTAGCTTCTTCATCAAAAAACGCGGAAAATCGAGCTAGGAGTTCGGGAATTGCGAAAATTCACAAACATACAGCTCAAACACAAGAAAACGAGCAGCATGTCTTTTTTCGATGTGAACACGGGTTTTAGCTCATTTCTGGGGTTTTAAAGCTAATTTTTCGCCTATTTCTCGACGGAATCTGCGTCAGGGTAGCCGAATCGGTCAGAATTGATTGATTTTAGAAGCTAAACCGGGATATATCGGGTCTACCAGCTATTTGGCCTTATGAAGTTTACAAGTGAAACCAATTTCAGCCGGAATTTCCCGAATTTGAGAGGCCAAAACAAGCTAAAAGTTTCTAAACAGCGGCTTGGCACACACCCGTCATTTTCAAATTGTTCGCCAATGGGCGAATGTGTGCTATTTTGTTTTCTTCTATTCTTTCGTTTTATTCCTTTCAAAAGACCAATATTAATTTTGTCTATTTTCAGATGTTGAGCTTAACAAGACGCGGCATCGCCCAATCGTTGTTTCGCGCCATCTCGACGGCCCAAGAACCGCTTCGCATCGATCGACTTGATGGAGAGGATCAAGATAGGCATTTCACCGTTTATAATTACCCATTTATAGTTTACGAATCGTCGTTTTGAGGTTGAAGAAGCCGGAGACGCGCAATGCCATCAGCAAATTGATGCTTTCACAGGTAAACTTACCAAGATAAAAACTATTTTCGCGTTTCTAGCCGTTATGCTAGTGATCGAGCAAGCTTAGCGGTTTTTAGGCAGAGAAAGTTAACCTAGAACATAAATTAATCCAAAAAATGTACCTCTTCGTTCAAAATGGTATGAAATTCAGCAAAAATTAGCAAATTTTGCAGATTGTTTCGTATTTTTAAGACTTTTTTGAGATTCAGGACCACGGAAAGTACTGCAAAATGCGTTAAATTTTATCAATAAGCATTTCTAGACCTGAAACCCCCACCAACGTTCCACACCCGTTTTCATTCCACTTTTTTGCAGTTTCGCGAGGCGCTGGCCGGGCTGAAATTCGATCGAAGCGCCCGAGTGGTGATCCTGAAGAGTGATGTCGATGGAGCATTTTGCGCAGGTGATTCTAGCGCCAAATTAGATGATTTTCGAGGTTTTAGGGGCAGATCTGAAAGAGCGGAAAGCGATGAGTGCCGAAGAAGTGCCCCGTTTCGTCGATTCGATCCGGGCGGCCACCACGGAACTCTCGTCACTTCCCGTGCCCACCATTGCGGCCATTGATGGGTACCTTTTGCTGCTTGAGTTTGAGAATATTGGATAATTTGGCAACCAATTTTTCTAATGCGATTAGAGAAAATATATCTTGACCCATTTTACTTTTTGGACACGTAAAACCTACAAATTGGAATAAAAATCCCGAAATTTCCACTTTTAACTCGTACTCTAAGTGTCTTCGATAATTTCTTCAGGGAAATTTCGCTAGATTTTAGCAGAAAACCCTGGTAAAATATTTAGTATCCCGTTGCTAGGCATTTCTGGGCTTATGGCGAAAAATAATTGAGTTTTTCCCCCAGAAATGGTCGATTTTCGAACAAAATGTCGGATTTTTAAGCATGGAAGTTCTATTTTCAGACTTTTCAAAAGCAGGAAGCATAAAGTCAGAATGCCTTAATTTCAAAATGCATAGAGTTCAAAATGCGTCAATTTTTGAATTCCAAAATTTCACGAGGTAAATTTGGGGTGTAGATTAGGATTTTCGCGAATCAAATTTAGCTCTTTCGCAATGTATGCCATCTGAGATTTATTTTTATGGATTCTGAGTTTAGATGTTCTAAAATTTATGCATTCCAATAGAAAATCATACAATTCTTTTGCGTTACAGTGTGGCGCTGGGCGGTGGCCTGGAATTGGCGTTGTCGTGCGATTTGCGCGTTGCGAGTGATGGGGCCAAGATGGGGTTGACGGAGACACGATTGGCCATCATCCCCGGAGCTGGTATGCAATATTTTAAATCTTTCTCTAATCTATACAAAACCATGAAAATATACATCTATGAAAACGTTAAAAAGTCGAAATTTTGCTTAAAAATAGAATAATAGCTTAATAGGCAGTCGTTTACCAGTGTTGTCAGTAAAATATAACTATCTAGAAATCTGAAAATCCAGACGAATAGCTGCAAAAACTTTAAAACTGTAAAAAGCTGGGAGAAAAGCCGAAATTTTAATAAAAAAATGATGTTTTTCTTATTTTTCAAAAAATTTGCTATTTTTTCTAGTTTAGGAATAGTAGAAAAATGTTTTAGAAACACTACCACAATCTATATGTCCAAAATTAGCTCCTAAGAAAAAGTTGCCACCCCCCGTTAATGCGAAAGAACCGAAATTCCTTTTTTCCAGGTGGTACTCAACGATTGACGCGCATCGTCGGCGTCGCCAAGGCCAAGGAGCTCATCTTCACGGCAAAGATTATTGGGGCAACCGTACGTTTTTACCGGTTGGTTGGGAAATCCCTGTTTTTTCCAGGAAGCCGCCGAAATAGGACTGGTGAACGCGGCCGTTGCAAAAGGATCCGATGGACAGGGAGCCTATGCGAAGGCCCTCGAAATGGCGCGCGAAATATTGCCCAGGGTATGCGGATTCTATGAAAAATTTCGGTTTCTTTTTTTCTTTTGAAATTTTTAAATGTTGTGGAACGTAATCCCCGGTTTTTTAACAGGGGGGTTTACTAATTTTAACGATTTCATGCGAAAAACTATCTAAAAAATTTAAAAATCAAAATTTCGCTCGAAAAACTGGTATTTTCGAGGGTTTACCTATAAGAATAGTAAAAAGCTCTCTAGAAACACTTTCTTGATTTATATTACAAAAAATTGGAGCCCAAGGCAAAAATTCGGGGGCCCCCCACAGCCGAAAACACTAACTAATCGACCCCCTGGCGCACTTGCTACCAGGGGGAGCCCGAATAAACCCAGAATTGGCCGAAAATTATCACACAGATAGAATCGACCACGCTGATCATCACGTCGTTGTCCGAATTTGCTACTGATCTTTAAAAGTCGAGATATGTCAGTTTTAAAGTGATCCCTTAGTTAAAATCAGCCAAAAGTCGACCCCGATTTTTTTTGATCGTCCCGGCCGATTTTGCAAAAATAAATTTCGCGAACATATTCAGAAAATTGTTCTCTTTCGAATGAGCCCTCTGGCTCAAAATTTTCGAAAGCTGGAAAATTGGAAAATTGACGATAGGCTCGGAGGACAAGGTCGTGATCGGGGCGTGGTCGATTCTATCTGTGTGCGAATTTTCAGGCATTCTGCAATTTTATTCGGGCTCCCCTAGTTAGAGCCCACTTTCCAATTCAATTTCCAGGGCCCAATCGCGGTGAAAGTGGCAAAGATAGCCGTCGACACGGGATCACAGTTGGATCTGCAGAGTGGACTGTTGCTCGAACAACAATGCTATGCACAGGTTTCTAGATTTTTGACTACGAGGTGCCCCAGCAAAATCCCCCCTACCTAGCGGTCCGCAGTCGCGTCGAATTTTCGCGATTTAGGTATTTATCCAAAAGCTCACGACCGGCTGAGGAGCTGGGTTCTCGCCGATTTTCGCAAGAAAATCCGAGTTTTTCGCTCGTTTTTCGGCATTTTTTATTCGAAAAACCCCATCCCGGCTATGTTTTTGAATTTTCGCGCCTTTTGCGACAGCCCAACGACGACAGCTTGTTGAAAGCAATTTAAGAAAACACAGCTGGGATGACGCGGAAACCGATTGAAATTAGATCTTTCGTTGAAAACACGTGAAACGGCATGAAAAATGCCGAAAATCGAGCGAAAAATTTGGGAATTTCGAAAATCTTGATCAGAAAAACCATCTGAAAACTTTAAAATTTTCAAAAAACCGACATTTTGCTTGAAAAACGACGCTTTTTGATCGGGAAATCGATTTTTTTTTTTGTATTTTTGAATAGAAATTTGTAAATTTTTGACGCTTAGGAACTGTAAAACACAATTTAAAAACACTTCAGCTTTATATTTTAAAAAAAATTGAAAAATTGTAGAAAGAAAGAAGAATTGTCTGTTTTCAGGTGATCCCAACCCGTGATCGTATCGAGGGACTGGCCGCCTTTGCCGAGAAGAGAAAGCCGCATTATAAAGGCGAATAATAAGAGCCTATTTGCTCATTGCCATGCCCTGATTTGGGTCCTTTTTGATTGTCGGGTATTCCTTCTATTCATTGTGCTTTTTAATATTCGTTTTTAATGATTCGATAGGAATAAATATTTTTGTAGTTTTCATGTTTTTTCGGGTGATCACAGCGTTTTCTTCCGCTGCCTTTTTCGAAAGCTTCTTCTGGAGCGGGTCTTTGTTTTTATACTCGGAAAAGGTGTGTTAAAGCCGTTTTGCTTTCTTGAAAAGTTATTTTAGGCTTTTGCGGCCGTGTTTTTTATGAAAACCTGAAGATTACCGGGTGTCCGAAAAAAGAGACATCCCTCTGGCATCTCTCGCAGTTATATAAGACCAGTGGAAAAAGACCGCTTCGCGGCCCTTTTCCACTGGACCCCGTCCAGGAACCATGAATCTGAATACATTCTTTTTTTAGCCTGCGGCGCAAGAACCTGGGTCAACGCGCCATTCTTTGGCCTGCGGCGCGAGAGCCTGGGCCAAGAACCTTTTCTTTGGCCTGCGGCGCTAGAGCGAGAGCCAGGAATCTTTTTGCCTAGTTTTACTTTACTGGTTTTTCTCCCGGATTTGGCCCGCGGCGCAAGTGCCTGGATCAAGGACCCATCATTGGCCTGCGGCGCAAGAGCCTGGGCCAACGACCTTTTCTTTGGCCTGCGGCGCTAGAGCGAGGGCCAGGCCTAAAACTCGCACACCAAGAGCCTAGAAATATGTTTTGTTGTTGAACTGCCAAAAAGCAAAAAGTTAACTTCGGCGGCGTGGATTCGAACCCGGGCCACGCGCCTTGTAGACCGGGGACCAATCCACTACACCACGGCGAGATGGAGATGGGGGCGGGAAAGGCGTCTGTCTTCTGTCCTGGGGGCGGGCTCATCCCGGGAGTGAGGACTTCTGGTAACTTTACAAAATACGATTTTTGAGTCTAAATACGCCGAAAATTTGTAAAAATAATAAGGTGCGCGTGATCTCCACTATCGAATACATAAGTTTTCCAAATTACAGCCCGAAATTCCATCTGAGCCTCGCGTTATGGCCCGGACACCACGGTTCATGGCCCATTTTGTTAAGGATTTTTTTAGAAAAATGCTCATAAAAACTTTATTTTACAAAATCTGACAAAACGCAAAATTCTATATCGGGCGAATTCGATTTTCAATCCACCCTCCAAAAATTAGCGCCCAATTCGGTCTGGCAATCGAGATATCCTCTGAACAAACCTTTTTTTCGGCCAAGATGTTAAGGATTTTTCACTATTTTGCTTGTAAAACCGTTAAATGAAGGAATTTCGAAAAACAAAAAAATGCGTCACTGACAAATGTGTTTCTCCACCTCCATGCCAAAAATCAGCTCAAAATTCGGCCTGGCGGCCGAGAAATCGGCTGTACAGAAAACAGACATACTTTTCTCGCTTATAGGATAGGATTTTGTCGATTTAGGTATCAATCGAAAGCTATCAACGAGCTGAGTAGATAGCTTCTCTCCGATTTACGATTTAGTGAAATTGCCGAATTTTATAACATTTACTAACATTTTTGCGAAATTGGCTGAATTTCTGATGCAAAAAAAAACCATTTTTCAAATTGTTACATTTTTCCTGGCAGCCCAAGGCCAGTTTTTTGGAAAGGCATTCGAGAAAACACTGCTTGGCTAGAGCTGAACCCGATTAAATTGAGTTTTTGCAGGAAATGCGTATTTTATGCGAAAAAACGATGTCAACCGGCTCAACAATTCGGGAATTTTTAAAAATCGGAAAGAACGTATCTCCTCAGCTCGTCGAGATCTTTCGATGGATACCTAAATCGTGAAAGTCGGACATTACAGCGGACCGCTATAGTCTCTTTTTTTTCGGTCGGTCTCTTTTTTTGGGACACCCTGTAGTCCCTTTTCCTACATAATTTTCGATTCTGGACTGTTAGCGGGGAGAACAATTTTTTCCCCTGTGATTCTTCACGACCCTATAACAAACACCAAACCATTTTTATATCATTTTGCATAGTTTTTAGATATAAAAACAGTACGAACTTGTAAAAATTTCCAAAGTTTTTTACTTTTTCGTCAAAAATGTATGAAAAATGACGATAAAGGCTCGATTTTCGCATTTTCCAAATCTTAAAAAATATATCATGATTTTATAGTGATCAAAAACCACTAAAGACACCATAAAAATACATTATTTATCACGAACCGGACGGCATAGGTGGCAACAGAAAAAGTTGTTTTCCCCTGTTAACAGTCCAGTACCTAATTTCCCCGGGTCCCTTTAGCAAATCAAAAGCCGGTAGATATTGTTTTTGCGTGCATTTCCGCTCTTCTCTCTCTCTCTCTCTCCCTCCTTCTCTCTCTATTTTGTCATATTTCCAGGGTAACTACAACCGGGAGTATGCTGCGTGCGCTGAGTCGATTACGGATGATGGGGATGATGGGGAGTGCCAAGCGAACCCTCAACACAACAACAATACGCGCGACCGGCGATTTTGAGCATCAAGACCCGAAAAGCGAGGATGAGGTGAGCATTCTTATACTTCCCCCAAAACCCCGCTGGCCTTTATTTTGAAAATTCGAAAACTTTGGCCTTTTTGACCATTTTCAGACATTTTTGACCAAAACGTCATAAATTGCGAAATTTTTGATAAGTTTCATGAGCTGTTATATCGAAAAACTATGTAACATTTGCTATAAAAATTGCCATATTTGTTGTAAAATGACTGGGAAAAAATGGGTTCCCCCGCGCTAGCAGTCCAAGGGTAAGAACTTTTTTCTAAGGCACCAATTTGTAAAAAGATTTTTGTATTTAACTAAATAGCGGAAGTATTTTTAAGCTATTTTTTGCTATCCCTAAACGTAGAAACTTTACAAATTTTAAAAAAATACAGAAACATCGATTTTTCCACCAAAAATGGCGTTTTTGGACCAAAATTTCGACTTTATGAACAATTTTTCGAAATTTTCGGATAGTTTTTGTAGTTAAAAGATAGTTTTATTTTGCTAAAAACGTTATGAAAATCTTCCTATCAAGTTACTAGGCATTTCTAGCTTAATGAAAAACGTTGTTTGACCCCCCCCCGATAATGCGAAAGATCCTCTTCACCCATTTCCAGGTGGTCAACATCACGTATATACTACGCGACGGCACGGAAAAGCATATCCGAGGCAAGATTGGCGACAATGTCATGTATCTCGCGCATAGGTAATTCATTTTAAAGGCAATTTCATAACAATTTACAGGTATAATATCGAGTTGGAGGGCGCGTGTGAGGCGTCATTGGCCTGCTCAACGTGCCACGTCTACGTCAACCAGCCGTTTTTCGATCGTCTCGATCAGCCGAAGGAGGAGGAAGAGGTTCGCAATTTTTCTCTATTTGTCTAGACATTTATGGGTCCTTTTGCGTTATCGGGGGGGGGGGTACTTTTTAGGATCTAATTTTTCTCGATTTTTCGACCGAAAATGGCCGATTTTCGCGCAAATTTCATAGTTTTGAAAGTTTTTAGAAAGTTTTTCTAAAGCAAAAAAGTTATTGGTCAGAAACTGGTGGTTTTCTGGCCATTTTAGTGCGCGTTTCTGTGGATTTCGGTAACGTTGAAAAAGTCGCGAATTCTCCAATGATCGGCCATTTTTCGTCGAAAAATCGATGTTTTTCATGTTCTTTAATAAAAATTTGTCAAGTTTTAACGTTTAGGAATAGTAAGAAACCATGTAGAAACACTGCCACGTTTTATGTTTGCAAAAATTAGGTCCTTAGAAAAAAAAAGTTGGTTTCCCGACAACCCCCCGATAATGCGTAAGAACCAAAACTGATTTTCGGAGAATTTTAGTGTGGGTTTCTGTTGAATCTCGTAAATCAAAAACTTGGATATGTAGAAAAGAACGCCCTCTTCATTTTTGCTACACTTTCGGTGCCGGATTCCGTTAAAATCTCTGTAAAAATATGCAATTTGTTCCAAAAATCCGATTTTTTTCATTTTTTAAGGGCTCTATCGGCGTTGGAAGACTGAAATGAATGTTGTTGTTGCAGGATATGCTGGATATGGCGCCAGCCCTACAACCGGATTCTCGTCTCGGCTGCCAGATTGTGTTGAGAAGAGATCTTGATGGGATTCGCGTCACACTACCCAAGATTACACGCAATTTCTACGTGGATGGCCATGTACCGCAACCACATTAATTCTTCCTTTCTTTCTTTTTTTTTTGTATATCGCTTGTGGATATGTTAGTTAATTGCCGTTCTGTTCGTCTTCTTTCAACATTCTTTTTGCAGCTTAAAATATGTCTTTTGTTGATTTGTTGTTATGATAGAGAAGACGGGTCACTCGTTTCTTTTCGATAAATATCGATCGATAAAGACGATAAATTGACATTAATGCCGAGCGTTTTGGCCGTGTAATTCCCGAGCGGGGCCGCCAATTTGAAAATCGAAGTGGATAGTTGTGGCGAAGGCCTCTATTTGTAATTGCGACTAGTTTAGCGCTCCCCTGAATTGTCTCCCTCTATATAATCGTCAATTATTGTAGATAAAATGTTTGCTGTAGATGGGTTGTCGGATGATCAGATCTCTCTACTACTCGATCAACTATCATTCAGCCATTATCTCATTCTACGGCGCGTCAATCGACGATTCAGGTATTTATTGGGACGAAATCGCTTCTTTTAGCTTTCTAAAATTAATGAAAGAACCGTTAAGAGTTTACTTTACCCCCTACAGCCGAAGGGTCTCAAAGTATTCGGTATTTTCGCTTATTTTGTCGGAATTTTTGCCACGCCATTCGATAGAGCGTCGAAAAATATACTAAGAGTTTCAATTTGAGCCTACAATAGCGTAAAATAAAAGAGTTATAGCCAAAACATTCCGCCTGGGGGTAGAGTAAAAAGTAGCCAAAGAATTCTAGAAATGCCATTAATCGTCGATATATGATGCCGAAAAGGATAGGATATGCCGCGTGTTTCGGCAGAACAATCGAAGAAAAACAAGAAGAAGATGGCCAGCCCGCGAGGGCACGATCCCAACAAGTTTGTTTATTTCGGCTTCTTTCGCATTATCGGGGTGCAATCGAACTTTTTTTTTGGATAAGTCTAGAAATGTCTAATAACTTAATAAGTGTTTTAATAGTGGTTTTACTATGACTAACAACTATTTTTAGCTAGAAAAACTATCTAAAAAGTGTTGGCCATTTTTGATCGAAAATACGATACTTTTTGCCGTTTTTTTAATGAAAAGCTGAACTCCAGATAACCCCCGCATACCGTATCTCGGCTTCCTGTTCGACTACCTTTGTGTAAAGTATACCAAAATACTCGCCAGGGCAAGACGAACATTTTGGTATACTTTACACGCCTGTAGATGAACAGGGAACCGAGATACAAACGTCCGGCTGGGCTGGGGGGTTATCTGGAGTCGTACCGAAGAATTAGATCCTAAGGAAAATAGTTGGTCCCCCCGATAATGAAAAATAGCCTTCTTTTGAATTACGAGGAAAGTGCACGCAGAGAATCTTGGATTTTGGGCCAAAAATACGTTTGCAGCTTGTCGTGCGGGCTGCTCGGCTGAGATTCGTCTCCTACGACGATTGGTACCAAATCGTGGTGGATAGTCAGACCCAGTCTCTTTTTATTGAGCGCGAGCACAATAGTAGCCTTACCAGGTATTGCACCGGTCAGAAGCTTGCTGATGGCGGAAGTCTGGGAAACCCCCGCCGCAACTTTTTGCCCGACGTCCTATTAATGCGTGGAGGAGCTCAACATGTTCACCATGGTGAAATTACTATACAGGGTGGCCCGAAAGTACGTTGACCGGGTTTTTTCGGATTTTCTAAAAAACTATAAGTACTGGCAGGGTCATATTGACATAGTATATTTCTTATACAATTACTTTCAACATGGTATTATCACTTTTCCTATTGACTGACTTAAATTCGGAAAAACTGGCCGAGAAGATTGCTGAAAATGAGGTGCCGGCACGCGGGTACTTGGCGTCGTATTTGCGCCATAACTCAGCGAAGACTGAACTAAGGATGTTCAAATTTGCATGGGAACTAGCCAAGACCGAGGCCTTCAAGATCTATCACACCAAAAAATTTAGCCGGCTTAGGTTCCGCCTACAGAAGGGCGACTATGAGCGATCAAAAAACGCATGTTTCAAAACCTTAATAGCGGCTCCAGACACTTGCGCTTGTGCGAGGGCCCTGAGCCTTCACCGGCAGGTCGTGCTTTACCAAAATGCTAGGCACACCTCTTGAATGACTCAGAAAGCCAGCCTATGTCTTTTTATCCAAAGGGATTAATTTTAGATTTTGCCATTTTCAGGAATTTTTGCCATGTGCTGTGCAATTAAGGTCCTAACGGAAAATTGGGGTTGTGTTGCCTTCCACGCGCCTGCCCAAATTTAGAAGAATTGCATAAGGAATACAATTCATAGCCTTGTTTTGCCTGCGAATACGAGTGCAAATGTCTGGAGCCGCTATTAAGGTTTTGAAACATGCGTTTTTTGATCGCTCATAGTCGCCCTTCTGTAGGCGGAACCTAAGCCGGCTAAATTTTTTGCTGTAATAGGTCTTGAAGGCCTCGGTCTTGGCTAGTTCCCATCCAAATTCGAACATCCTCAGTTAAGTCTTCGCTGAGTTATGGGGCAAACACGACGCCAAGTACCAGCGTGCCGGCACCTCATTTTTCTCAATCTTCACTACCAGTTTTTCCGATTTCAAGCCAAACAATAGTAAAAGTGATAATGCCATGTTGAAGGTAATTGTATAGGAAATAAAATATGGCAATATGACCCTGCCAGTACTTATAGTTTTTGAAAACGAAAACCGTCAACGTACTTTCGACAACCTGAAAACGTTGTTTCCATAGGCCATAAATTCTTAGAAAATTTTTTATAATAATTATAGGTCTGAGTTTTCCTTAATCAATTTTTCCCGGTCGAAAGTGAGTTTTCGTATCTCGGCTATCTTTAGCCCTACAGAGCCGTCAATGGTACCAAAATGTAGCTCTTGCTCTGTAGAATAAGGCTACAGTACGTTTGAACCGAAAAAATAGCGAAAAAGAAAATATTTGAGTTTGAAACCCGTAGTAGTACATACTAATCATAGTACTCAATCTTTTCACACTTCGAACTCCTGTAAAAAAATTTCTAGCGATTCTTGGCGGGTGGAAACAACTTGTTTATAGTAATTCGACAATGGCGAACATTTTGAGATAACAGTATGTATGCCTGAAAAGTTGTGGCTGGGGGGGGGGTTTCCTAGCCTCTTACCCTTGCTGATTTCGTTTTTCAGCCGATATTCGATTGATTTCAATGGATTTCTGGCCTCTCTTGCTCATCTCAACCGTTCCATCCAGGATCTGGAGTTTAGATTCGGGCCGAAGGAAAGGGTCAGTTTCATATAACAAAATCAGAGGAAAACCACGTAAAAAAATGATACATGAATGAATTACAGTCGCTCGAACGTTGTTATGTGGAGAAGAAACCAAATGGGGCAGCAGAGTTGCCCCGGATGTCGAAATCCGAAGTCGCAAATGCTGCAATTGAGGTTTGAGAAGTTTGAGAAAGAAAAAGTTGGGCGCTAATTTTATACAGGGTGTCCCAAAAAAAATCGGCCCCTCTAGCGGTCAGCAGCTTTGATCAGATAGATCTTTGGTGATCTATCTGATCTATCGGTTCTTGTGTATTCCCGGGGGTTTCGGCCTAAGCCTAGTTTTTTAAATAAGTAGTGGAATTGTTTCTAAATTGTTTATAGCTATTCCTAAGCATAAAAACTTTACAAAATTTAATTATTAATGTTAGGTCGAAAAATCAATTTTTTTCGGCCCAAAAATGACCAAATTTTCGACTTTTTCAAGCGTTTTTCTAACTTTTTAAAAAGTTTTTCCTATTAAAATAGGCTTAAATTTTGCTAAAAACAATGTGAAAACACTTTATATTTGATTACTATCCCCACCAGGGCCGACAGAAAAAAAAGATGGTTTCCCCCACGAATTGTTCGTCTTTCAATAAAACCGTTTTATTCGCTAAATTCAGGGCCAAAATCCATGAAAACTGCAGATTTTCTACAAAAATTCGTATGTGAATTGCTTGCTAAAGCTAACAGGAAGACGCGGATTTTACGCTTTTTTAAGGAATCGTTGAATATCAAGCGCGGGCTAAAAAAATTTGCAAAACGAAAAGCGCCTTTCCGAGGGCTTTGGAATGGTGTCGAAATCATCCCGATCCGATCTTTCTTCGGGCCGCTAGAGGGGGGTCGATTTTGTTCTGGGACACCCTGTATTCGGATTCAGTTGGGGCCGCTGTTCCACTTGTTGCGGGGGGCGACGAACAGGACCTATATGGAATTGGAGACGGATGAAATATTACGAAAAGTGGGCAGCAACTATCGAGGGGAATGCCATAAATGGTCCATTCTTTTATACGTACGCCAGTTTACACTTTACATTTTAGCTAAACGCCTGTCAAACGGAACTTTTTTCAATTTGCCATCTTTTTTTCAGAAACCACTCGTCGGCCGTTGTCGACAATGTCAAATGGTATCCTATTGTCCATCCCATCCAAAATTCAATGATTTTCAGCGATACGGCTCAGAAATCCCATGGAAATGCAAAGAATGTAATGAATTCTGGAGTGAAGGATGGGTCAGGAATTGGCAATATAGAGGTGAGAGAATTGACAGAATCGAATAATATAGAAATTTTTTAACGCAAAACTATCCTGCGGCACTTTAGGCCCTCCATCCTTCGAAAAGCGACAAAAATGGGGAGATATAGAGATTACTTCGAATTTCCGGAACTATCCATCCATCCACAACGACTCTTTCACACCGTTTTTCGATGTAGGTTATCTGGGATATTTTTATCCCATCAAATTACATCTGATCGAACTGTATCCCACCGAATTACATCCCATCGAAATTACGACTCCTCGAAATTTCGGTTTTTGTCAACCCAATTTTTTTGACCCAAGTATAAATTTTTTTATAAATAGCGGAAGCGTTTCTTAATGGTTTTAACTATTTCTAAGCCTTAAAACTATACAAATTTTCATAAAAAATTGAATTTTTGGGTCGAGAAATTGATTTTTTTTCGGCCGAGAATGACTAAAATTGGACCGGGCAAAAATCGGTATTCTTTGAAAATTCGATCAGTGGACATTTCTATGGGTTGTAATTTCGATGAGATGTAATTCGATGGGATGATAGCAAATCAGGTTATCTATTTTCCGATCCTATAGGCGAGAAAAGTATTTGTGTTTTCTGTACAGGCCGAGTGTCTGGCTGATTTTTGGAATGCAATGCAGTTCAGAAAAAACGGTTTTTTTTTAATTTTTCGAAATTCTTTCATCTAACGATTTTACAAGCAAAAACGTAAAATAAAACCTTAACAAAGCGGGCGACGAACCGTAGTGTTCGGGCCATAACTCGAAGACCAGATGGAATTTCGGGCTTAAACTTCCCCCGGGAGAAGTGGCCTTTCCCCCCGCCCGTTTGGATCACCCCCTGTGGTGTAATGGATGGGCGCCCGGTCTACCACTCGCCAGGTCTGTGGTTCGAATCCTCGGCGAATCAAATTTTTTGCTTTTTGGTAGTTCAAGAACAACACATATTTCTAGGCTCTCGATGTGCGATATTTAGACCTGTCGTTTTAGCGCCACAGGTAGACATCGCTGGCTCTAGCGCCGTCCAGAGATAAGTCCGGGACGGGCGCTCACGCGCCGACCCATTCCAAGAAAACACCCAGTATCTAGCGCCACAGCCCAAAGGATGGGTCCTTGAGTCAGGCTCTTGCACCCCAGGCTTAAAGAAAGGAAACGGCCAATTCATGATTCCTAGTCGGGGTCGAGTGGAAAAAGGCCGCGAAGCGGTCCCTTTTCCACTGGTTAATCATACACCAGGAAATCCTACACTAATTGATTTGTATTACGTATTGTACGTATTTCCAGCTGGCAATTTGCCCATCTCGGCCACAACAATCGGGATATTTACATGAAATGTCGATTTATGAGACGAGTGATGATGGCCAGATATTCGATATTCCATTCTTTCTGGTAGACTACAACACACTCCTCTTGACACTTACCGTATTTAGAAAAAGTACGAAAGACGCCTTCAAACACTTCATAATGGAAGGATGGCATTTCTTGAGGATACGGATGCTGATCTAGAATTATTGGCCAAATGGATGGTAGGATTGAGAAGATTCTTCTGCCAAGAATAAGGAGCAGCTTATTCCCCTCCTTTTCCAATCTTCATGCTCCCCCTTTTTCAGCCAGAAGAGTATGAGTTTGCGCGGGATCATGTTTCAAAGCTGCAAAGATTCCGACTTGAAGTTTATGGGAAAGGTAAGCGGGCAACAGGCCACTCAAGATCTTAATTAATAAAGCCTTTTACTCGTTTTCAATTGGGCTAAATATTTTTTCCTTTGCAAAACAACATTTCAGTGTTCCTCTGCGCCATTTTCAAGTCTACATATGGTGATGGGGAAATCTACTTGTCAATTTTCGACAAATGATTTGAGATTGACCCGAATTTTATAGCTTATAAAAGCAGCTAGCTCATATAAGCTGATAAAAGCTTATAAACGAATCAATATCAACGGATAAAAGCTTATAAAACTTTTCGGCTTTTTGGCAAATGATCTTCACATTTTATTCTATTTCTTTCTCCGATCCGATTCTTTTTATCTTCGAGATTTTCCTTGCAAGGCGCGGTTTTTAGGTGTTCTTCGATTTTTGCGGTGATGTGACATAGCTCCTTCGATAGAGCTTAAGATTCCGAGCAATTCCCATCCCTCAAAAATTGCTGAACGACTCCGGTTTTCAAGAAAATTCCCTCTGAAGGGGCCGATTTTGACAATTTTTGAGCCCCGCTTAACAAAATGCGAACGTTGAGAAGCTGATTCTCGCAGACCGTTGTCGTTCAGCATTTATAGAATTCTAGAATTTAGGAGGGCTGTGGTTCAGTTTACCCCCCCCCCCCCTCGCCGCCTACCGTATCTCGGCTCCCTGTTCATCTACGGGTGTGTAAAGTATACCAAAATCCTCGCCAGAGCAAGACGAACATTTGGTATACTTTACACACCTATAGGCCTACAGTTGGCCGAGATAAAAAAAAGTTGGGGGTCGGCTGGGGGGAGGAGGGTCGAATGAAGTCTAATCTTTTGGACCTTTATCGAAAGAGCTATGTCACATGGCGAAATTCCAAGCACACCTAACACCACTGGTTGTTAGCAAGCGTGCCTTACCGAGCATCTTGATGCCCGACCGCGAGAAGCCAATGCACGCCATCTCTCCCTTTACATGTCAAAAGGAGCGCCCTGTAGTCCCCGGGAAATTACATGGCAGATGGATCGGGGGATGGGCACGTGCTGCAACCGATTTACAACATTAGCTATCAAATTTTCCAGGATATCGCCATCTTTACAACAAAAACCGGTGTCGCAGATCGAAAATGGGTTAGAAAACGTGCTTTGGCGGCCTTGGAAGTTTGAATTCCTCTAAAGTTCGCCCGGTAACGAAGCGACAAATCATTTTTTTCGGATAATTTGGGTTTCCCGGGTCCTTTCCCCCACGAAAATTCCCCGAATCGCAGTTTCACATGAAATTTGGCTTTTCCCGGTAGTCCAACAGCTTTTTCACACCGATTTACTGTTCTCATACTTTCTTTTGAATGGTGTTTCTCGGTAAAATGCTTCATTTTCAGGGTAGCAAGCCGGTGCTCTGCAATGCGTTAATCGTACAGAAGGCCAAAATGGACAAGTTGGAGAAGTACTACACGGATTTCGTGCGTCCCCCGCTCGCGCCCATCTACCGGCCTACCGCCGAGGAGTTCACCGATCCGATCGCGTTCGTTTTCCCTCCATTTTTGAAGATCCATGCTGAAAACCGCGCTATAAACGTGAAATTCCTCGTTTTGGGCCTGGTTTTTCGCTGGAACTCGCCGCGGTTGCCGTGACAAAGGGCAATTAGCAGGTTTTAAGGCGCAAATCCAAAATCAGCGCCAGAATTTAAGTTAAAAATCGCGCCATTAACGTGAAATTCCCCGTTTCGGGCCTGAATTTCTCGCGGGAACTCGCGCGGTTGCGCTGAAAGGAAGACAATTTACACGTTGGAAAGCGCAAATCCAAAAACAGCGCCAAAAACCTGGCCTGCACGTGCTTTCGCAAATATTAGATGATCTAGGCTTCGCAAAAGGGCGTAATTTATTGTTCTCTTGTAGATACGTCGCCAAAATCAAGCCGGAAGCCGAGAAGTATGGTGTGGTGAAGATTGTGCCCCCATCGGTGCGTTTTCTATCGTTGATTCGCCCTTTTCGCGTTTGAAATACCACGAAAACGCTGTTTTCTTTCAGAATTTCGTACCAACGTTCGCGATCAACGGGTCGACGTTCGAATTCACTCCGCGCGTCCAAAAGCTCAACGAGATCGAGGCGTCGATTCGCGAGAAGATTGCCTTCCTCGAAAAACTGCTCAATTTCTGGCGGCTTCAGGCAAGTTGGCTTTAAAACGCTTTGAAAATCTTGTTTTTAGGGCATCGATTTGGACATCATCATCATCGAGAAGATCTACATCGATCTGTACCGCCTGCACACCGTTTGTCCTTTATCGCAGGGCAAAATACCGGGTTTTTTTGCATTTAGATGGTCACCAAATACGCTGACCCGGAGACGAACTGGGCGATCAAGGCCAAGAAGGTCAACTGGCCGGCCATCGGCAAGGCGTTGGGCTTCAAGAATTCGCAGGTGAAATTATGGCCCTGGAAAACTGAAGATTTTCATTTAGTCTACGGCCAAACTACGCGACAAGTACCAAAAATACGTGCAGCCCTATTTGGAGAAGACGACGGTATGTGGGGAGGACATTTGCTAAAATGTACCCGTTTCCAGAATTCGGCCCTGAAAAAGGAGGAGCAGTCAGATGAGGAATGTGACGATGAAGATGAGGGAAATGACAACGAGAACCTGCGAAGTTGGTTTTGTCATTTTTTGGGTTCTTTCCCATTATCGGGGGACCAACTTTTTTCCTGGGATCTAACTTTTCAAAAATTGAAATTCAAATAGTGGAGGTGCTTCTACATGGTTTTTTTGCTATTCCGAAACGTGGAAATTTTACAAAGTTTGCGAAAAAATGTCAAAAATATCGATTTTTCGACCAAAACGGCCGATTTTTTGCCAAATTCTTGACTTTTTGAAAGCTTTGCTGGTTAAAATATAGTTATTTTTACTAAAAACACTATTAACATGTTATAATCGTTATTGAAAAATACGAAAATATGGTTTTTTGACGAAAAATGATTGATTTTCCACCCAAAATTTCGACCAAAAAATTTCCTAGTTTTCTAAAGTGGTTTTCCACTTGAATTTTGCTAAAAACAATGGGCATTTTTGGACGTAGAGGAGCTCCCCCTCCCCCCGATATTGCAAAAGAGCCATAAATTATAATCCTTTTTTCAGTGAGCATGCAGGGCGGAAAGCGACGTCGTGCGGGGCGAATGATGGCCGGCGCTCCGATGCCCAAACAACACGGCGGAAAGAAAAGTGGGTACCATTGATTACGACATGTTATTTGTTGTCTAGGGAAACATCACGATCCGATGGCCAACGTCTTTTGCATCAAATGCCGCCGGGGGGACAATGAGGCGAAACTGTTGCTGTGTGAGGGATGCGATCTCTCCATGCACACCTTCTGCTGTCAACCACCGCTTGGCGCTGTCCCAAAGGTATCGCAAAACCTTCAGAAAAGTTTACGAAAACAAAGCGGACATTTTGCCTTGCTTTTCGATCAAAAAAAAGCGTATTTTGTTGGTGAAAAGCACAAACACGTCTTTTGGCATTTTTGATGTTGTCGGCATTTTGTAGTGTGTAGTCGTGGTGCTAAATTGGATTCGAAATGATGTAGTTGCTGTTGCAGGGCGAATGGCACTGCTCCGACTGCTCGGCGGACAAGATCGTGGAGGCGGGCTCGAACTTCGGCTTCTACGACGCGAACACCTCCTACAATCTCGACACTTTCCGCGAATTTGCCGCCAAATTCAAGAAGGAATACTTTCGGAAGCCGCTCAACGTGGGGATTCTCGTTTTTGTGCCCTGAAATTCGCTTGTTTTTTAGGAGATCACCCTCGAAGAGGTGGAGAAGGAATTCTGGCGGAACATCATCCGCGAGGAGGCCGTCTCCGTCAAGTACGGCGCTGACTTGCGGGTTGATAAGGTGAATTTTCAGGGATTTCTGCTGAAAAGGGCTTTAAATGGAGGTTTTTGCGCAAAATTCGCTTAGCAACGTGAATTGGATGACGGCGGAACCGATTGCGCTATGGAATTGGCAGATAGTTGTGTTTTTGAAAGTTGGCGTTTTCCTGGGGCTTGTCATCTTGGAATTCTGCGCAAAATCCGGCGGAAAACCAATTTAGTGGCCGGCGCAGAAGGTTACGCCCGGACATTTCGATGCCGTCTGGTTTTCTTCTTTGTACAAAATACGTCGAGCAACGTCAAATTGAATGAGGGCCGCTTCAGTTACGCTATGAAATTGGGTTTTTTCGCGGATGAAAGATAATTGAACTACCTTTCCAAAATTCCAATTTTACAGCTATTAATTTTTTTGCAGGTGGGCAGCGGTTTCCCGCGTCGCGACGAGGATCATCGAGGGGCCGACGCAAAGGCACGCCATCACTACGCCCATCACCCGTGGAATCTCAACAATCTGCCCGTATTGAAGGATTCCGTGCTGTCCCACATCGACTGTGATATACCTGGTGAGGGACAGAAACACGTGTTTTTCGATAGGGAAGGCCGCACGGTTTTTGTCCTGGCTTTTATTTTTTTTTAAATTAAACCATGGGGGAATTTACAAACATTCCGTGATTTTTTACAGGATTTAAAACGTTTTTTTTTTGGCAGGAAAACTCAAAATATAGTTTTTTTAATGGAAGGATGGGCTAATAGCTACATTTCCTGTTATTGGAAAAACTTTAAGACATTTTGAACTGGATAAAACGCGAAAATTCAATTTTTTTTGGTTGACATTTCCGCTTTTTTCAGGAATGATGATCCCGTGGGTGTACGTGGGGATGTGCTTCAGCACTTTCTGCTGGCATACCGAGGACCATTGGACGTATTCCATCAACTACAACCACCGGGTAACCTCCGCCTTTTTCGACTCTATTTAATTCTCTTTGTTTTCAGGGCGAGCACAAGGTGTGGTATGGGGTTGCCGGTGCCGATGCCGAACGCTTTGAGGACGTACGCTTTTTTTTTGCTTACTTTTATCCCGTTTTTTCCAGGCGGTCCGTTCGATCTCGCCGGGTCTCTTCTCGGCGCAGAGGGATTTGCTGCATCATATGACGGTGGCTGTCAATCCGCAGGTTCGTTTTCTGCCCCCGTCATTCTCCTCTGGGGCCCCGGGGCAGAGCCTGAATTTTCCCGTTCTACCATCAGGCAATAGCTCTCGAAAAGGCGGGCAAATCTGCGCAAACTGTTTGTCAAAATGTCGCTTTTTTTGCTCGGCTTTTCGCTGTGTGCAACCCATGCAATGGATGCTACGGAAAAAAAGCATAAAAATCCAGAAATCGTCTTGTTTCAAAAACGCCTCAAAAATCTGCGATAAAAAATTTAGGTTCTTTCACCTTATTGGGGGGAGGCGGAGGAGGGGGAAATTAATTGCAATTTTTCTAATAGAATTCCATGTTGCAGGTGTTGATCGCGAAACGAGTGCCGGTGTGGACTGTGCATCAGGGTGCCGGCGAATTCGTGATCACATTCCCGCGTGCCTACCATGCCGGCTTCAACGAGGGCTTCAACGTCGCCGAGGCCGTCAATTTTGCGCCGACAGATTGGGTACGCGCTCGCTTTCGCCTTTTCAGTACTTGTAGAATAGCGGGGGGCTATTTTTTTAAATGTATTCGGCTAGTTTCGAATTATCGGATCTAATTTTTTTGCCTATACTTATAGAAATGAATAGAATTTATATTAGGTTTTTTATAATATTTTTAGTAAAATTAAAATATATTTCAAGTGACAAATAATTAAAAAAACTTGGATAAATTTTTAGTCGAATTTTTGGTAAAAAATCAGCGTTTTTTTGGTCGAAAAATCGATTTTTTTTTGTATTTTGAAGGAACGTTTAGGAATAGTAAAAAGTATATGTTTTATGATAAGGAAAATCTAGCCCCCAAGGGTCGGGAAGCGGTTGGCGCATATGCGGATGTCGTCGCACATGTGTCTTCTCGCATGAAGAACTGGTGGCCGTGGCTGAGAATGGGCGCCTATCGCCACCAATGTGTGTTGCTGCTTATGAGGAACTCGTCGCCGTCAGTTTTTCCTCGTTTATTTCGGGTTTTCATTGCTTAATCGGTTTATATTATCTCAGAATTTTCCATTTATTCGTCTCTGGGCGCCTGAATTCCATCGCCTAACTGATTTATCGATATTTTTTACAAATTTCCGCCTAAAGTTTGCCGTTTGCCGATTTACATTGCGTAATCGGTTGGTGTGGTTCGGAGAATTTTCGTTTCGCCCGCTCTGTTTAGCTCTTTAATGCCGAAATTTCGTCGCGTTTCACAACGACACACAAATGTAGTTGTCGCGTCTAAAAAAATTAGTTCTGCGGCTGATTTTGATGCCGTAATCGATCGGCGAACGCTCGTTTTTTTCAGATTGGCGAGCGCGAGGTGAAGCGGCGAGGGCGTGTTGCCGGGCTCGGCATCCGTTCCTGCGATCGAGTGGTTCGTCTTTTTTTTGCCAGTTGAAACGTTTTCCTTTGTTCAGCAATGGGAAAAGATGCCGGACGAGCAGCGAGAATGCCGTTTCTGCCACACGACAGTCTACCTGTCTGCTGTTGGTTGTTCCCATGGCCGTCTCGTCTGTCTCGATCACGTCGACAAGCTCTGTCACCATTGCACCATCGATCAGATGTCGCTCAAGTTAGTTTTTTGCCCCCACTATATTTCTAGAATTTTGGGGCAAAATTTTGGCAATTCTAGGTTTTAAGCAATTTCCTTGCGTGCCAATCGATAGAGGAGCAAAAAATTTAATTAGACCTGTAATTTTAGCTGAAATGAGTTAGATAAATGATTTCGGAAAGGGGGCGTCCGTTCCGCGGCGCTATCGGCCAGATAAGGAATTGGTGGACACGCGAAAGAGAGGCGACAAAAAACCCGGCCTCAAAATTCGGGATGGTTTTCGATTTTCCGGGATAACCCACCGGATTTTTAGGCGCTTGATCATTTTCATGCAATATTGATTGTTTTGCAGATATCGACACGATCTGATCGAATACAAGGAAATTCTCCTCCGGCTGCAGCCAATGGCCGAAGAGTATGTCAAGTGGCAACAGCAGGCACGCCGTCTACTCGACTCACCCAAATGCAAACCCAGTAGGCAATTTGCCCTGTAATTCCGAAATTGGCTGCTCTTTTTGAATATTCTGAGCGAAAGAACAAATTATTTCGATTAGAAATTGATGTCTTTATCGCTAAACCAGTGGAAAAAGGCCGCTGCGCGGCCCTTTTCCACTGGACCCCGTCCAGGAACCATGAATTTGAATACCTTCTTTTTTTGGCCTGCGGCGCCAGATCCAGGGTTCCGCTAGAATCGTTGAGCCTGCGGCCCTAGATACTGGTGTTTTTTTGGTCGGACTTTGGCCATTTATCAAGGAATTTCCATAAAAAGTCTCATAAAACGCGTAATTTTTTAAATTTCGAAAAATCCAAAAAAACGATATCGAAATATTTGCATTATCCATTGAACCTCCAAAAATCCGGATCTAATTCGCTTCGCGCAGGCAATGGAGATATCCTCTGAACAAACCTTGTTTTGACCAAATGGTTAAGAGTTGTTCACTATTTTGCTTGTAAAATCGTTAACTGAAATGAAGGAAATTCAACAAACAAAAAAGATACCTATAAAGAGAACGTGTTTCTCCACCTCGATGCCAAAAATCAGCCGGAAATTTCCATTTGCAGAAAAGACACATACTTTTCTCGCTTTTAGAATAGGATTGGTCTATTTTTGGAACAGATTTGCAAGTCTGCCGTTTATCAAATTTTCGAAAGTTTTCACTGGTTTTTTCGGAAATATAGCTCAGAAGACAGCTAATAAAAACTCTTTTTGTTATTGCTCCTTTTTAGCACTGAAGCAAATCGACGAGCTGCTGGCGCAGGCGCGTCACGCGAAATTCCCGGCCTCGGAAGTGCGAGATCGGCTGATGGAGACGCATAGCAGCTGTACGGCTGCCATTGACAGGGCCCGGCAGATTATCAAGGGAAAAGTCAAATTTCGGTACGTTTTTACGAGTTTTTAAGCGTATTTTAGTTGTAAAAAATTTTATAGACCGATATTCTTTTTTAACGATTTTTTTCTTTTTTTAATTAAATTTAACTTTTTTATCTTGAAATTTTTTTTTAATTTTGTAGGTAAATTTTCATTAGATTTCAAAGCTATTTACGACGTCAAAAACGATGGCTTATTTTCATTGCGTACTTGTTTGCATTTGGGGTGAATTTTTGGGGTTTTCAAGGAAGATTGTCCAAAATTTGCAAAAAAATGATTTTGCATTTTCTTTAAAAATTCTGTAAAATTCGATTATATTTGCGTTACAGTACGACGACGCGCATGCAACGAGCCGACACTCGACCCTCAATTTCCGATGTACGACAATTGACGGGAGAGCTGAAGGCGTTGCCGTGTAATGTGCAGCTGATTGTACAAGAGCTGGGCGGGCTGATGAATCGAGTGAATCGATGGATGGATGAAGCGGAAGAATTGAAGGGAAGAGCCGAACAGCTAGGTACTGTACTCTTAGCGGGGGTGCTCTATCCTAACTCTTAGGTACTGCTCTCTTAGCGGGGGTAAAACTCGAACATCTAGGTTCTGCTCTGTGATGGGGGGCTAAATCCAACACCTGGGTACTGATCTCTTATCGGGGGATAAAACCGAACAGCTAGGGACTGTACTCATAGCGGGGGGGGAGGGCTAAAAAATACCTAAAAATTACGAGAAAAGCAAAAAATTTCGAATTTTAACATTTTTATGATTTTTTAGGCATCAAAAAAGAAGAAGAAGATGGGGAGCATGAGCCTGAAGACGAAGGGGATGATGAACAAGCACTGATGGACAGTCTACGGAAAGCTGTCGAAACGGGCGAACAGTTTGGGCTGAGAATGGACGAGTTGGAACAGCTGGAAAAGGTACCCCAATTTTTTTTTATTCTGGGCTTTTGATTTTTCTACCGCTCGACGCTTTGTAAGGTTGTGAAATATGACCAAAAATTACGAAAAAGAACGTTTTCTAGACTTTTTAGGATTGTCATAATTGTTTTGGTGTAACTGTTTCGAGCATTACGCGCTTTTTCGCGCAAAAAGACGCCCAAAATTTTGAGTATTTTTTTGATTTTTGAAAATTGATGTGAAATATATGACATAAAATCAGTAAAAGTAGGTTTTTTTCAGCAAAATAATGCCTAAAAATGAATTGAATTTTTAGGTTTTAGATCCACACAATATTAAAAATCATTAAAAACACATTTTCTGGATTTTTTGGGATTTTCTAAAAATTTAAATACAACTTTGTCGGGGCAAAAAGCGCAAACTGGTTTTAGTGTTGTTTCGTTTTTAAATCCAGGCATATTGAAAATCATTAAAAATCATTCCTGGAATTTATAGGATTTGATAAATTTTACTAAAAACTGATTTTCCGAGCGATGAATACTTCTCGCTTTTTGCAGACTCTTCGACTGTGTGAATGGCGACGGAGGGCGCAACAGATTGTTGGATGGCAGCCATGGGAAGGAATGGAGGATCAAGACGATTTTCTCACTCGACAACGATCTTCCACAAAACACATCATCGCCCTTGGGGATGAGGTGAGGCCTTTTTCGAGGTTCTCGAATTTTGAGTATCTCGAATTTTTGAAGCCTCTAAATTCCCATTGTATGAATCAACATTAATTGCAATAAAAAGCAGGTGTTGCGCGCTTCGAGGTTCTGATTTTCGAGATTTTCATAGATTCTCGAGGTGAGGATTGTTTCGATGGGGGAAATTTTGTCATTCTTTCCGCCGAAATTACGGTGTTTTGGGGCGATTCTTGATTTTTAGCGTTTTTTGGGATATTTTGTAGCCATTTTAAAGGGTCCGTGAAGCCAGGAAAAATTTCCTGTTGACTTGAATTTTTCGGAAATCATTTCTGGCACAATTTTGGGGCCAATTGGGCCCTCTGGCGCTCGCTCTCTGTCGCTCTCTCTCTCTCTCCCTTCCTATATTCCTCTTTTTTTTGCAGGGTCGTTCGGTGGGTGATCCGGAATTCGAGCATCCATCCGGCATCTATCAACGGCTACACACAAAGATGAAGCGGGCCCTCGTCCATGATAACAAGGTGAGCACGAGCTGTTGCTGCCAACTAGCTCTTAGTTTTTGCCTTACACTACGGAACAGTACACTACCGTACAGAGCGTTTATTTCCGGAATTCCTGCAAAAAGCAGGAATTTCATATCGCGATTACGCCACGAAATTCAGGCCCAGCTTTTAACTGCAAAATCTAGGCTATTTTCGAGCGAGACTACGCTACTGTACGTGGCGGTGCGCTACTGTGTTTTACCGTACCCTACGAAGCGTTATTTCCGGAATTCTTGAAAATTTATTTTGCAATTCTTTTGAGTTTTAACAAAAGTGTAAATTTCTAAAAAGTTAATTTCAAATTTGAATCATTTGAATGTGAATTGTGTGTCAGTGCGAAGACTGGCTGCGTAAGGGGGATCGTGGCGTCGCCCAGCTCGAGGCCCTTTGGCAAGAAGTACGCGAATCGGACTGGATGAGCGGTGACGGTACGTTTTTTGCCCTGGAATTTTTCAGGCTCTTTGTTGTTTTAGGTCTGGACGCGATTCGTGATGAGATTGTCCTGACGAGGGAATTGGCCGCCCAATTCGACGACAGCGAGCTGTCACTCGTCGATTTGGAGGGTCTTGTCGCCGAATGCAAAAAGGTATCCAATTTTTGAAAATTTCGCTGATCCTTTCTCTTTATACCGGGAATTTGTTTGGCAATTCAATTTTAAATTTTTAAATATTCCTTAAAGAATTCTGTTTTTTTTGTAAATTTATAAAAATCCTGATTCTTTAATTTCTAGAATTCAATCTTTTTCGAATTAGATTTTTAATAGTTAAAGAATTTTATTTTTGATTTTTCAAAGGTTAAATTTTGGCTTTGTTACAAGGAATAAAAAAATGGTTGTCGATTTCAGTCGGTGACCCTTCGCGATTCGCCGGAAATGAAGAGACTGGCTGATGCGGGCGATCGTCTCGTCCAATTCACCGATCGACTGTCCGCCCTATTCCATTGTCCCAACTCCTACTACACTCTCTATGATGTGCGTTTTTTTAATTTTTAATTTCTAAGCCTGAAATTTTAAAGTAAAACCGATTACGACATTAAATTCGTGGGCGTATCTTTTTTCGGGGCCCCAAATGATCTCCGCTAGCCTGCCTGACGAGTTTTTTAGAAATTTTGGCCATAATTCTTTGTCTATCGACGATTTTATACATTTAATCTTTGATTTTTAAGCCTGAAATTTTAAATTAAAACCGATTACGACACTCTACGAATGGGCCGGTGTATCTTTTTTAGGGGCCAATCTATCTGCCACAAATTGTCTCCGCTAGCCTTCCTGACCGGTTTTTTTTTAAAATTATTCGTTTTAAAAATTAAATTTAGCGTAATTTGAAACACGCGAAGTTTGTGATTTCGTGGCGTAAGCGGTTAGATAAGGGGTGGATTTTTGAGAGGCAAGCGAAAAATTAGAGAAAATTTAAAAATGCGAATTGATTTTCACAGAACTATACGATTACGACATGAAATTGGGCGCGCGTGTTGTGGATTTGATGGCGTAATCGGTTATATAGGGCGTTCAAAAAATATCGCCGATTATGACGTGAAACCGTAATTTTTCTTCGAATTTTTCAACCAATTTCGGGTGCAAATATTTCATCGCGTAATCGGAGAAAAGCAGGGGATTTTTAAACGATATTTAATTACGACATGAAATCGGTGCTTTTTCATGAATTTTTGAAGTTAGTTCGCTCGACAAAACAATGACCTTGATGGCGTAATCGGTTCTCTGGGGGAGTCTGTTTTTTTCTTATTAATCTTGTTGTTGTTTTAGATGCTGGTTGGGCGTGAAGATTTGGCACCGATCCTCGAAGGGCAACCATGTGTACTGCTCAAACGGGAAAAGAGCCGCCCGGCCGTATTTGAATGGTAAGTTTTTTTTCTGCTTCTCACTCTGACTTTCTCTCTCTTTCGCTATCTCTCTCTCTCGCTCTCTCTCTCTCTCTCTTTCTATCTCCCCATTTTCCAGGGATCAATTGGTGGATTTCGATGATTCGGACGAGGTGAAGGCGCACTGCTCGAAACTGTCGGACGGTGAATACTATCGAATGGTCGCGTTGAGGTATCAATTCTCTTAAACAACATTTTGTAACTGTGCTTCTTGCAGACGCTACTACTCTGAGAAGCCAATCGCCGAGTCGTGTGTCTGTCAACAAGAAAAAGAACAACATCTCCCCACAATCATCTGTTTCCAGTGCTTCGGCCGATCACACGGTATCACTTTTAAATTTTTTTTTAATTTCTAAGATTACAAAATAACATTTTTCAATTTTTTTCGAATTTTTTGAAATCAGATTATGGATTTTGGCCGTACCTCTGTAGATTTTTCTTGGAAACTTGGCGCGTGCGTTGCGTGCGCGGCGCGCCACAGTTTTTCTATGGATTTTTCCGCCCCGCTACTGGCAACGCGTCCGCCGGTTTTCCAGTGCGTAATGGATTGCGAGGTGGCAAAAAAACGTACGAAAATTTTTGGACGAAACCGTATTTTTACCTTGCCAGGCCCGTTAATTTAAGTGTTTATTGAATTTTTAGTCTACAAAACAGTTATTGAACAATCCTAATTTTAAACGAATTCAAAAATTTTGAAATTTTAAATTTTGAAAATAATTTTTTTTAATTTTGAAATTTTACAATAGAAAAAAAATCGATTTTAAAAATTGTTGTTTTTATTTTGTGAATTTTCAGTGGACTGCGTGGAATGGAATCAATTCCTCCGCGACCTGCCCGAGGGGACATTCCTATGCATCCGTTGTCTCCGTTCTCGTCGGCCATTTCGTGAAGATATCATGGCGGCAATGGCTCAACTCGGCGGTGTACAATCTCCTGAGGTACCGGGTTCTTTTGCAATATCGGGGGGTGGTGGTTACGGTATACGCCATCTTTTCACACATTACCTTTTTTCTCTAGATCACCCTGGTGCGAGAGGCGCTGAAGAGATCCGAGATGGCATATCGTGCATTGATCGACGGGGGGCCATTTGGAAGCTCGACCGATCTCAGCGAGACACAACGCGAAAAGTGAGTAAAATTGCCGCGCGGTCGCGTTTTTCCCGAGTTTTTGGCTTTCAGAAGGGACGAATAAAGTTTTTCTACGGATTTTTATGGGTTTTTTTTTGCGAATTGGGGGAGACAATCGATTAAGCGATGGAAAGGCGAGACGTGCGCGTTACGTTCGTCGGCGCGAAAAAATCCATCCAGAATTTATGCTTTGCCAATCTCTTTAAATTCCGCGTTTATTGATTTTAATCTATTTTTAGATGAAAGTAATTAGGTCTATTTTTTGCTCCGGTGGTTGAACAAGATAAAAATAAATGGATTAATTTTGAATTTGACATTGAATTAGTTTTCTATTTTCAGAATGGACGCGTTGATCGTGGGATGTCTGGCGAGCGAGATAGTGATCCACGATTTGATGCCCCGTCTCAACGAATATATCCGCATATTACACGCCGATACTCTTCACATCCAACGGCATCTCATGCTAAACGTACTTTTCGCGGTTTTACAATTTTATTTGATTTTTGCAGGTTCGTGCCCGGCCGATTCGACCCGAAGCGCCGTCCAGTCTTTTTGATCTCAATCAATCGAGGTGATTATATTTATTGTTATTGGTTTAAAAAGTATTAGAAACTCGTATTTTATTCTGATGATCTAAAAACTAAGTTTTGGGTTCTTTTCTCTTAACGGGGGGGGGGATAATTTTTATTTTTCCGCCTATTACCCGTTAATAATAATTGTCGTATTTTCATGGTGTTTTTAGGGATTTTTGATCCGTAAAAAGCCGTAAAAAATATGTAGATATTTAGAAACCAGTGGAAAAAGACCGCTTCGCGGCCCTTTTCCACTGGACCCCGTCTAGGAATCATGAATTCCCTTTCCTTTTATTGAAGCCTGCGGCGCAAGAGCCTGACTCAAGGAACCATTCATTTGCCTGCGGCGCTGCTACTGATTTTTCGCTCGGATTTAGCCTGCGGCGCGAGAGCCTGGGTCAAGGACTCATCGTTGGCCTGCGGCGCCAGAGCCTGGGCCAAGTACGTTTTCTTTGGCCTGCGGCGCTAGAGCGAGGGCCAGGCCGAAACCGCGCACACCGAGGGCCTAGCAATATGTTTTGTTGTTGAAATATCAAAAAGCAAAAAGTTAAATTCGGCGCGGATTCGAACCCCGGACCACGCGCTTGTTAGACCGGGCGCCAATCCGCTACACCACGGGGCGATGGCGATGGGTGGCGGGAAAGCCCTCTTCTGTCCTGGGGGAGGTCCTCACCCCGGGAGGGAGAACTTCTGGTAACTTTACAAAATTTTCTTTTTGAGTCTGAATGCGGCAAAAATTTGCAAAAATAATAAGATGCGCGTGATCCCCACTATCGAATACATAAGTGGACCAAATTACAGGCCAAAATTCCATCTGGGCTTCGAGTTATGCCCCGGACACCACGGCTCTTGGCCCATTTTATTAAGGACCTTCTAGTAAATTGCTCATAAAAACTTTATTTTAAGGAATTTGGCAAAATCCAGAAAATAGTATCGGGAGAATTGTTTCTTCCATTCACCCTCCAAAAATCAGCGCCCAACTCCTCTTAGCGGCCGAGAAAACCTCCGGACATAACTTTTTTTCAGCGAATTGTTAAGGATTTTTCACTATTTTGGTTGTAAAATCGTCAAATGAAGGAATTTCGCAAAACAAAAAAATGCATCACTGACAAATGTGTTTCTCCACCTCCGTGCCAAAAATCAGCTCGAAATTCGGCCTGACCGCCGAGAAATCGGCTGTACAGAAAACAGACATACTTTTCTCGCTTATAGGATAGGATGAGATGCGAAAAAATTATTTTCCGTAAATTTTTCAGCAAATAGTCAACAATTTCGACGCGTTCGAAAAATATATCGCCAAACCCTTTTAAAATGCTAAATAAAAATAGATTTGTGTTTGGGTAAAGGGCCGTACGGAATTACTGAATTTGCCCCCGGTTAACAGGAAAGAACCTATTTTTAGTAAAACATTTTACTATGTTTATTTTTGCAGGAAACGTCAGAAAAAGGCGGGCCAATCGAAGAAGCGCAAAAAGGGCGAGAAACACACCGAAAAAGAGGTCTACCACGACGATGATCAAATGTGTGGCGCCGATCTTTGCCTCAAACCGACGTGTACGTTTTGTTTCCGATAACCGATTACGATATGAAATTAATGACGGACAACACGATGGATTCTCTATGGGTTTTGCCGCGTCCCCGGCGCGCAACGCGTCGCGCCGCGCGTGGCAATCGAATCATGTGTGCGCGCTGCGTGTCGCGGCGCGGCTAAATCCATAGGAATCCGAAGCCTTGCCCAGCCCTTTAATTTTCATACGCCCTCTTCTCACAGGTTCTTTGGCATTATCGGGGGATACCATTTTTTTAGCAGCTTTTGCAAATATAGTTTTCTATGATTTTGTACTATACCCGAAAGCAAAAACTATAAATTTTTTATTAAAAAATACAAAAAAAATATCGATTTTCGACAAAATTTTAATTAAAAATTTTTAAGGTGTGTAGTTTTACCCACTTAATTTTAGTTCTATTGGCTAAGATTCTTATTATTACGCAATCTGTTCTTTTCAGCGGATCACCTGAATTGGATATTGTGCGAGCCGGGCTGTGGCCGATGGTATCACAATATTTGTGTCGGACTAACCAAGGCGCAAGCGGTCAGTTCAGTTGTTGTTTGACAACGTTTTCGACGAGTACAGCCCTCAGTGTCCAAAAATCACCTTCTCTCTGAAAATTTCGATTTTTACCCGATTTTTGGCCGTTTCGACAATGGAAAAACCTTTTTTTTTACAAAAACGGAGTTTAATCAATTTGACGTTGATGTTCAATCAAAGTTTAATCGCAATCCAAAATCCTCCTCGAATTCAAAGCCCATTTGCTAGAGAATTTTTCTGAAAATTTGTAAAAATCCTGCTAAAAAATTAATTTACATTTTTTAAAATTTACGTGCTTTTTGCAGGAAGATATGGAGCACTACAATTGCTACAAATGCCACCAGCCGCCGGTCGAAGGAGAAGAAGAAGGAGTGGATGGTCATCTACAGCAGCAGCCAGTCGCCGGGTCCAGCCAATAGCTGAACAACAACACCAACGAGTACACACGTCATTTCCCCCCAAAGAATCTCCCCACCGGCATCTCAGTTTAATCTCCCCATTTCGCGGATCTTTGCTCTTTACGGGGGTGGTTATTCAAATACCAAAATAAGGAAATTTAAAAATTTAATTTTTTGTCAAAATGGGGAATTTTTAGGCAAAAATCGTGTTTTTATGCCTTTTTCAATTTTTGAAATTTTTCGCGTTTAAAAAAAGAAAAAATAGGTTAGAACCGTCTCCCCCGCAAAAGAACAGATCCCGCAAAGGCTGATGATTTTATTTATTCGGTTTTTTTTCTGGTCGATCGATACATGCACTAATTGTTGACAATTGTGATCCCATTTTTTGCGCCTATTTTTTTCCTCGATTTTTATTTAGATATAAAACAACGGCGCCGGTTTATTTATTTGTACAAAATAGCGCGTCGATTCCGTGTATTTTTTGTGTCTTTTCGGCCCGTTTCTCCTTGTGTCTTTATATCTCCCATCGACGATCGTCATCTAGCGAAATAATGTGCAATTAATATATCACATCTCTATCCCCCAATTCCCCTCTCAACTAATACACAATAATAATAATAATACAACACCAAAAACGGATTGTCTCTTTTTGTTCTTCCTCTCAGCTGTGCTTTTGCCCCCACCTTATGACGATTATAATAAAGTTTCCGGGGCGTGAAATTGTTGTATAAACATTATAATCAACCATCGAGCGTGAATTTACAACATTTCGAGCGAGACAAACGAAAATTTCATTTTATTGACCTCCGAAAAATTTACGGGGGACCAGATAACCAGGGGCAATCTCGTTTCAGTACGTTGCGTAAGGCTCGTACGGCTCCCCGACATTGACCGGCGTCGTTCTTTGAATGATGAATTGAGTTGTTTGTTGTCGGATTGGCATTAATTCGAGCATTCTGCCCGTGTAATTCCCGAGCGGGGCCGCCAGTTTGAAAATCGAAGTCGATGGATTGTTGTGGCGAAGGCCTCTATTTGTAATTGCGACTAGTTTAGCGCTCCTCTCAATTGTCTCTCTCTATATAATCGTCAATTATTATAAGTTAGGATGTTTGCTGTAGATGGGTTGTCGGATGATCAGATCTCTCTACTACTCGATCAACTATCATTCAGCCATTATCTCATTCTACGGCATGTCAATCGACGATTCAGGTATTAGTTATAGAGATCAAATCGCTTCTTTTAGCTTTCTAGATAGGTATTGTTAATGCAAGAACCGTTAAGGGTAGAGTAAAAAGTAGCCAAAGAATTCTAGAAAAGCCATTAATCGTCGATATATGATGCCGAAAAGGATAGAATATGCCTCGTGTTTCGGCAGAACAATTGAAGGAAACGACGAAGAAGAAGAAGATGGCCAGCCCGCGACGGCACAAACCCAACAAGTGTGTTTCTTTTGGGTTCTGTGGCATTGTCGGGGTCGGAGCGAACGTTTTTTTTTTGATAAGTCTAGGACTGTATAATAACTTAACCAGTGAAAAAAAGACCGCTTCGCGGCCCTTTCCACACCCCCGTCCAGGACCCATGAATTTGAATACCTCCTTTTTTTAGCCTGCCTTGTTTCTAACGATAATAAGATGCGCGTGATCCCCACTATCGAATACACAAGTTGTCCAAATTCTAGCCAGAAATTCCAAATGTGCATCGGGTTATGCACCGAGCACCACGGCTCCTGACCCACTTTGTTAAGGATTTTTCATTTGTTTTGCTTGTAAAATTGTTAAATAAAGGAATTTCGAAAAACAAAAAAAAATTGTTGTCTGGCAAATCCATTTCTCCATCTCCATGCCAAAAATCAGCCCGAAATTCCGGAAGGTAACCGGAAATCGCCATTACCGAAAACATACATACTTTTCTCGCTTATAGGTGAGGATAAGTGTCTAAATAGTGGTTTCAGTAAACAAATAACGATATTGCAACTAGCAAAACAATCAAAAAAATTTTGGCGATTTTTGATCCACAATTTTTTATCAGATGAAATTTTGCATAGCTTTCGTTTCCTGTCGGCCCTGGTGGGGATAGTAATCAAATATAAAGTGTTTTCACATTGTTTTTAGCAAAATTTAAGCCTATTTGAATCGGAAAACTTTTTAAAAAGTTGAAAAACTCTTAAAAAAGTCGAAAATTTGTCGGCCGAAAAAATCGATTTTCGACCTAAAATTAAATTTTTTTTAATTAAATTGCGCAAAGTTTTTATGCTTAGGAATAGCTATAAACAATTTAGAAACACTTCCACCATTTATATAAAAATTCTAGGCTTGGGCCAAAAAAAGTTCGGTGCCACAAAGTGCGCGCAGAGAATTTTCAATTTGCGGCCAAAAATCGTTGCAGATTGTGGTGCTGGCTGCTCGGCTGAAATTCTCGAGCTACGACGATGCGTATGCGATCGTGGTGGATAGTGAGACTCAGTCTCTTTTTATTGAGCGCGAGAACAATAGTATCCTTACCAGGTATATGGCACCGGTCAGAAGATTGCTGATTTCGTTTTTCAGCCGATATCCGATTGATTTCAATGGATTTCTGTCCGCTCTTGCTCATCTCAGCCGTTCCATCCAGGATCTGGAGTTTAGATTCGGGCCGAAGGAAAGGGTCAGTTCCATATAACAAAATCAGAGGAAAACCACGTAAAAAAATGATACATGAATGATTTACAGTCGCTCGAACGTCCTGAAGTCGTCCTGAAGTCTGAAGAACCGGAAGTCGCAAATGCTGCAATTGAGGTTTGAGAAATATTTTCCAAGTTGGGCGCTAATTTTCAACTCGGATTCAGTTGGGGCCGCTGTTGCACTTGTTGCGGGGGGCGGCGAACAGGGTCGATATGGAATTGGAGACTGATGAAATCTTTCGAAAAGTGGCCAACAACTATCGAGGGGAATGCCATATATGGTCCATTCTTTTATACGTACGCCAGTTTACACTTTACATTTTAGCTAAACGCCTGTCAAATGGAATTTTTTTCAAGTTGCCATCTTTTTTTCAGAAACCACTCGTCGGCCGTTGTCGACAATGTCAAATGGTATGCTAGCTAAAATTCCTTAAAAAAACTGCTGGACGGCCCCTTTCCACTAGAACCGGGCTAGGAACCATAAGGTTCAGAAATAATCTCTTGCCTGCCGGCAAGAGCGTCGGTGAAGGAACCATTTCCGGCCCTGCGGCGCCAGAGCGACCGCGCTAAATACTGACTTTATTCTGTTTTATGGGCGGCCTGCCGCGAGAGGGCGTGGGTCCAGCCACCATTCTTTGGCGTGCGGCGCAGAGCCAGAAGCCTACGCTACTCTTGCGTGCAGCGCCAGAGCACAAGCCAGACCGCGGGGGCGGGGCCCAGGAATGCGGGCCGAGTTTCTAGCAGGGCTTCGAGTTATCGCCCCATCACCATCCCCCGTAACCCACTTTGTTAAGGCATTTGCACTTTTTTTTCTTGCAAAATCGTTGAATAAAGTATGCGTTACTGGCGCATGCGCTTCTCCGCCGCCATTCCGAAAATCAGCCGGAAATTCGGGAATCCGGAACTCGGCTGCACAGAAAACACCCAAATTTTTCTCGCTTCTAGGATAGGATGCCCCATTTTCAGCGATACGCTTCGGAAATGCCGTGGGAATGCGAAGAATGCAAAGAATTCTGGAGGGAAGGATGGGTGAGGAATTGGCGAAAACCAGGTGGGAGAATTAATAGAATCGATGAAGACGAAAATTGTTTCTAGCGCAAAACTAACCTTTGACATTTTAGACCATCGACGCTACAAAAGACAAAAATGGGCACAAATATGGATGCGTTCGAATACCGGGGAATATCCATCCATCCACAATGACTCTTTTACATCCTTTTTCGATGTGGGTTATCGATTATGGTATCGGGAATTCCGACCATCTCGCCGAAAACCATTCCGAAAATCTAATTTTGCATGCAAATTTTTTCGCGTAGTTGCGGTCATAACCCAGGTCACAAAAGAGTAAAGAAAGTTGCTTTTTTCAGGGTCTCTGTGCCCGGACACTTCCCCTATGATTTGAGGCCGAAGGCCGATTGGCCCAGTCATGATCAGTGTTTTTTCCAGTATTAGACCAAAATGGAACAAGCCTGAAAAAAACTTTGCATACAAAATTAGATTTTCGGCGAGATGGTTATCGGCGAACTGGTCTATCTTCCTTCTATCTCTTTATTTTCCATCGACAAGAGAACGATGCCAAGTGATCAGGCATCCGATAGTAGTCTGGACACTGCTTTTCAAATCATCATTCCATTAAGATTGCCCCTTCATTTCCAGCTGGCAATTTGCCCATCCCGACCACAACAATCGGGGTATTTACATGAAATGTCGATTGTTGAGACGAGTGATGATGGCCAGATATTCGAGATTCCATTATTTCTGGTAGACTACAACACACTCCAATTGACAGTTCCCATATCTAGAAAAAGTACGAAAGACGCCTCCAAACACTTCATAATGGAATGATGACATTTCTTGATGATACGGACGCTGATCTAGAATTATTGGCCAAATGGATGGTAGGATTGAGAAGCGCTTCTTCTCCTAAGAATAAGGAGCAGCTTATTCCCCTCCTTTTCCTCTCTTTATTCTCACAAGGGGGCGTTTTTGAGTGACATCCCTGTTTTGAACAAGTCCAAGGCTATCTTGCCCAGAATTTTGCGCTCATTCTGAATCTTTCGAAGCAGCTATGACACTTAAATTCTCGGAATCCATCCCGAAAAACCATTTTTATCAAACTTTGGTCCTGCGCAGCCTCATGAGGCAAGTTTTATAAAAGCTAAAATGAGCTAAGAAATTAAAAAAATAGGTTAAACAATAGCTCACTCGAAAAACGTCTTTTTTGCACCGCTATTACGTTTGTCGAAATATTTTTTCGCCAATTTGCAGGACTCTTTGCGACTTCGAGCAGTTTCGCTCTAAAACGTGCTAAAAGTAAAATACTTCAAAATGCCGATTAAGCAAATTTGGAAAACCTATTCAGAATGAGCGCAAAATTCTGCTCTTGCTCAAAACCAGGATGTCACTCAACAACGTCTTGCTGACCGACTAAAATATTGCCCCCCATTTCAGCCAGAAGAGTATGAGTTTGCGCGGGATCATGTTTCAAAGCTGCAAAGATTCCGAATTGAAGTTTATGGCAAAGGTAAATGGGCAACAGGCTACGGGATACTGTTCTAGAGTGCGGGAAAAAACTGTGCGGGGGAAGTTGCGGTGCGGTGAGCTACTTCTTCTTGCTAGAGTGGCGCTTAATCAAATCAGATTCGAACAAGATTCAAATTATTCAAATCAAGCCGATCCTACTATATATCAACTATAATAATTTTGTTGTGGTCTCCGTCTGTGTGAAGCCGAATTCAACTCGAAGGGGAAAAGAGCTAGAGCTTAGCTCTCTTCGGTTCGGATAGAGCGCCGTCAGAAACCCCCAAACTGATAAAAAAATTATGAAAAAGTTTTAGTTTAAATTATTAAAATTAACTTTGAAAGTGGCGCCTTAATAAAACGAGTGGGGGCCCCTCTCCCGGGAGGCCACGCCCCCTTTCCCTTCGCCCCTCTTCCCCAGGCCCCTTCGCGCGCAGATCACTTTCTTAAGTTACTTTAATATTTTTTAATACTTTTTAATACTTTTTAATTATGTTAATTAATTATTTAAATCATCTGAAGCGATCAGGAGGGTATTTAGGTAGTTTTTGAAGGGATTTGGGGGTATCTGAAGCCATCAGGAAGGTATTTAGGTAGTTTTTGAAGGGGATTTCAGCCATGGGGGGTATCTAAAGCCATCAGGAAGGTATTTAGGTAGTTTTTGAAGGGATTTCAGCCATGGGGGTATCTGAAGCCATCAGGAAGGTATTTAGGTAGTTTTTGACAGGGATTTCGGCTGTGGGGGTATTGATGGAGGTGGGAAAGGATGTGGTGGAGTGGGACATGTAGGGTAGCCCGAAGGCCAGATGGTTGCAGTCGAAGCGACTGCTAACCATCTGGTAAAAATAGTTTCTGTGTGTGTGTGTGCATTTGCATGCAACTTCCGTCCCTATGTTCCAGTCGTATCTCGATAGGGGAAGAAGGGATGGTTACGTTTGATATGTCATTAGGTGCGTAATGGCCCTGCGATGCCTGCACACATATCATATTTTAGAAAACAAGCTGTTTTCGACATTAAAATTAAGTTTTTCATGAAAAATCGGAGATCCTCTTTGTTAGGAATCAATTAGCATACACCGGAAGTGAAAGTAGGCTATATAATGGGAGAGAGGGAGCTGTTTTAATTTTTTTTTGGCAAGGGAATTCGTGAGAGTTATGCATATCATCGGATTAGACGGGCCAGGGAAAAGGAAGCGACTTTTCAACCCTAAAAAATTTTTTTGAGTTGGCCAGCCCCTAATTCAAATCAAATCTTTTTTAAGTTCATTCGCACTCAAATTTGATAATTGAAATCAAATCTATTTGAGGCCGATTTGATTTGAATAAGCGCCACTCTAGTTGTAATTAAAATTCTTCGTATAATTTTTGACGCTCTTTCGAATGACGTTTAAGAAATTTTGTAAAATATAGAAAATGTCGAAAACTAGCTTTGGATCAACGCTCACATATAGAAACCATGTTTAAACCTTGTTTTTCCTATAACTATTTTATGGAATTCTGCCATTATCTCGAAAATCAATATCTCGAAAACCAAGATCTCGAAAGTTCATTATCTCGAAGATATTATTTAAAAAATTTTATACTGGTTTTACGATGAATTTTCTTGATTTCGGATGCAATTTAACACAGTGAAAATTTCAATATAATGAGTTTCGAAATGTTGGTTTTCGAGATATAGATTTTCGAGATAATGATAGGTAATCCTATTTTATATTTTGCTATTTTAGGATTAAATTAAACATCTTAGTACACTGCTGGACATAATTTTGGGTTCACCCAAAGTTTTCGGCTTTTCTCGCACAGCAATGGGGCTCTCACCGCGCACTTTGAGTATAGGGTTTGCCGAGTATATTCTTATCAGAGCTTCGAAGGAAAACCGCGAAGAATTTTTAGTTTTTGTTTAAATGGTTTTTTTGTAAAATTACCATTTTGGCAAGTGGTCATAATTTTGGGTTCACCCACCCAAATCTGCAAAAAAAAATCTTAAAAACGCAAATTGGTTTAGGAAATGAGTTAATTGGTTAACAATAAGCATAATTGGATGCCTGAACGCTTGAAGACCCCGCTTCACGATGTGGAGGATCGGGTTATCGGCAAGCTTCATCGCCGGAGCCTCGGCTCTCGAATAACGCATTCTGAATTAAAACTTTGGGTGAACCCAAAATTATGTCCAGCAGTGTATATCTTTTGATGCTCTATCGAATGACGTTGCAAAAATAGCAAAAATATCGACGTTCTGCTCAATCAACCCCCGCCGCTCGAAATAGAACAAAACCCAGGCTACTATCGACATCTTAATTAAAAGGCCTTTCACCGTTTTTCAATTGGGATAAACATCATCCCTTTTCCAAAAGAACATTTCAGTTTTCCTCTGCGCCATTTTCAAGTCTACCATATCCGATGAGATGATCTACTTGTCAATTTTCGACAAATGATTCGAGATTGACCACAATGCTTAACGTTTCAAATGTAATTCCCCGCTCAACTAATGCACAATAATAATAATACAACACCAAAAACGAATTGTCTCATTTTCTCCTTTCAGCTGTCCTTTTCCCCCACCTTATGACGATTATAATAAAGTTTTCCAACGTGAAATCCTACGATACAGTGCGATATACAGGTTGCCAAAAATCACACACCCCTAGCGGGCCGCAGACCTGTCGGGTTTGTACGATTTAGGTCTCTATCGAAAGCTCTCGGAAAGCCGAGTCCAGCACGTGTCGCGGATTTGCGAAATCTCGGGATTTTTTTCTCGATTTTCGGCATTTTTTTTATGCAAAAAGGACACGCTTTTTTGCCAAAAACTCAATTTAACCGGTTTAAGCGCAATCGCAGCTGTGTTTTCGCAAACAGCTTTCAAAAAGCTGTCGTTGAGCTGCCAGGAAAGGCGTAAAAAATTTGACTGTAATACGTAAAAAACGCTGAAAAGGTAAAGAAAACTACAAGGTGTCCCAATAAAAACACCCCCTCTAACTCGACGCAGAAGAATCGGATCGGAATGTTAGTAGCACCATTCGAAAGCCCTTCAAACGGCAATTTTGCAACAATCTTAAAAACTGTGTCTTTATTTAAATAATCTATTTTACAAGCCAGTTTGTATAATTTTTCTGTTTTCGGGGTTGTACACGAGCCGTTAGTTGGTTAGTTAGCTAATTTGCCTCATTTTCTCCATACAAAATGATCGAAAATAGCCGTTAATTAGATGCAGAGACCGTTCCTGAATGTTTTTACATGCTTTGTATAATGGTGGTTTTAATTAAAAAGATGGTTTTGAAGATTGTTGCAAAATGGCCGTTTCAAGGGCTTTCGAAAGGTGTAACTATCATTCCCATCCGATACTTCTGCGTCGAGTGAGAGGGGGGTGTTTTTTTATCGGGACACCCTTTAGTAGATCCTAGATTTTGGGTACAAACCACTCGTATTTCTTTTCGATAAAGATCTTTTCAAAAAAACAATTCTTATCCGAGAGGGCTGACCGGTGTCGTTCTCTAAATGGCTCCCCGACAAATGCGGACGCGACATTTGCGGCCCGTCCTATTAAGCCCGTTTTTCTCGATATAAAATTAAAGAGAGGGTTAGTAAGGATCTAAAACATTGTCAGGCAAGGCGGGCCGTCGCTTCAGATGGGCTGCCGCTTGACTCTTCCGAAATCGGGGCGCCTGGCCGCTACGCGCGCCTCGGGCGCCCCGATTTCGAAACCCTGTACGAGCTCGCACCCATCCGAAGCGACTAGGCCCCGGGTGGCACGAAGCCTTATTTTTAGGTTAAGACCAGGGGGCAAGCGATCAAGCCCGTTCAGAAAACTAGCTTGCCGGATGGTTAAAAGCTTCAGTCGTGTGATTAACTCAGCTTTGGGCCGGAATTGTCGGGGCCGCAAATGTCGGGCGCAAGTGACGGGCCGCAAATGGTCGGGCCGCAAATGTCGTGGCACCCTCTGAATGATGAATTGAGTTGTTTGTTGTAAGTTTGTCATTAATGTCGAGCATTCTGCCCGTGTAATTCCCGAGCGGGGCCGCCAGTTTGAAAATCGAAGTCGATGGATTGTTGTGGCGAAGGCCTCTATTTGTAATTGCGACTAGTTTAGCGTTCCCCTGAATTGTCTTTCTCTATAAAATCGTCAATTATTCTAGATAAAATGTTTGCTGTAGATGGGTTGTCGGATGATCAGATCTCTCTACTACTCGATCAACTATCATTCAGCCATTATCTCATTCTACGGCATGTCAATCGACGATTCAGGTATTTATTAACCGGTGTCCCAAAAACAATCGACCCCAACCCTGTAGCGGACCGCAGTCACGGCCAATTTTGACGACTTAGGGCTCAATCAAAAGTTCTCGAAAGGCGAGAAAACAAGCACTTTTCGTTTTTAATATAGGCATTTTAATTCACTAAATTTAGGACCAAAATCGATGAAAACCGCAGATTTTCTGCAAAATCGGCGTGTTAATTGCTTGCTAAAGCTAACAGGACGACGCTGTTCTTACGCTTTTTTTTTGAAGAAACCGATTAAGATCGAGGGCAGCCTAAGAAAATGTGTAAAACAAAAGCGCCTTTTCCCCCGACCGTTTCGAGAGCTTTCGAATGGGGTAAAAATCGTTCCGATCCGACCTTTCTCCGGCCCGCTAGAGGGCGGTCCTTTTTTCGGACACCCTGTGGATTAAATGGCTTCTTTTAAATATAGGTATCCTACTATATATAAGAAAATAGTGTCTGTGTGTGTGTGGGTGCCATTTTGCATGCAACTTCCGTCACCGGGTTCCAGTAGTATCTCAATTAGGGCGGTAGCTAGGGTATGTATGATACGTCATTAGGTGCGTAATGGCCTTGGGATGACTGCACACTAACAAAATTTTCAAAAATTAGCTGTTTTCGACGTTAAAATTAAGTTTTTGTTGAAAAATCCAGGACCCTCTTTGTTAGGAAACAATTAGCATGCGCCGGAAGTTGTGGTAGCCTATATAAAGGAAGAGAGGTAGCGTTTCTCATTTTTGTCATCAAAAATCGTGAGAATTATGCAAATTAAAGAATATCATGGGATCAGACGGGGCCCAGGGTTGTTAATTAAAAAATTACAGAAAAGCCATTGACCGTCGATATATGATGCCGAAAAGGATAGATTATGCCGCGTGTTTCGGCAGAACAATCGAAGGAAACGAAGAAGAAGAAAATGATGGCCGGCCCGCGACGGCACAAACCCAACGCGTTTGTTTCTTTTGAAACTTTTCTTTTCCTTTTCTTCTGCTTGCAATTGTATCTGCAGCTTGTCGTGCGAGCTGCTCGGCTGATATTCTCGACCTACGAGGATGGGTACCAAATCGTGGTGGAGAGTCACACTCAGTCTCTATTTGTTGTACCCGACTACAGTGACACTTTAGCCAGGTATGGTGCCGGTCCTTAGAAGTAATAAAATTTGAATTAAAAATTACAATTATCCTCAAAATACCCAAAAATATAGATTTTAGCAATTTTTTAAAAGATTTTTGGGCGGTGTCTAGATGGTTTTTCGCCTGTAAGCGGTTTACATATCAAAAATTTCCTAAAAACATAATTAAATACTTGCAACTAGATTGATGCGCATCGGCAAATAACTCTTATATTTTGATGCAAGGAAATTTGGTCGAATGCCTTCTTCTATTAGCTTCTGTTTAGATTCTCGTTTTTTTTTCAGGCGATATCCGATTGATTTCAATGGATTTATGGCCACTCTTGCTCACCTCAGCCGTTCCATCCAGAATCTGCATGTTAGATTCCGGCCAGATGTCAGGGTCGGTCGGTATATACTCATAACCAGTGGAAAAAAACCGCTTCGCGGCCATTTTCCACTGGAACCCGCCGTCCAGGAACCATGAATTTGAATAACTTCTTTTTTAGCCTGCGGCGCTAGATCCCTAGCCAGAGACCTTGTCCGTGGCCTACGGCGCTCGAGCAAGAGCCATGCCCAAACCTCGCACACCGAGAGCCTAGAAATATGTTTTGTTGCCGAACTACCAAAAAGCTAAAAATTAAATTCTCCCAAGATCCGAACTCACGACCCCGCGCGTGGTAGACCGCGCGCTAATCCACTACACCAAGGGGCACATCGGAAGGGGCGGTGGGAAAGGCTTCTTCTGTCCTGGGGAGACGGGTGCAAAGATAAGGGCGACCAATGATCCCGGGGGGAGTATTTCTGGTCACTTAAACAAAATTCGAGTTTTGAGTCTGAATCTGTTGAAAGTTTGTAAGGATAATTGGATGCGCGTGATCTCCGCCCTTGATTGGATAAACGGTCCAAATTTCAGCCCGAAATTCCATCAGCGCGTCGAGTAGTACCTTACTACCTAGTGCTTGTTCTTCCAATTTTTCTCGGAAAGCCTATAGTGTCAATATTAACGCAGCGATAATACCCTTGAAAATAGTTGGTCCTCGATTTTCCCCCGGGGAATTACCCTCAATCAAAAATCGAAACGGTCTTCGAAAATTGATCTCCGATACCTGTCAGCGGAGATTTCTTTTTATGAAAATGTAAAAAGATTGTTGTACGACAAATAATGGTTAGAAAGTTCATTAGAAACACCGGGAATATATAGCCAAAACCTAGCGTTTGTCGAAAGAAAAATAGACTACTATAAAGTGTCTTTACTCAGGCTGGCGTTTTGGAATGGGACCAAGCCTATCTTATGCAGAATTTTTTTGCTGATCCCGAATCTGTTTTCCAAATCTGCTGCCGACCTTTATTTAAAAAGTTATTCGACCTTAATACTAAAAAAAACGCCAAAACCTGGATTATTTTGGGTTATTTTTAAGATTTCGTCATTTTCAACGTTAAAACTGGCTCGGTAACAGTTCTAGGGATTAAAGTAGAGATGTTACGCATACGAATACGATGTGCTACTTCCGGCAGATTAGCCCGATATGCATATCTGATTTGAGATAGAATGCCGGTAATTCGAATACGACGATCTTATTCGAACAAGCCTCGGCTGATTCCGACGTGGTGATCTGGCAAGTCGGCTTCACGTCGGGATAAAAAGCTAATTTCAAATTGAAGACGAAATGCTATGCAAATATCAAAATATTGACACATCCACCGGAAATGACTGAGAAATTGGCACCTAAATCTATGCAAATTATGCATATTCTGACTACTTGTTTCCATTTTCCGACCGTTTTCTTCGTAATATTGCTTTGCATCCCAATTAGCTTCTTATCCCGATGTGACCCGTTTAAACGAATACGAACGTCGCATTCGCTTGGTTCCGACCCTAATTCGAATACGATGATCGGGTCGGAAATAAGAAATCTTTGATTCCGACGGCCTATTCGAATACGACGCGTAACTCCCATGTCGTATTCGTATTCGTAACATCTCTAGGTTAAAGCAAGATCTTATGCGAAAAATTATGAGTTTTTGTGCAAAAAGCAAAAGGAACTGTCCAGGGCGGGGGTTCGAACCGCCGTCTTGTGCTTGGCAAGCGAACACCTTGCCAATGCACCATGGTGCCAACTGGGAAGGGGGCTTCGGGAGGGTAGATAAGGGGCACCCGAAATGACTTTTTAAAGAAAGGTCGGCAGCAGATTTGGAAAACAGATTCGGAATCAGCAAAAAAAATTGTGCACACGGTAGGCTTGGTCCCATTCCAAAACGCCAGCCTGGGTAAAAACACTTTGCAGTTAGCACCCTGCGAAAAGACGCAAAATTGGCATTATAAGAATCGGCATTCTGAAAAGCGGCTTTACGAAAAATCGGCAATTGAACAATTGGCATTTTAAAAATCAACATTATGAAAGCCGGTATTATGTAGGTAACTCGGGTCAGTCACATATAACAAAATCAGAAAAAAACCCACCGAAAAATGGTGAATTACAGACGCCCGAAAGACGGTATGGCGCGAAGATACCGAAGATTGAAGTAGTCGATGCTGCATCTGAGGTATTTCTACACCCTTTCGAACCGAAAAACGCATCGAAGGGAAACGAGATAACGATCAAGTTTAGATCAGCGGTTTCCTGCGCTCGCTGAAGGCGGCGAGGAAGTTTGATGTTGAAGTGGAGACGGAGGAAATCTTTCGAAAAGTGGCCAACAACTATCGAGGGGAATGCCATAAATGGTCCATTGTTTTGGATGTACGCCAGTTTACACTGTACATTTCAGCTAAACTCAGTCAAAATGATTTGCTTTCAATGTGCCAGCATTTTCAGAAACCGCTCGTCGGCCGTTGTCGACAATGTCAAATGGTAAATTTTGCTGTGGTGTCCGTCCGTCTGTCCGTCTGAAGCTGAATTCAACTCGAAGGGGAAAGGAGCTAGAGCTTAGATCTCTTCGGATTCGGATAGAGCGTAGTCAGAAACCCCCAACGTGAAAAAAATTGCGAAAAAGTTTTGGTTTAAGTTATTAAATTTAACTTTGAAAGTTTTTCCTTAGTAAAAGGAGTGAGGGACGGGGGTTGGGGGTGATTTTGGACATAGTGAGCCAGGTGGCGCGCGTTTCGTGGATGAAAATTTTCGCCGGAGCCATTTAATTTCTTTTTTCTTTCATTTCATCCTGTCGGTCGGTATTTTTCTTTTTTTTTAAGGGGATTACGCTTAGGGGAGGTATCTAAAGCCATCCGGAAGGTATTTAAGTAGTTTTTAGGGGGATTTCGGCTATGGGAGCCATCTCTAGCCATTAGCGTGGGTATTGATAGAGCCTAGGGATAGATGTGATGGTGTATTACGTGAAGGGTAGCCCGAAGGCCAAATGGTATCGTATTGTCCATCCCATCCAAAATTCAATGATTTTCAGCGATACGGCTCAGAAATCCCATGGAAATGCGAAGAATGCAAAGAATTCTGGAAGGAAGGATGGGTGAGGAATTGGCGAAAGTGGGGTGAGAGCATTCATAGAATCGAACAAGACGACAATTGTTTCTCAGGAGGAAAATGGCCAGAAATAACAATGACTTGGAATGACGAGAAATATCCATCCATGCACTATGACTCTTTTACATCCTTTTTCGATGTAGGTTATCGATTTTCGCTATATTTCCGTTTAGAGTTGTTATCTGGCGTCCGGGTACCCGGTTGCGGACCCCGTCGACCAAATAAAACCCGGTAAAGGTTCGGTACCGGTACGGTACCGAACCGGTACGGGGAACAAATGACGGGGATGAAAACAATTATTTATAACGGATATCCTGCTATTTTGAAAACCCCATCTAATGGAGCGTCGAAAAGTATACTAACAGATTTACTTTCAGTCCAAAAAATCCCATTTTGCACGATTTTTAATTGCTTAAGCTTTTAGCTTAATAAGGTCATAATTTTAAGTTGTGGTATTTCGGGCTAAAATTAAATCTTTTCGTATAATTTTCGTCGCTCTATCCGATAGCACTAATGAAATCCCGACAAAACAACTCAAAACGCCAAAAATGATCACTTTGTGGTGGTACTTCATGACCAGCCGATTTTTGTTTTTTTAATAACTAAATTATAATACATTATTTCGGGCTCAAATTAACTCTCTTTGGATAATTTTTGATGCTCTATCCGACGGCGTTCATGACATCCCGTTAAAACAGCCAAAAATACCGGAAATTACGGCCACTTTATGGTGATACTTTATGGACGGCCCATAGCTTTGTTGTTTTAATAACGAACTTAAATTACATTATTTCGGGCCCCGAAATTAATTATTTTTTTTTTTGACGCTCTATCCGATGGCATGCTTGAATTGGCACGACAGGTCCCTATAGGGAAAAATGGTTTCCACGCCCGTTATTTGTCCCTCCCCCCCCCTGTTAAGAAACCTTTACCTAAAACCCTTATTACCCAGCCGATTACCCGGTCGAACCCGGACGTACCTACTAACCGGCTACCCGGCGGACCCGGATGCCAGATAACAACTCTATTTCCATTGACAAGACAACGATACCAAGTGATGAGGCATTGTCCAGTTTTTTTCATTTCGAATTTGGACAAGATGAGCATGCGAGGGTCCATTCATTTTCAGCTGGCAATTTGCCCATCTCGACCACAACAATCGGGATATTTACACGAAATGTCGATTTATGAGACGAGTCGTGATGGCCAGATATTCGATATTCCATTCTTTCTGGTAGACTACAACACACTCCAATTGACAGTTGCCATATCTAGAAAAAGTACGAAGGACGCCTTCGAACACTTCATAATGGAATGATGACATTTCTTGATGATACGGATGCTGATGCAGAATTATTGACGAAATGGATGGTAGGATGACCTAGCACATCTATTTAGAATGTTTTGCTGATTGTGAATCTGTTTTCAAAAACAGCAAAATCAACTTAAAAGGGGGGGGGGTGTTTTTTATTGGGACACCCTGTAAGTGCTTCAGAACTTTTGAGTCCGAGCTATTTTGCAGTTTTTGAGAACGGGTTCGAAATCAGCAAAAAATTCTGCACAAGATAGGCTTGGTCCCAGACAGGGGGCGTAGCCAGAAAAAATTTCGGGGGGCCCCCAAAAAATTTTTCCAAAAAACTCGAAACATTGCCGAAAAACAGCGCCGCAGGCAAACATTTTGAAAAAAAGGTTAGCTCTACAAATAGCCGTAAAAACGTGAAAAAATAGCGCCGCACGCAGCAAAATTTTTGAGAAAGGAAAAATCATAAGGGTCCCTCCCCCCTTATGAAATTTTCGGGGCCAGGCCGATTTCGGGAGGGGGGGCCCAGGGGGCCCACCTGACGCTACGTCCCTGGTCCCAGATCGAAACCCCACCGTCACTTTAGAAGGTTCCCTTGTAGGGGGAAGTTTCATTCCCCTCCTTTTCCTCTCTTTATTCTCAGACGAAAATATTGCCCCCCACTTTAGCCAGACGAGGATGAGTGTGAGCGGGAGCTTGTTTCAAAGCTGCAAACATTCCGAATTCAAGTTTATGGCAAAGGTAAGTGGGCAGCAGAAAGCAAAATTAATAAAGCATTTTACTGGTTTTCAATTGGGCAAAACATCATCCCTATCCCAGTACAACATTTCAGCTTTCCTCTGCGCCATTTTCAAGTCTACATTTTTTGATGAGGAGATCTACTTGTTAATTTTCGACAAATGATGCGAGATTGACCTCAATGCCTAATGTTTCAAGTGTAATTCGCGTCAAATGGCCCAAGATTGCACGCAATTTCGGTTCTTTAGGATTTCCGGGGCCTTTTTCAGCGCAAGCCTAAATTTTTTTATAAATAGCGGATGCGTTTCTAAATGGTTTTTAACTATGCCTAGGCAAAAGACCTAGACGAATTTTAATTAAAAAATTTAGCTTTAGTTTGAAAAATCCGAAAAATTTCCCAAAGTGACCAAATTTTGACAAATTGACAAAAATCGGTTTATTACCCCCCGAATGTCATTTTTGAGTACGGATTTTGATCGCTTTGGACTCGTGAGGGTCGAATTGACCCAGAAGCGTTGTGAGCTCAAGCTCTAGCTCATTCATTTGAGTGTATGTTTTTCTGTCTTTTCGGCCTGTGTTCGACGATCGTCATCTAGCGAAATAAACTGCAATTAATATACCCCCATTTCCCCCTCTCAACTAATACACAATAATAATAATAATAATACAACACCAAAAACCGATTGTCTCATTTCCTCCTTTCAGCTGTGCTTTTCCCCGCACCGTATGACGATTATAATAAAGTTTCCGGGCGTGAAATCCTACGATACAGTGCGATATACAGGTTGCCAAAAAATCACACCCCCTAGCGGGCCGCAGACCTGTCGGATTTGTACGATTTAGGTCTCAATCGAAAGCTCTCGGGAAGCCGAGTCCAGCACGTGTCGCGGATTTGCGAAATCTCGGGTTTTTTGCTCGATTTTCGGCATTTTTATGCAAAAAGGACACGCTTTTTTGCCAAAAACTCAATTTAACCGGTTTAAGCGCAATCCAAGCGGTGTTTTCGCAAGCGGCTTTCAAAAACTCTCGTTGAGCTGCCAGGAAAGGCGTAAAAATTTGACTGTAATACGGAAAAAACGCTGAAAAGGTAAAGAGACTACAAGGTGTCCCAATAAAAACACCCCCTCTAACTCGACGCAGAAGAATCGGATCGGAATGTTAGTTGCACCATTCGAAAGCGCTTCAAACGGCTATTTTGCAACAATCTTCAAAACTGTGTTTTTATTTAAATAATCTATTTTACAAGCCAGTTTGAATAATTTTTCTGTTTTCGGGATTGTATACGAGCCAATTTGCCTCAATTTCTCCATACAAAATGACCGGAAATAGCCGTTAATTATATGCAGAGACCGTTCCTGAATCTTTTTAAATGCTTTGTATAATGGCGGGTTTCATTAAAAAGATGGTTTAGAAGAAGATTGTTGCAAAGTGACCGTTTCAAGGGCTTTCGAATTGTGTAACTATCATTCCGCCCCGATACTTCTGCGTAACTTGTATTTCCAATCCTATAACACAGCGGCCCGGCTCCTAATAAAACGTCCGGTAGCGTTGGAAATGAGGGAAGCCCGCAACGCGCGCGATAGACGCGTCGCGCAATTGCGAAAGCAGACCTGCGCAGCTAAAAACCGGTTGCTATTCCGCGCAACCGCACGCATCGCGCCAAAAACACGCACAGTACGCCCTTTCCCTTGAACCATCTGGACCGAACCCATGGGCGGTTGTGATAAGCGAGAAAAGTATGTCTGTTTTCTGTACAGCCGATTTCTCGGCCGTCAGGCCGAATTTCGAGCTGATTTTTTCATTTTTTTTGTTTTACGAAATTCCTTCATTTAATAATTTTATAGGCAAAAAGTAAAAAACCCTTAACAAAATGGGTTCTTGCCGCGTTGTCCGGAAGTTGTCTCGGCGCCTAGAGGGAATTGAGGACTCATTTTTGGAAGGCAGATGGGAAAAGTAATTCCCCAGATACATTTTTTCAGATTTTGCAAAATTCTTTAAAATAAAGTTTTTATAAGGATTTTTCTGAAAGGCCCTTAATAAATCGCGCCACCGGGCGTGGTGTCCGGGTCATAACTCAATTCACATGACGAATTTGGACCTCTATTTTTGACCATTTATGTATTGAATGGTGGGGATGACGCGCATCATATTATCTTCACAAATTTCGACCAGCTTCCACCCCAAAAATCTAATTTTGTAAAGTGGCCTGAAGGCTTGCCTGTCGGAGGTCCTGGGGCCCATTCCTTTTAGCACAGCTTGGTGCGGCGCCCAGGATATGAAGAGGCCTTTACCGCTGCCCGTTCCCATCCCCCCGTGGTGTAGTGGATCAAGGCCGGGGCTACGGCGTGAGGGTAGCAGGTTCGGATCCGCGAGAAATTTAACTTTTGCTTTTTGGTAGTTTAGCAACAAAACATATTCCTAGGCTCTCCGTGTGCGCTATTTAGGCCTGGCCTTCGCTCTAGCGCCGCAGGCCAAAGAAAAGGTCCTTGAAACACGCTCTCGCGCCGCAGGCAAAAAAAAGCAGGCTCAAGGATTCCAGCGCACACTGGCTCTGGCGCCGCAGGCCAAAGAATGGTCTGACTCACAAAAGTTGTCAGGTTCATGCGCCGCAGGCAAAATAGAAGCTATTCAAATTCATGGTTCCTGGACGGGGTCCAGTGGAAAACGGCCGCGAAGCGGTCTTTTTCCACTGGTGTTTTCGATGAAGATCTTTTCAAAAAAACAATTGTTATCCGAGAGGGCTGACCGGCGTCGTTCTTTGAATGACGAATTGAGTTGTTTGTTGTCGGATTGGCATTAATGTCGAGCATTCTACCCGTGTAATTCCCGAGCGGGGCCGCCAATTTGAAAATCGAAGTGGATAGTTGTGGCGAAGGGCTCTATTTGTAATTGCGACTAGTTTAGCGCTCCCCTGAATTGTCTCTCTCTATAAAATCGTCAATTTTTTTATAGGATAGGATGTTTGCTGTAGATGGGCTGTGTGATCAACGTTTCTCTAAACTACTCGATCAACTCTCATTCAGCCATTATCTCATTCTACGGCATGTCAATCGACGATTCAGGTATTTATTAACCGGTGTCCCAAAAACAATCGATCCCAGCCTCTAGCGGGCCGCAGTCACGGCCAATTTTGACGACTTAGGGCTCAATCGAAAGTTCTCGAAAGGCGAGAAAACAAGCACTTTTCGTTCACTAAATTTAGGACCCAAATCGATGAAAACTGCAGATTTTCTGCAAAATCGGCTTGTTAATTGCTTGCTAAAGCTAACAGGACGACGCTGTTTTTACGCTTTTTTTTTTGAAGAAATCGATTAAGATCGAGGGTAGTCTAAGAAAATGTGTAAAACAAAAGCGCTTTTTCCCCCGACCGTTTTGAGAGCTTTCGAATGGGGTAAAAATCGTTCCGATCCGACCTTTCCCCAGGACCGCTAGAGGGCGGTCCTTTTTCGGACACCCTGTAGATTAAAAGGCTAGTTCAGCCAATAAAACAAAAGAATTTCCGCGGCCAGGAGTCGAACCGCTCTGCGTTTTTGTGTCAGCGCCTCTCTCATTTTCCCAATCTCTAATAGCTGCCGTAATGGGGGACTGTTCGGGCGCACTGTGCCTACGTCCATAGTTTCCCAAGGTACCAGCCCAAGCTCTAAAAGTTGAACTAGCCCTTTAAATGGCTTCTTTTAAATAGGTATTGTTAATTTAAAAATTACAGAAAAGCCATTGATCGTCGATATATGATGCCGAAAAGGATAGGATATGCCTCGTGTTTCGGCAGAACAATCGAAGAAAAAGAAGAAGAAGAAGATCGCCAGCCCTCGACGGAACCATCCCAACGCGTTTGTTTCTTTTGAAACGTTTCTTTTCCTTTTCTTCTGCTTGCAATTGTATTTGCAGATTGTGGTGCGAGCTGCTCGGCTGATATTCACGACCTTCGACGATTGGTACCAAATCGTGGTGGAGAGTCAGACTCAGTCTCTATTTGTTGTGCCCGACTACAGTGACGCTTTAACCAAGTATGGTGCCGGTCCTTAGAAGTAATAAAATTCTAATAGAAACCAGGGTTAAAAAGCCGCTTTGCGACTTTTCAACCCTGGCCCCGCCTTGCAGCAGCCTATATAAAGGCCCAAAGGAAGCATTTTACATTTTTTTTGTTATTGCAATTGAGGCACAATTGTGCAAAATAAAAAACTGCATAGGATTAGACGGGGCCAGCGTTGAAAAGTCGCGAAGCGGCTTTTCAACCTTGGTTTGAATGAAAAATTACAATTATCCTCAAAATACCCAAAAATATAGATTTTTCGAGCCCGAATTAGCAATTTTTTTAAAAGATTTTTGGGCGATGTCTAAATGGTTTTTTCGTCTGTAAGCGGTTTACATATAAAAAATTTCCTAAAAACGTAATTAAATACTTGTAACTAGATTGATGTGCATCGGCAAATAACTCTGATATTTTGATGGAAGGAAATTTGGTCGAATGCCTTCTTCTATTAGCTTCTGTTTAGATTCTCGTTTTTTTTTCAGGCGATATCCTATTGATTTCAATGGATTTATGGCCACCCTTGGTCATCTCAGCCGTTCTATCATCGATTTGCATGTTAGATTCCGGCCAGATGTCAGGGTCCGTCGGTATATACTCATAACCAGTGGAAAAGACTTCGGCCATTTTCCACTGGACCCGTCCAGGAACCAGTTTGAATAAGTTTTTTTTTTGCCTGCGGCGCTAGAACCTAGGTCAAGGAGCCATTCTTTGGCCTGCGGCGCCAAAGCCAGCGTTCCGCTAGAATCTTTGAGCCTGCGGCGCTAGTTACTGGTTTTTCTAGGATTTTACCTGCGGACATACATTATATGACATATACCCAAATCGAAAAAAAACCCACCGAAAATGGTGGATTACAGACGCCCGAAAGACGGTATGGCGCGAAGATACCGAAGATTGAAGTAGTCGATGCTGCATCTGAGGTATTTCTACACCCTTTCGAACCGAAAAACGCATCGAAGGGAAACGAGATAACGATCAAGTTTAGATCAGCGGTTTCCTCCGCTCGCTGAGGGCGACGAGAAAGTTTGATGTTGAAGTGGAGACGGAGGAAATCTTCCGAAAAGTGGCCAACAACTATCGAGGGGAATGCCATAAATGGTCCATTGTTTTGGATGTACGCCAGTTTGGATGATTTGGATTTGGAGGTTTACACTGTACAGGGTGTGCAAAAAAAAAAGACCACAGTTTGGGTCGAAATAACTCGCGAACGGTAGAGAATCGAAGGTACGTTACCATGCCAGAATGCTTAAATATGCTGGGTATGAAGATTTAACACAACTTGATTTTTCGATTTTTGAGTACGCAACTGTACTATTGACGCTGGTTACGACCGAAAATTGTGCGTTCTTGAACGGGAGGTGGGAAAATTCCGATTTTTGGCCTAAAAATAGTATAAATTTGTAAAAATGTAATGGCAAACTCTTAGAATTTATCGAGGTCAATTTCATGTTTTAAAAGCAAAACAACTTTCGCGATTTTGCGTTATTTTTGTTCTTTGAGGGATAACTCGCTTCTAACAGACTACTCATGGCTGATATTTTGTCAACGACATATCCAAAATTAATCTCGGATTCCACACCAGATTCCACCACCATCTATGGTATTTTTGTATTGCTTGCTAAAACGTGCCCCAGTGGGGTACTGTAGGTTTCGTTTTCCCCGCTTTCTCGGGGCCCCTAGCTTCGATTCGGCTAAAATTTTCTGGGTTGTTAGGCAATAAGTAGGGGCACCTTACTGCCAAATACAAGAGCATACTATCCACAAACTTTCAGGAAAAAGACTAAAAACTGATTTTATAATTCTGCCACAGAATCTTGTAAATTTTTTGGTCAGTTGGTCCATAAACCGCTTCTATTGGTTTTACAAAAAGATCGAAGCGATTCCATGGCAAAAACCCCACGAAAATAGCAAATTTCGGTTTTCTACAGTAACCCCCGTGGAGCGCGTTTTAGCATGCCATCACAAATTTCCATAAAGTGACGATTTTTCTGTTCGAGGGCCTTCTAGAGTTGATTGTAAGACAGCCTGTTAAAAATGACTGATTTTGGGTGGTAAATAACAAAGTTACGAGGCCAAGTGCAAAACAAGGCCAGAAGGCCGATTTTGGGTCCGAGTAGCCGGGGTCAATTTTCGAATTTTTCAAAATAGAAAAACCAGCTGGGTCCTATGGATACGATTATAGCTTTGATGTTATTATCTATGCCCGTAAAATTTGGGGGCAATCTGATTCATGATTATGGTGACTTTCAGCTCAAAATCGAAGATCACCCTATTCCAAAATCGAAGTTTAGAAATCTTTTTAAAATTTTTGCGACGCGAAATTGCTTTAATCTTTGCATAGTTTTATTCAACTGATGGCACTGACTTATTGCTCAAAATATCCCTACGACTCCACCTTCCAAAATTTTTTGACGCAACCTCAAATTCGGTTTATTTCGGGTTTTGATGAATTTTCCTGGCGCCAACCGCTGGTTAAAAAAATTCATGAATAAGGCTTTAGGATGCGCTATTCAACAGGTATCAGATAAAAATAAAACAATAATTTTCACAGCGCGACTAAATTTTATAAAATGGTGACAAGATTCGGAAAAAAGCGCGAACCAACCGTTTTGGAAGCCCTAAAAGACGCCCTTCCAAAGAGGTACGGTAGATAGAAATTTTGTAAATGATAGATAAACCCCAGTACTACATAGCTAAGCAAAGAAAACAGCTGAGTCCCCTTTGGCAATTTAGAAATATTTTTCCAAAGTTGGGTTTCGAGACTTCGAAAAATCCATGACCAGGGGGTCGTTGAAAAACTCGAAAATTCATCGATCTCAAAAATTCTTTAATATGTTTATGCGATTGTGTCAAGCCCGTAGGTATTCCACAACAACTGATTTTGAGGTTTTCGCCATAGGTTTTTCCAATATTAAAAATTTACGAAATTTCTCCATCCAAAATTTCATTACTCTCTAACTTTTCAACCAGACCCTCAAAAATTCTTAAATTTCGTAGTTACATATCTGCTGCCTATATTAACTTATTTAATAAAAATTAGATGCCAACCACCACAGGAAACTGAGAAAAATACAAATGAAGTTTCCCCGAACGCACATTTTCGGGTGTCATTTGTATTGATACGTCGCCAAAAATCGAAAAAATCAAGTTGTGTTAAATCTTCATACCCAGCATATTTAAGCATTCTGGCATGGTAACGTACCTTCGATTCTCTACCGTTCGCGAGTTATTTCGACCCAAACTGTGGTCTTTTTTGCACACCCTGTACATTTCAGCTAAATTCAGTCAAAATGATTTGCTTTCAATGTGCCACGCTTTTCAGAAACCACTCGTCGGCCGTTGTCGACAATGTCAAATGGTATCGTATTGTCCATCCCATCTCAATTCAATGATTTTCAGCGATACGGCTCAGAAATCCCATGGAAATGCGAAGAATGCAAAGAATTCTGGAGGGAAGGATGGGTCAGGAATTGGCGAAAATGGGGTGAGAGCATTCATACAGGGTGCCCCTAAACCCCCCCCCCCTACCTAGCGATCCGCAGTCGATTCCGGTTTTTACGATCTAACTATCAATCGAAAGCTCTTGAAAAGGCGAGAAAACAAGGGGGTTTCGTTTTTCAAAATGTCATCTAATTCTATCGATATTTAAGGTTTTTTTCGAAAAAACTGGTACTTTTCCAACCGGAATTTCGCCATTAGCATGCCGATCTTGCATAAATTAGCAGTTTTCATGGTTTTTGGACCTGAAATTAGCGAATAAAAATGCAAACGAAATCCAAAGGAACCCTGCTTATTTTCGCGCCATTTGGAGGGCTTTCGATAGATGGCTAAATCGCCAGAATCGGACACGACTGCGGGCCGCTAGGTAGGGGGAGGGGGGTTTGGGATACCCTGTATAATCGAACAAGACGAAAATTGTTGCTCAGGTGGAAAATGGGCAGAAATAACAATGATTTCAAAGTGCGTGAAATATCGATCCATCCACTATGACTCCTTTACATCCTTTTTCGATGTAGGTTATCGATTTTCGCTATATTTCCGTTTAGAGTTGTTATCTGGCGCCCGGTTCCGGGTATACCCGGCTGCGGACCCGGTCTGAATAAAACCCGGTAAAGGTTGCCTAACGGGGGACAAATAACGGGGATGAAAACAATTATTTATCAAGGATACCCTGCTATTTTGAAAACCCCATCTAATGGAGCGTCGAAAATTGTACTAAGAGGTTTACTTTCAGTCCAAAAAATCGCATTTTGCACGATTTTTAATTGCTCAAGCTTTTTAGCTTAATAAAGTACTAATTTTAAATTGTGGTGTTTCGGGCTGAAATTAAATCTCTTCGTATATTTTTCGACGCTCTATCCGATAGCATGCTTGAATTGGCACGACAGGTCCCTATAGGGAAAAATGATTTCCACCCCGTTATTTGCCCCCCGTTAAGAAACCTTTACCTAAAACCCTAATTACCCAGCCGATTACCCGGTTCAACCGGGCACCCGGTCGAACCCGGACGTACCTCTAACCGGCTACCCGGAGCCGGATGCCAGATAACAACTCTATTTCCATTGGCAAAACAACGATGCCAAGTGATGAGGCATTGTGCAGTTTTTTTACGCTCATTTCGCATCTGGACACCTTATAAAATGAGCATGAGATTGTCCATTCATTTAGCTGGCAATTTGCCCATCTCGACCACAGCAATCGGGATATTTACATGAAATGTCGATTTATGAGACGAGTGATGATGGCCAGATATTCGATATTCCATTCTTTCTGGTAGACTACAACACACTCCACCTGTCAGTTACCGTATATAGCAAAACTACGAAAGACGCCTTCGAACACTTCATAATGGAATGATGACATTTCTTGATGATACGGATGCTGATGTAGAATTATTGGCCAAATGGATGGTAGGATGACCTAGCACATCTTATTTAGAATGTTTTGCTGATTGTGAATCTGTTTTCAAAAACAGCAAAATCAACTTAAAGGGGGGGGGGTGTTTTTTTATTGGGACACCCTGTAAATTTTTTTATTTATTTTATTTATTTTATTTTATCATGCGCTGAGCGCCGTTGGCAAGCAACGTAAAAGAAACAGTATAAGAATCACAGAATGGAGACGGTGCACATATTGTAGAATTTTAAAATGAAAACGGGAGTGGTGGATGGGTATGGGGAAGGGGCGTAGAGGAGGAGATAAAAAGACAAAAAGACATGGGGCTGGATGAAGGGGAGGAGAGTATGGGTTGATAAGATGGGAGACCGGAGAAGGACCCTTTAGAGGACAATCCCAACAGCTGAGTTGTACTACCCCGTTGAGGCCTCCAACGTCTGCGTGTGATAAGGAACTGTTGGGATAAAAGGGACCTGAACTGGACGACCAAACTTATGTAGGTGGGGGGTGGTGGAGGGAGAGGGTGGTGGAAGGGGGAAACAATGGGTAGATGATTGGGAAAGTCTTCGGGTGCCGGTAGGAGCTTGACAATGTTGGCGGTTCGTAGCGGAAGGATTTGACGTCAAAACTTGAGGCGGGGTAGAAGATCTAAAAGAGAAAGCCGGCGAAGCGGCTGTAAATTATAAGAGTGGGGCGGGGGAGGGGGAAAGGGCGCGGGCTAGAGGTTGGCTTGAATTTAGGCATTAAGTTTTAGCATAGTAAAGAGGTCGAGCTTAGAAATGCGCTTGCGGAAAGACTTCGGATTGCACTTAGCTATTATGCCGGGTGGAAGTAGGTTGAACCAGCGTGTGATTCGGGAGGAGAAGGCAGATTTTCGCGATTCTGTCCGGGCCTTAGGAACGTGGAATAAAAGTCTCTTATTTCGGCCAAAGCCTAGTTTGAAAGTGAAGATGGCGGCCCGGGGAACATGACACAGTCCGTGTAGGATCTTAAAGCCGTACATAAGGTCGCAAATTACGCGTCTATGATGCATAGACTTTAGCTTTAGGAAAGTACATCTTACGGGATAGGGCTGGGGTGGGAGGTGGCAGCGTTGGAACACAAGGCGAGTGAAAATTTTTTGTATGGTTTCAAACTTATCGCGCCAGAAAGTGGTTCGAGGCGACCAGATCGGGGAGGCGAATTCGGCTATTGGGAGGACATAAGCTTTGAAGCATTTAACCAAAAGCGCCGGGTTGCGAATTTTGAGGTTTCTCAGTAGAGCATACATGGCGCGTGAAGCTTTCAGATAACGTTGCTCGAGGGTATGATCGTTGGTGAGACGATTGGTCACGACAATACCGAGATCGCGGGTATGCGACGCGGAAGAAAGCTGATAGGGGCCCAGGAAGTAGGTGAATTTAGGATTCCATACACCTAAGTGAAGTATTTGCGATTTCTCGCAGGAAAAGGATAAACCGCTCGTGGAAGCCCAAGTGTGAAACCTAGAGATAGCACTTTGTAGCATAGTATGGGCGAAATCTTCTTCTCCCCGAGTGTAACAGATGTATAACTTGACGTCATCTGCGAACATTTTAATTGAGACACGGGGGAAGTCAGCAAGGGCAGAGGGACCCGGTAAAGGTTGCCTAACGGGGGGGGGACAAATAACGGGGATGAAAACAATTATTTATCAAGGATACCCTGCTATTTTGAAAACCCCATCTAATGGAGCGTCGAAAATTGTACTAAGAGGTTTACTTTCAGTCCAAAAAATCGCATTTTGCACGATTTTTAATTGCTCAAGCTTTTTAGCTTAATAAAGTACTAATTTTAAATTGTGGTGTTTCGGGCTGAAATTAAATCTCTTCGTATATTTTTCGACGCTCTATCCGATAGCATGCTTGAATTGGCACGACAGGTCCCTATAGGGAAAAAATGATTTCCACCCCCGTTATTTGCCCCCGTTAAGAAACCTTTACCTAAAACCCTTATTACCCAGCCGATTACCCGGTTGAACCGGGCACCCGGTCGAACCCGGACGTACCTACTAACCGGCTACCGCCGGACCACAGCAATCGGATATTTACATGAAATGTCGATTTATGAGACAGTGATGATGGCCAGATATTCGATATTCCATTCTTTCTGGTAGACTACAACACACTCCACCTGTCAGTTACCGTATATAGCAAAACTACGAAAGACGCCTTCGAACACTTCATAATGGAATGATGACATTTCTTGATGATACGGATGCTGATGTAGAATTATTGGCCAAATGGATGGTAGGATGACCTAGCACATCTTATTTAGAATGTTTTGCTGATTGTGAATCTGTTTTCAAAAACAGCAAAATCAACTTAAAGGGGGGGGGGTGTTTTTTTATTGGGACACCCTGTAAATGGTTTATAACTTTTGAGTCCGAGCTATTTTGCAGTTTTTGAGAACGGGCTCGAAATCAGCAAAAAATTCTGCACATGATAGGCTTGGTCCCAGACAGGGGCGTAGCCAGAAAAAATTTCGGGGGGCCCCCAAAAAATTTTTCCAAAAAACTCAAAAGATTAACAAGAAGACAGCGCCGCAGGCGAAAAATTTTGGAAAAAGGTTACATAGCTCTACAAATCGCCGTAAAAACGTGCCGCGGGCCCCCGGGGCCTGTATTACGCTACGTCCCTGGTCCCAGATCGAAACCCCACCGTGACTTTAGAAGGTTCGCTTGTAGGGAGAGGTTTCATTCCCCTCATTTTCCGCTCTTTATTCTCACAATTTATTCTGTCTTCTCTATTGTCAGACTAAAATATTGCCCCCCACTTCAGCCAGATGAGGATGAGTGTGAGCGGCAGCTTGTTTCAAAGCTGCAAAGATTCCGAATTCAAGTTTATGGCAAAGGTAAGCGGGCAACAGAAAGCAAAATTAATAAAGCATTTTACTGGTTTTCAATTGGGCAAAACATCATCCCTATCCCAGTACAACATTTCAGCTTTCCTCTGCGCCATTTTCAAGTCTACATTTTTTGATGAGGAGATCTACTTGTTAATTTTCGACAAATGATGCGATATTGACCTCAATGCCTAACGTTTCAAATGTAATTCGCGTCAAATGGCCCAAGATTGCACGCAATTTCGGTTCTTTAGGATTTCCGGGGGGGGGGGGGGGGGGGACCACTTTTCGGCGCAAGCCTAAATTTTTTTATAAATAGCGGATGCGTTTCTTAATGGTTTTTAACTATTCCTAGGCATAAAAACTAGACAAATTTTAATTAAAAAATTATTTTACTTTGAAAAATCCGAAAAAAAGCCAAAATGACCAAATTTTCGACTTTTTCCTAGCCAAAAACGGTTTATCACCCCCTAAATGTCATTTTTGAGTACTGTTTTGTCGCCTTGGACTCGTGTGAGTCGAATTGACCCAGAACCGTTGGGACCCAAGCTCTGGCTCATTCATTTGAGTGTATGCTTTTTTGTATTTTCGGCCTGTGTTCGACCGTCGTCATCTAGCGAAATAATAATACAACAACACCAAAAACGGATTGTCTCTTTTTTTTTCCTCTCAGCTGTGCTTTTGCCCCCACCATATGACGATCCTAATAAAGTCTCCGGGCGTGAAATTGTTGTATAAACATTATAATAAACTATCGAGCGTGAATTTACACCATTTGTAGCGAAAAAAAACAAAGAAAACTTCATTTTTGACATTTGACCGCAGAAAATTTTCGCTGGTCCGATTTCCATGGCGTAAGCAATTGGTGTGGGCGCACAGTTTTCGGGCGTCTTGTGTAAACTTCGGAAACCCCGGAAAAGAGCTGGTGGAAGGGCTGAAACCAGCAAGAATCGAGATCGACGCCTAGCAGCTTGGAAAGGTCGATATTTTTGCTTGGAATCGGCGTTTATGTTTCTTTTCTGATATTTAGATGTATTTTGGGCAAGAATTGGCGCTTTGGTAGCACTTTTCCACAGCGATTTCTCTCCGTTTGGCTACAAGACGCTTCTATTGACGTGTAAAGGGAGAGATGGCGGGTTTTTGGGGGCTTCTCCCGGCTTCATCTAACAGCTTCACGGCCATTGCATCGACAAAATAGAACATAGCAGATTCTGCACGTGTCAGTTTTGCCCTGACAATTTCTTGAATTGCCGAAATTTATGGAATTCGGGGTTTCCGGTTTGATAAAGGTTTAGACATCGGAAAATACGGGTTTTCGCTCAATATCCACAACCGCCGATGGGTTCGGTCCAGATGGTTCAAGGGAAAGGGCGTACTGTACGTGTTTTTCGCGCGTTGCGTGCGGGTGCGCGGAATAGCAACCGGTTTTTAGCTGGGCAGGCCTGCTTTCGCAATTGCGCGACGCGTCTATCGCACGCGTTGCGGTCTTCCCTCCTTTCCAAAGCTACCGCACGTTTTATTAGGAGCCGGGTCGCTGTGTATCTGAATTAAAATTGGATTAATGATGACATCATCGAATTAATCAGGATTAAAGAAAAGCTAGGAAAAGCCAAGGTTAATTTTTAAAAATGGATTTCCCTATATTTGAACCAGAAGCGTTGGATTTCTCTGGATTTTTGCCTCAATCGAAAGCTCGAGATGAATCAAAAAAAATAAGTTCTGCCCGTTTTTAGAACTTTTTGTTGTATTTTTTGTTGCATTTACTTAGTTTTTGAGAAGTTTGCTAAAACTATGAGCTTAAGGGTTTTTAAAAACCAAAACAAATCGGTTTTTATGTCAAAACGTTCAAAATTTTTCCATGTTTTTCTCTTGCAACCCTATCAAGCTTTTCGAAAGCCATTTTTGAAAGAAAAATAACATGGATCGCGTTGAAGCCAGGTCAAATAGATTTTTTGGTGCGAAAAGCCGGTTTTTTTCGTTGAAAACCGCCAAAAAATGGTCAAAAATTAGCATAATTTCGAAGAGTCACGCGGTAAAATAATAAATTTGAGTTTTTAGATGTAGTTTTTCCGTATTTTTCGAAGGATTGCGTTCGGATTTCTGGCTACACTTTACCCCCACCCCCAGCCGGAATGTTTTGGCCGTAACTTTGTTATTTTACATTATTGTAGGTTCAAATTAAAACTCGTAGTATATTTTTCGACGCTCTATCGAATGGCGTGGCAAAAATCCCGTCAAATAAGCCAAAATACCGAAATTCGGCTGTGGGGGGGGGGGAGGTAAATTAGAGTCTTACCGGGGTTCCAGCCAAATTGGCTGATTGCCATATGTTTTGAAGGTGAGAGAGAGCGAGAGAGAGCGAGACAGACAGACAGACAGAGAGCGAGAGAGAGAGAGAGAGAGAGAGAGAGAGAGAGTGAAAGAGAGCGAGAGAGCGAGAGAGTCAGACAGAGATAACAACATCCTCTTTTTCTCTCTCTCTCTCTTTCCCCCTTTCATTTATTGGGTGTGCGTGTCATTGTATGGTGAATAGAATGAATGACCTTCCCCCTTCCCGTTCTTTTTTCTCTTTTCCTTCTCTATTTTCCCCAATCTTTTCTTCTCCTCCCAATCACATCAATATTTCTCAGCCATTTGACACAGACACAGACCTCTGAACCGTCTGCCTCTCCTCTTTCTGCCCGCCGATTTATTTATCGATTTTCCACAGCGCGCCCCTGAAAAACCCCGTTTTTATGCTTATTGTGTGGTTTGTAGCCCAGATTTTCTGGCCGCACCATCGTTTTGATAGGTTTTTAGCGTCTCTTTTCCGGCAATCGCCGCCTCGTTGTAGTTTGTAGCATTCAAACACCGAACTGGCGCCCAGCGAACCCAAAAAACTCGTAGGGCAAAAGCAGAGACCATTTGCGGTGGATGGAGGTTTATTTTGGGTTACCAAAGTGACACCCAATGACACCAAAAATTCACATCGCCGGCTAGCAAAGGCCATTTGGGATGGATTTGGTTTTTGTATCCGGAAACCACAACGGAAATCGTATTTTTCGAATTTTTTTTGCAAAATAATTCTTTTTCCCTCGTTTTTCTGCCCCAAATATCGTTTTTTTTTGTAGTTTTTAGCCTGGAAAAACTGTTTTTAAGTGCGAGTTGACTCGAGTTTCTACATATCTGTCAATCGCAGGAGGAACCCGTTGATCTCTCCGGCAATAGTTGTAGTTTGTAGTTGCAGGTAGCGCGCACGACGCAAACAATCTTTGGAAATGACCGACCGCCGATCTGTGTCTTTTCTATAGAAAATCAAGTGAAATTCAGATAAACGGTCTCTGCTAGCATGCCTTTTTAGTGGACTTGGATTGGACTGGCTGCCAATAGACTCAAGTACCTGGTTAACCCGGAAATTCCTCAATGATTTCTGGTTGTTTTAAGGGGCAGCGAGAAAGTCCGAACTTTCGAGATTTTCTGATTTTCTCAACGTTTGCCCGTGATTAGCAGAAACTGGCAGCTTGTTTCTGGTTTTGGCCCCTTAAACGGAATTCCAAAATTTTTTCCCCCATCGCTAGCCTCTCGGCTGGCAGATTGCACGAAACCACAAAGAATTTTGAAATTCCTCAATTTAATTTCCTTTTTCCTTCCTCAGTGATCTTTGCTAGTTTGTCCCATCGCTAGCCTCGTTGGCTGGCAGATTGCACGGAACCATACAGACTTTCGATATTCCTGAATGTTTTCTGCCAGTTTGCCCACGGTTAGCTTCATCGGCAGCCAGAAAGTCCAAAATCTTGAGAATTTCCAGATTTTTCAATCATCTTTGCTAGTTTGCCCCCGTCAATACCCTTTCTGACATTCAAATTGCCTCAATCGACCGCTAACTTCGGAATTCCCCAATAATCTCGGCTAGTTTGCCCCTCCAAAACTGAATTTGATACCCTCAATTTTTTATTACGATTTTCTCGATTTTTTAAAAGGTATATACGATTTCAGGGTTGTCCGGTTTCGAAGCCCTTCTCTTGCCTGCTCAATTCAATTGATGGCTTTGTGTCATCATTTCTTCTGAATGGGAAATACCGAATCGCAACAATCAAAACGATCCGCTACTTCCAATACAAGGGCTCAAAAGGTACGCAATTTACAGCAAAAATTAGGCCCTTCAAATCTAAAATCAATTTTAATGAATTAGGGCATTTTATCAACCCATGAAGCCAAATTAAAAATCAAAATTCCTGCTCAAAAATCTTCAAAAAAGTAGCTTTTTCAATCGATTACGCCGCCCGGTTCTTTGGCATTATCGGGGGCACAATTATCTTCTTAGGATCCAAGTTTTCAAAAAAGTGTTTCTAAACTGTTTTTTAATATTCAAAACCGTAAAAACTTTAGAAAGTTTAAAATATCGATTTTCGGCTAAAAAAGCTAAATCGACTTTTCGAATAATTTTTCAAAGTGTTAGATAGTTTTTCTAGTTAAAATATAGCTATATTTTTCAATTACGCCAGTATCAATTAAATTGAATTAAATCTATTACGCCAGTTAATTCACCTGGTTCTTTGGCATTATCGGGGAGTGTTTGTAAGTGTTTCTAAATTGTTTTTTACTATTACAGTCCGTAAAAAATTACAAAGTTTCTTTCAAACACAAAAAAAATCGATTTTTCGACTAAAAACGGCCCATTTTCGACCAAAATTTCGAGTTTTTGAAGTTTTTCAAAGTTCTCAGATAGTTTTTCTAGCTAAAATAGATAGATTAGATTTGTTAGATTATCTTAAAAACACAATTAAAATAATTCCCACCAAATTACTAGGAATCTTTGGGCGCATACTTCTCATCAAATACGAAAAATCGCGTTCGATTACGCCATGTAATTCGGGCTCCCGAGGTTTTGGCGGAAAGGCAATTTAATCGATTTTTAGGGCGTTTTAACCGTAATTAAAAATAAAATTAGCTTTCCCCTTCGCTAACCGCAAAAATGTAACCCTTTTTAACACCTAAAATTTTCAAAAAATTATTTAACAAAGCTAAAATTCGAATAAATTGGCACGCCGCCCATTTTTCCAGTGAAACCCCTTCTTCTCTCACCCAATTCTAAGGTATCCATTTTTTTGGGTGATCATACTGTATTGTGGTGTCATTTGTTGTGTGTGTCATCCTTCACCCCCTTCTACCGTATCCCCTCTCCATTGCATGCTTCTTTTTGATTTCAACACAAATTTCCGGGTTTAAATTAGCTTATGGCAGCCATGCCATCGAAAGATCCAAGCTAGCAGAGAGCATTTGGGATGAATTTAGCTAGTTTATGGCCAAACTGGCACTCAACCAACCTAAAAATCAACCTGGCAGGCTAGCAGAGGCCTTTTGGGATGGATTGAGTCATTTCAAAGGCTAATCTGGCACCCAGCCAGTCTAAAAATTTACATGGCAGGCTAGCAGAGGCCATTTGGGATGGGTTGAGCGGCATGCAATTGTTATTTTCCATGACTAATCACACTGTCAATTCCACTCTTTTCTGGGGGCACAACATGGGGGTTTTCCGCGTTTCCCCTCTTTTTCTGACTGGTTTCCTTTCAGAAAGAAGCCCCCTCATCTCAGCTGCCCTCCTCGCAGACGCCGTCATCTACCGTAAACCCCCAACAACAACATCAACAAGGTCACGCAGCCACGCCCCCAAAGAAGGAGATGAACAACGCCTTTCACAGCCACAATGTCACACAAGACTACAGGATAAGCCGAGTGGTCAGTCAATTCGGCATTTGGCCCAATTTTCAAGTGGGCTGGCTAGCAGGGAACATTTGGGAATTTGAAAAAGTTTTATTTTGGTTGTCTGGAGGACAGTTTTACGAAATTTGGGGGCAAATTAGCATAGACAACTTGCGGAATCCGAACTGCTTGACGTCGTTCGACAAACTGTCAGGCAATTTACCGAAAACTAGCAGAGACCGTCGGGGAATTTAGCCATTTGTTTCAATATGACTACCAGACAAACCGAGTGGTCAGTCAGATTGAAGTGTAAGCGATTTCAAGGGGGTTGGCTAACAGAGAACATTTGGGATATTGAAAAAAGTTGTATTTTGGTTGTCTGGAGGACAGTTTCACGAAATTTGGGGCAAATTAGCAGAGAATATTGCGGAATTCCAGAATTCTTCGTTGATTGTCCCAGCTGCCAGCCACTTAGCCAAAAGCTAGCAGAGACGCTTTGGGAATTTGACTATTTTTCAATTCTTCCGATAAATTCTGACTTTCTGGAAGCCAGTTTCACGAAATTTGGGGCAAACTAGCAGGGACCCCTTGCGGAAATCGGAGCTTGACGTTGTTTGATAAACTTTCAGACTGTTGACCGGAAACGAGCAGAGAATATTGCGGAATTTAGATCTTTTTGAATTTTTCTTCTTTTTCTGCCTTCCTGGCAGTCAGTTTCACGAAATAGGAGCAAACTAGCAGAGATCATCGAGGAATTCCATATTTTTTGCTTGATTGTATCGTCTGGTAGCCAATTGGTCAAAAGATGTAGCCTGGAGGGCAAGCAAGCAGAGGCCGTTTGCAGGTGCTGGGCGTCGGTATCAACGGAAAAGTGGTAGAATGTGAGCATCGACAGACTGGGGCCAAATATGCTCTCAAAGTATTGAGGGATACACCAAAGGCCAGAAGGGAGGTCAGTTTACAACTTTCGAACGGCACTTCTCCTGCCAGTCTTCTCAATGCCATCCATTTTGCAGGTGTTGCTCCATAAATTGGCCTCCTCCCATCCACATATTGTTCGTATATTGGATATCTATGAGAATACGTATAATGAAGTGCCGTGTATTCTTGTTGTTATGGAACAAATGAGGGGAGGAGAATTATTCACGCGAATTCAGGTAATTTATTAAAGCAACATTTTTATAATTGTCGTTTTTATCATTTTTTGAATGGCATTCGCCAGCTTCAACTGGTTTTTAAAGGGCCGTAGAAGGCAGTATTTAAACCCCGCCCCCTTTCGGGGGGCATTCTGGAGGGCATTTAATCGAAAAATTCGGCAGGCAAACTAGCAGGGACCATTTGGGATGGATTGAGTTTTTTAAATATGTTCTGTAGTCAACCTAAAAATTAAAAGGGCAAGCTAGCAGAGGCCATTTTTGGAGGAATGAGCTTTAAAACCGTTTTTGTCAGCCAGCTAACCCAAAAAGTGAAAAAAGTAATATAGTAGCAGAGATCATTTGGGATCGATTGAATTTGTAAAGAAATTCTGTCAACCAACCAATACGCAAAGCAGAAAACAAAAAAAAACGCGTAATTAGGAAGCTACCGTGATCCCGGCGAATGCCGAAAATCCAGATTTTCGAGATTTTTAAGGAAAATCGCGATTTTTCGGGATTTTTAAAGAAAATCGGCAAAAATCGGGGTTTCGAAAATACCGTAACGTAACAAGCCTAAAATTCGGGATTTTCAGGACCGCGGCCAGCTGGCATTCACGGAACGAGAGGCGGCAAAGATAATGTACGAGATCTGTTCGGCAGTCAATTCTCTTCATTCAATGAATATCGCACATCGAGACATCAAACCCGAGAATCTTCTCTACAGGTAACCAACATCTATCCAATTTCCTAGCCTAATCGGTTATCTGGCGACCAGAAAATCGATTTTTTCCGATTGGTTCCATGAAATTTCATTGCGTAATGGATTAAATAGGACTTTCGCGAGCCATTTTCATGTCGTAATCGATTGGCTGTCGTTCAGAAAGCCGATTTTTCGAACGATTTTCACCCAGTTTCCTTGCGGCATCGATTAAACCGAGTATACTCGCTGAATTGGATTGCGTAATGGATTATCTGGCGACCAGAAAATCGATTTCCCTGAGGTTTCCACTTATCTCCAATTTATCTCCAATTTCCACGAGGTTTCATTGCGTAATCGATTGAATCAAACGTTTGCTAGTCAATTTAGTGGCTGGGAGCCAGGAAATCGCTTTTTACACTCGATTTCAGCAAATTTAATGGGGTAATCGATCGGCGAGCAAGTGAAAAGTCGATTTATGCAGCCAATTAAACGTATTTGACGACGTAATCGGTTAAATTAATAGTACTCGCTGAATTGGATAGCGTAATCGATAATCCGGAGGCCAGAAATTCGGTTTTCACCCAATTTTTGCAGCGAGCCGGGCAAGATCGGCGTGCTGAAGTTGACGGATTTCGGTTTTGCGAAGCGGACAGATGAAAGTGAACCACAGGGGCTGAATACCGCATGCTTCACACCATATTATTGTGCACCAGAGGTGAGTATCCTGCAAAGGGCAGGCTAGCAGACGTTATTTGGACCAAAAAAAATCTGAAAGCTCGAAAATTTCAGATTCTGGGTACGGGTGGCTACGATAAATCGTGTGATTGCTGGTCAATTGGCGTTGTCATGTATATTCTGTAAGTTTATAATTTTCGGCACGTTTTTAAAGGGACCAGGAAGTCAAGGCAAGGGGGGGCGGGGGCGGGGCTAGAGATATCTGCCTTGTCGGGCCCTTTAAAAATCAAAATTTCACCAAAACTGGCGTCGAAGTCTTCGGCTGCTCGCCAGTTCACAAAATTGCCAGCGCCATTTTTTAGTTTACAGTCTTATCCCGAAGCTACAGACTACAAATGGCCCAAAATTGGCCAATTTCGTGAAAATCGACGTAAAAACTAAAAATCTCAGCGAAAAACGAGTTTTCGATAGTTTTGTAGTTTATAGCCGTGCTTTTTGGATTACAGACTACAAACTACAAGCTACAAAAAACGAGATCCTCACAAATTAAAAATTTTTGAATTTTCAGATTTTTAAAAAATCGGAATTTGAAGGCTTGCCAGTAGAATTTTATAGGCTACAAACTATAAACTACAGGGCAGACTACAAACATACAAAATACAGCTGTTATTTTTAGTCTCTGCGGCTACCCGCCATTCTTTTCCGAGCACGGCGAGGCAATGTCCCCCGGAATGAAGAGTCGCATCAAAAGTGGCAAATACGGGTTCCCGTCACCCGAATGGGATTCTGTTTCGCAGGCTGGTAAGCTCTTTAAGCTACAGTATGCTTGGCAGTTTGAGTTTTAAAACGTACAGTTATTTTTTGAAATTTGTGAAAAATGAAAAATTTCGAAAATTCAGCGCCAAAAGCCACTTTCTTGACTTTTTTTTATTAAAGTAATTTTAATTAATTTTCGGCTTCCCAAAAATATTATGTATGCCAGTTAAGCTTTTAAAAGTGGAATCACCCTTTTAAAACCACACAAAAGCTCAAAATTGCGATTTTTTGCAAAAAAAATTGATTGTTTTACTCGAGGATTTTGAGAAATCTCAAAAAAATTCTCTTAAAAAAGAGCTCCTTTTCGGGAAATTTTAGCTGATAGGAAAACAGCCAAATAAACGGGCAAAAATATGAAAAATATATATAAATTAATTGCCATTTTTAGCGAAAATCTGATTTGCTTATAAAATTCGTTCAAAAATTATTAAATGTTGCAAAATTTTTCGATTTTGTGATATTCGAATCTTGAAATTAAAACCATATTATAACATTTTTTAAGACCGTTAAATCTTTATTAAATAACATAATTAAGCGGAATTAAAATTTGAAGTGGAAAATAATTAAATTTATTAAATTAAGACCAAAAATCCTGGATTTAGATTAATTCTACCTTTTTGCGAAGATCTGTGTGGATATAAAATTTGATTTTAAACGTTTCTAGTTTTTAAAATATTTAAAATACAAAATGAAATTAACATTTTTCGATTTTTATATATTAAAAATGGCGAATTTATTAAATTAAAAACGAAAAAATCGATCTAAATTAATTGCGATTTTTCAGCGAAAGATCTGATTCGAAAATTGTTGCGAACAGACCCATCGGAAAGATATACAATACGAGAAGTAATGGAACATAAATGGATCACACATTATCATCAAGTACCAGCCACTCCACTGGCGACTGTTGGAATGTTGGCCGATCAGAAGGGACAGTGGGGAGAGATGCAGGTGAGCACAACAAGGGCAGGCCAGCAGAGACCATTTGTGGAATCCAAAAAATTTTTGGCAACTAGCAGAGACGATTTGGGAATCGGACATTCTCAGCCATTTTCACCGTAGTGGCCGCCAGTTAAGCTAAAAAGGGCAAGCTAGCAGAGACCATTTATGGAAAGTGAAAATTTTCTAAATTTGTTTTTTTTTTTTTTTGGTCAGTTAAGTGGTATCGATGGCTATCTTTCGGGTTTTTAACCTTACTGGTTGTCAGTTTTGAGATATCAATGGCTAACTAGCAGAGACCATTTGCTGAAATCGAAAAAAATCGGGATTTGGGCTATTTGTCGGCCCGTTTAGTGCAACTGTGGGCCAGTTAGCAGTGACAATTTGGGAGTCGGAATTTCTCAGTCGTTTTCACCGTATTGGCTCCAGTTAAGCTCAAAAAGGGGCGATCTAGCGGACTTAAGGGGAAATTGGAAAAATATTAGATTCGAACTTTTTGGACGTCAGTTCACCGAAAATCAGGGCAAGCTAGCAAATACCATTTGCGGAACGTCGGAAAAAAAATCGCGATTCGGGCTATTTGCCGGTCAGTTTGTCGAAATCTGTGGCAAGCTAGCAGAGGCGATTGGCGGAAATCGAAAAAAATTAGAATTTTTGGGGTTTTGTCAGCCAATTTTCCGAAATCCAGGGAGGCAGCCTAGCAAATACCACTGGCGAAATTCTAAAAAATTCGGAGGGTAGGCTTTTTCGATGAAGCGACCGACAAAAAGCCTACCCTCCGAATTTTCTAGGCTCAGTCAGTTGCGAGAAATCCGAAGTCAGCTAGCAAACACCACTTGGGATCCTGGACGTCCCTTGAAGGGCACGCTCACAGGGTGGAGTTTCGAAAAACGCTCACAGCTACCCCCGGGTAATCGACTACGGAGAACACGATGCCGTTGTCCGATTTTGCTACGGAGGCTTGTGGACTTACAGCACTTCAGCAGCAGCAGCAGCAGGACTTACAGCACTTCAACAGCAGAGGAGATACAGCACTTTCGGAAAATGATGATCTACATGCGAAAAATTCGCAAAGCAATCAAAAAGCAAAACGAAAAAATCGTGAGCGCTTCCGTACCCTGGCCATAATCCTTTCAAGCGAGTTGCTTACCAACCGGCCATTCAACTGGTGGTTCCATACCAATGGGAGACCCTAATGAGGCTTCCCTCGAATGCTAATTTTTCGCATGCAGATCATCATTTTCCGGAAGTGCTGCATCTCTGTCCACAGGCCTCCGTAGCAAAATCGGACAACGGCATCGTGTTCTCCGTAGTCGATTACCCGGGGGTAGCCGCGAGCGTTTTCGAAACTCCACCCTGTGAGCGTGCCCTTCCCTTGTTAGTCATTTTCACCTCTTTGGCTGTCAGTTTGTCAAAATCGATGACACGCAAGCAAATATCATTTGCGCAAGTCTAGAAATTCGGAATTGAGCTCTCTGTCACCCAGTTTAGCGAAATCCAGGGCATGCTAGCAGACACCATTTTGAAATCGGGTTTTTTCGCTCGTTATTACCTTACCGGCAGTCAGTTTATCGAAACCAGTGGCAAGCTAGCTGAGAAACTTTGGGATTCGGTATTTCTGAGCCATTTTCACCTCACTGGCTGCCAGTTAACGGGATTCCACAAAAACAAACCATTAATCAACTATTTTTCAGGAGGAATTCGACAAAACTCTGACAGCGATGCGGATGGATGGAGAACAAATTGAGATCAAGAGTCTTGCCGAGAGCAATAATCGATTGCTGGCAAAACGGAAGCAGAAAGGCGAGAAAAGAGACGAAAAGGCAGGGCAGCAGGTCGTCATTCAGGAAGAGGAGAATAATATCTAATTTTTCCTCTAATCCTTTCCCCGGAGCTTTTGCATTATCGGGGGGGGGAGTAATTTTTCCTTGCTTAGTAACGTCTTAGAACTTATTTTAGCGGTATTTTTAGCAAAATTTAGCCAGATTTCAATTGAAAAAGTGTTAGAAAACTGAAAAATGGCTGAAAAAGTCGAAATTTTCAGAAAAATTCTCATTTTCATCCGAAAAATCGATTTTTTTTTTAGACTTGTTCGATCAAAAATTGTAAGGTTTTGCGTTTAAACGTACTAAAACCAACATTTTAGACCGAAAAAACTAGAAAAGTAGCTTTGAAACGTAAAAAACCCCGCCAAAATTTGGAATTTTTGTCAAAAGTGGAAATTTTTCGTCGCCAAACTATATATTTTCCATTTGATAATCTTCTCAACGTGTTTGTAAATTATCAAAGAAATCGATCGAAGGAGCAAATTTTACCCCCCCATAATGCAAAAGCTCCTTCCCCCTTCCATGTCATTTCCATTGCCACTTATTCGATGTATTCCATCCATTCTTTCACATTGATAGTAATAAGCAAAAAGTCTAAGAATAAATAAATATATATTTCTATTTTGTTTTATTAACTGGCATGGGTTTGGTTTCCGATTTTTGCGTCCGGTTCGCTCAACTGGCAGCCAGAAAGGGTAATCTGGTAATCTTTTTAGGTTTAGAAAAGTACCGTACCCTAAAAGAACGCATTTTAGCGTCAACTGCCGCACAGTGAAGCTCATCTCAGCGCCAAAAATAGGGAAAACCCAAATTCATGGATCGTGGCTCCATTTTTTAGTTTCGGTTCGATCAACTGACAGCCAGGGAAGGTAACGGACAGCTTTTTGGGGCAAAAATTTAAAAGTTGAAGGATTGCGATTTTCGAATTGACGAACTGGCATCCAGGAAAGGTCCTACTAAAGCTTTACGGGTTCAGAAAAGTACCGTACCCGAAAAGAACACATTTTAGCGTCAACCAACCTACAACCACCTAATGATTTCGTTAAAAAAGTAAAAATTAAAAATTCACAGATTCCGGTTTCGATTTTTACTTCCGATCCACTCAACTGGCAGCCAGAAAAGGCTATGGAAAGCTTTTTGGTGTAAAAATACAAAATTTGAAGGATGTAATCTTTACGATCCGCTACACTGGCATCCAGACAACATTCAGAAAAGGACAAAACACTCGCAAAAACACAATTTATCCCATAAAACAATGACATGGCGATCAGATCATTCTCTTCTCTCTCTCTCTCTCTTGATTGTCTCTCTTTTCCTCGGCTCCTTCGCCCGTGTCTCTCCCCTCATCGCAAATCATAGAAGAACGCCTCGATATTCCGCGTTCCGTCGTGCAAATGGATGAACAGCTGCTTGTAGACGCTGCAAAAGGGGGATTTCATCCGTTTAATCGCCCATCTGACTGGCAGTTTACAGCTAGAGACTACAAGCCACACCTTACCGTAATCCAGCCTACTCTAGTGTACACTATCGTATTCCAGCGTACAGTAACGTACTATTGTCATAGCTATAGTTAAATCCCTTTAAACGCACAACTGCCTGCCAGACTACAACTAGAGACTACAAACTACACCCTGCCGTACTCTAGCGTACTCTAGCGTACTATTGACTGTCATTTTTGTGGAGTGTAGCGTAGAGTACCCCTTCCCCCATTCCCTTCTGGCTACAGTATACCTATCGGGTAGTTGTGCCACTTTCTTGTATCCCCTGGAAGAGAGAAGATGCTGATTGGCCTTTGATGTCGCCTCCGAGACGATACCCTGCACTCCATCTGCCTGTAAATACGGAATTACATGGAACTGGATGGAATTTCGAGTGATTTTGGGCTTTCTGCCGGCCAGTTAAAGGGGCTGGAAAGTCTGGGCATTAAACAACATCGAAAACAATCGAAAATTTCCAAAATAAAAATCTTTGTTTTTTTCATAAAAACCTATTTCTAGTCTTACTGTAGTCTAAATTGCCCATTGTAATAGGGATTACGTTTTTCTGGCGGGCAATTCAAGGACCTGGCAAGTCAGTTGACCCATAAAAACCCGGGGAAATTTCCTAGATTTAGAAAGATGAAAAATCGGATTTTTTGCAAGTCTTTTTTGAGTGTTACTGTACGCCAATTTGCCGATTTTAATACAGTTTATACTTTTCTGCCTGACAGTTAGAGTAATTGAAAACTTTCTGCCCTCCCAAAACCGAGAAATTTGCATAAAGCTCGAGCGAAACCCCCGACCTTGAGCTGCTTGAAGTCGAGTTTGTGATGGAGCATGAGGGCCCCAATGCCACGATGCTGATACTCCGAAGTGATGAACGAGATCTCACGGCTGAAAAGACAGAGAAGACAATTGCTCTGCTACCGTATGCCCAGAGGTGTAGTTTGTAGTCTCACGTGCTTTGAAATCACCAAAAAATACCCCGCAAGCGCAAAATGGGCAATTTTCCGCATAAATCTAAAGCCGGTGACCGGCTCCGGTCGAAATTACGGTAGCGACTTAGCTGGCTGGCAGCCGATTGATGTAAAAAATTTGAGCCGGATCGGCCATATTGGCTATGAAATTCCGGCTAGCTCCGATGGTTGTGGCGCGTAGTTTGTAGCCGGGCGTACCGTAGCATTTTGTGGATGTCGGGCAATGCCTCCAATGTCAGCCGCTTCGTCTCCTCCAGCATCGCCACTACAAACAATAGAGAGAGAGGGATACGGTAGCCTGGTGTGTAGTCTAATTTTTCGCGGTACTGGACTTTTAGCGGGGGAGCGAATTTTTCCCTGTGTCACTAACGGCCCTATAAAAAATATAAAATTTTTTTTATGGCACTTTTGTCTGTTTTAGATGTAAAAAAAAACGGTACACATAGGATAGCGGGGGGGAATAAAATAACGGGGGGCACTCATTATTATGAAATTTGCAATTACTTTGGGATTTTGCGAGTGCCATTCGATAGAGCGTCGAAAAATATACTAAGAGAATTAATTTCAGCCCAAAATAATGTAATAGAAATTTTTTATTGAATAAACAAAAATTGAGGAAAATCTATGGGCAGCACATAGGATAACGGGGGGAAGTCAAATTTTCGAAATTTTCGACATTTTCGGTATTTTAAAAACGTCATTCGATAGAGGACCGAAAAATATACTAAGAGTTTTTTTTACAGCCCGAAAAAAGCATATTTAAAAATACTTTTATCATATAAAAGTTTGAGTGCCCCCCGTTATTTCCCCGTTATCCTATGTGTACCAAAAACCATAAAAATTATATAAATTTTCGAAAATTTTGACTTTTGCTCAAAAATTCTAAAATCACAAAAAAGCCTAATTTTCTAATCTTCTAATTTTTAAAACTATTTTTGCATTTTCTAGCAATTAAACTATTAAAAAATACGCTAAAACACACTATATAATATTGAAGGCATTAATATATTGAAAATACCCCCCGCTAACAGTCCAGTACCGAGTTTGTCGTCTACAGTTTATGATTTCGCCGTAAAACACCAATTTTTCTGCCTAATTTTATTTAAATTTAGCTAGATTCGAATTAGTATAAATTTATATTTTTAAGGTAATTTAGAAGGCGTAAAAACTGCTAAAAATGTGAAATTCGGCCCAAAATTTCGAATTTTGGGCAAAAAAAATGATATTTTGTGGTTTTTAGTAGATTTAATGCCATTTTTTGAATTATAGAAAATAAATACAAGGTAAAACCATTTGGGGCGTTGACTTGTGGCTGAATGGGGAACGGATCGAGCGATGGATCACGATGGCCAATACCCAGCAGACGGAACCCAACAACACGATTATCCTGAAAAATAAAGGGGCGTGGCTTCGAGATTAGCTAGCTGTCACGAAGCCTTTAAAACGGAATGCCCACCTTTTTGTCGTCAATTAATTTCAGGGAGTACGGCTGGCGAACACAGGAATCGGCGATCGCCTCGAATAGAGGGGCCGCCTCGTCGCCCATGTGAAACGCCTAAAATGTGGGCATGCCAGCCGAGATACTTGCGGGATTTTAAACCCAGAAAACCTTAAAAAATCAAGAAACAAAAATTCCGCGCCGAACCGGTGGCCGATCGGTAGTGTGCCAGGCTGCCACCCGCACGACCCGGGTTCGACCCCCGGCCGCGGCAAAACTTTTTGCTTTTTGGGGGAGGGCTGGGAAATGAGTATATCTTTACGGGAAAACCTTTAGAAACCGAAAAATACCCTGGAATGGGGCTCGCAGCGGACGAATTGATGGAGGAACAGATCGGAAAGGGCCGGCAGATCGGATACGGTAGCCGTCTCGAAATGGAGATGTGCCGGAAGACGCTTCAAGTGGCGCGCACCTCAAAAAGATATTTACGAAAAATAGAGGGGAACATTCTCTTAAAAAAATTTCCTTTTTAAAAATTTGGCTCAAGTCTAGGAAACCCCCCCCAGCCACAACTTTTCAGCCATGCGTCCTATTAATGCGCCGAGTATCTCAAAATGTTCGCCGTGGTCGAATTACTATACACAATTGTTAGAAAAATTTTTATAACAATTATAAGTCTGGGTTTTCTTTAGTTAATTTTTGCTGTTCCAAAGTGAGTTTTCGTATCTCGGCTATCTTTTGACGTACAGAGCTGTCAATGGTACCAAAATGTAGCTCTTGCTCTGGAGAATAAGCCTACCGTACGTTTGAGTTGAAAAAAATAGCGGAAAATAAAAATATTTGAGTTTTAGACTCCTAGTACATCGAAGCATAGCGGCTTAATCTTTCCAACTTTCAAAACCTTGTAAAAAATTTTCTAACAATTTTTGATGTATGTAAACGACTTTTCTATAGTAATTCGACCACGGCGAACATTTTGAGATACTCCACGCATTAATAGGACGTATGGCTGAAAAGTTACGGCTGGGGGTTTCCTAGACTCTTACCAAAAATTTTTTAAAAGCCGAAAAATCGAATTAAAAGCCATTTTTTAATCGAAAATCTAAAAAAATGACAAACCGGCGTTTAAGGCGCGCATTAATAGAGGGGACGGGATAAATAATATAAGCGAGAAAAGGTAGGAAAATGAGGGTTCCAACCAATTTTCGGCTTTTCTAGCAATTTTTCCAGGCAAATTCCATTTCCTTATCGAAATATGCAAATCTAATTCCATGGCGTAATCAGATCCGGGGTACTGTAAGAGTGTAAATTCGCACTATCTAATTGCAAAAAAGCTACCGGCGAAAAAGCCCTCAAAAATCGATTTTAAAGGGGCCCGGACGACCGAATTTCATGGCGTAATCGAATCGAGGAAACTGTAAGAGGGCAAAATGGCCATATCCGATGTCAGATAAGCCAAAAATTGCTAAAACAGGTCATTCCGGCTAAAAATGGTAGCTAAAGGGACCCGGAAGTTCCCTGGATCCCGAATTTCATGCTGTAATCGGATCCGGGGTACTGTGGGGGCGAAAATTCGTAACAAGTAACGGCCGCCAAAAAAAGCCCCCAAAAATTTACATTTAAAGGGGCCCGGATGCTCGGCTCGATCCCGAATTTTATGCCGTAATCGGATCCGGGGTACTGTAGCGGTTCACTTATTTACACTGCATTTTCCAACCCAAAATAAAAGGCAAACACTTTATTGGCATCAGATATATATGATAAAAAAAGAGCGGGGGAGAGCGCGCAAAAACGAGAGAAACGATAGAGGAGAGAGACACGCTGCAGCGAGAGAGAGAGCAACAAAAATAGCAGCAGCAGAGAAAGAGAGAGACAGAGCAATGTCGCAAGTATTACCCGCTGGCGGCACAATGCTTAGAGTGGAGGGAGAGAGAGGGCGAGAGAGTGAAGAGAGACAGGGGGAGGCGAGAGAGATGGAGAGACACACCCAATCGGCATTAATTAAAGACATAATTATTATAGACAGGGGGGATGATGGCAATTAAAGGCACATAGAAGACACAACAAATGACTGACGGACAACACGGAGAGAAAGGGTACTGGCTCCTTAGCGGGGAGAGGCAATTAACTTTTCCTAATGAAAAGTTCAAGCGCGATTTTAATTGGATTTAACGGGGGTTTTTTAGAGAAACAGAGTTTATAAAAACGAGAAAGTTTTCAAAATTAATGAATTTTCAGCAAAAATTTGATAATTTTGATTAAAAAAATGTTTATTTTTTAGCAGCCGTAAACTATTTAAAAAACGCTCCAAAAAAACTGGTTTATGTGTTTTTAGGTATAAAAAGCTTACAAAAATGATTGAAATTACGAAACCTTTTCACTTTTGATAAAAAATTAAAATAAAATTAATCTGCTAAATTTTTAATTTTTTAACAATCAGAAACTTAATTTTATTACCAGGCTAACCCCCCCCCCCCGCTAACGCACCAGTCCCCATACAGCAGAGAGAGGCACGGGGCAACTAGCAGGGAGCATTTGTGGAATATATGGTCAAAGGAGGGCACAATGACATCGTCTTCTCCGACGAGAGATAGAAAGAGAGGAGAGAGAATGAGAAGAAGAGGGAGAGGGAGCAACAGATACGAGAGGCATTACTGTAGCCAGAGAAGCTGAAGGGGATGAAGCCGGAGAAGAAGCCGTATGTCAGGTGGATGGAGGCGGAAGGGGAGGGGCTGATGACTGACGATGATGGGCTGAAGAGGTGGAGGCGGGTGGAGCAGCAGATAGAGACGACGGGGGAGCAACAGCTGCCGATGATGACACTGAAAGTAAAATATAAAAATTAACTTTTTTGAAAAATTGGTACATTTGCATTAGCGGGGGGACCTTTTTGCTAATACAAACAGAACGATTTTTGCTTTTTTCCATTTCTAAATGCAGAAGGCTCGAAAAATTTCGGGAAGTCGAAAAGCACCGAAAATTTGGAGCTTTTGCATTATCGGGGGGAGGGGTTTGGATTTTCTAACATATCTCCACTGATTTTTTATTAAAATAGTAAAACCTCGAAAAAATTTAAGGAAACCGAAAAGCACCGTATTTCGGAGGTTTTCCATTATCGGGGGACACGGTGAAAAATTTTTCGATTTTTTAGATAATTATCTCACGAGAATACATCTAAAATTACTAAAAACAAATGACAATCTTTTTAATTAAATTATTACTCAAATCTGACTTTATAGGAAAAATTAGCTCCCCCCGATACTGCAAAAGCTCCAAAAATAATCAAAAATCACTTAAAAATGGTATACCGATATTTGGAGGTGGCGGAGAGGAGGGAAGGGAGAGAGACACTCCACTCAACGCCTGATGGGGTACGGTAGCTGGGGCTGTAGATGAGGAACGGGCTGGAGGAGGGACAGCAGCGGCTGTAGAGGAACTAGCCGATGAGGAGAGCAGACGCGCGTGGAAGAAGTGGGCGCGAACCTGCAAAAGAAATCAATAAAATTACTTAAAAATTGATAACTTTCTAGGAAAGGCATCACGAAAAGAGAGAAATGCGGTTCTGGGCTATTAGCGGGGGGGAAGCAGTTTTCGTTTTCAAAAGTCCCCCCCCCCCGCTAACAGTCCAGAACCGAAAATGCTAATGCGAGAGAGCCAGAACGAGAGAGAGAGAGAGAGGAAGAGAGAGAGAGAGAGAGAGAGAGAGAGAGAGAGAGATAGAGACGGACAGAAGAGAGAGCGAGAGAGAGAGAGAGAGAGAGAGAGAGAGAGAGATAGAGAGAGGGAGAGAGAGAAAGAAAGACCCTGATGCTCACCTGCTGTATCTCCCTGTGCTGTCTATCCATCAATTCTTGTCTTTCCCGTAGATGTCGTGCTCGAAATTGCTTGACAATCTCTTCATTCTCGAAATCCGCCTCGAACGCCTCCTCGAAACCCTGAAACGCGAAATAAAATCGGAATCTTCGAATTTCACAGCCCAGATTTGTCGCCGAGGCCGATTAAAAAGCAAAATAAAAACCCGAATATCTGCAAGAAATCCCAATTTTAAAATTAAAAAAAAATCGGCTTAGCATCCCGAATAAATAGCAGATTCATCAAGTTAATAAAGCAATTTTTACTACAAAAAATCCAGAAAAAAACCCCGTTTTTCCGCTTCAGTCGCTTAGAGGCGCTTGGCAAAGCGGGAAACTAATAATTTTGAAAACAATTTAATAATTTTGAAAACAAACTAACGCGCATAATTTTTTTTCCCTCTACAAAGGATAGCAAAATTAAAGCGATTATAAGCGGGTAGGGTAAAGGATTATTAAAGCTAATATTAAAATTAGAAAATCCCCGAAATTCTCACCCCATCGAAGTCGAAATGATCCTGATCAGAGTGGGGGATCATTGGGGAATGGATTGGCGGAGACCCAAGATGGAAATGAGCTCCTGCTCCTCCTGCAGCTCCTCCTGCTCCTCCATCTCCACTGGTGGGTACTGTAGATGATGTGGATGGTAGATGATCCTGTCCTTGTCCAAGACATGGTGTATGTGCTCCTGTTCTTGTTGCTGTTCTCGCCAGAGCACAAGCGAGTGCTGAATCGAGATTGGCGAGTGCAGTGGATGCCTTGGCGGATTGGGTTCGTCGCGTTTTCTCTTCTTCTTGCTCCCAATTATTGTCGTAGAGTGATGTTGTTGACATGACGGCTGTTGGAAGGGATGTCTGCGACGAGGACGACATCATTGTGCTCTACAAAAATACAGCAAAATTAGAGCGCATTAAGCGGTTATAACAATTAAATTAATCATTTTGGCGCTGGTGCATTATGGGGGGGGGGCTAAAATTGTCCTAATAGTATTTTAATAGAGTTTTAGTATGTTTCACACAGAATTCAGGTGGGAAAAAATACCTTAATAAAATCGATATTTTTACTAGTAGAGGACGACATCATTGTGCTTTACAAAAATACAGCAAGATTAAAGCGCAAAGCGCCTATAAAAAAAGAATTAATTAATTCGGCGCTAGTGCATTAACGGGGGTCGCCTAATTTTTCCTACAATCCTAAAACCAAACCAGATATTCCTAAAAACGTAATACGTATCGTTTAATAGCGCTTAATAGACAAATTTGGCTAAAGTTCAAATGAAAAATATCTTTTGAACAATTTTTAAATCGAAATTTGGTCGGAAAATCATGCATTTTTGTTGCAAAAATCTCTATTTTTCTACTTTTCAACATTTTGTAATGTTTTGACGTTGAGAAACACTAAAAAACAGCGTAGATACATGCCCCTAGGCCTTTTTGCAAAATTTAATGCCTTGGAGCCCCCTCCCCCGATAATGCCATAGAAACCATAATTTCTAAAGGTTTCTAGGATTTCGAGTTTTTAAAATAGTAATGTAATTTTTGAAACATTTTAGAACAAAAATTTACAGGCGCGCCAGCTATAGATATAGGAAAATGAAGGCTGATAACGGATAGATTAAGGGGGCGCCGCAGTGCGAAATTAGTTTCTAAAGGTTTCCAAGGGGAAAATTGGTTTTGAACTAAATCTTGCTATTTTGAGATAAAGCATATTTAAAAGCAAGCTCGAAGTAAATTAATACATAGGGTTAAATTACGAAGAAAGTCGAAAGGTAATGAATTTGAGAAGTTTCGGACACTGTCCCGCCCCCTGTAAAGGGACCGGCAAGCCAGGATATTGATTTTAGCTATGGATTCCGATGGATTTTCCGCACTCGCGTCACGGCAAAATGGACAAAATCAATGGCTCTGCCTTGCCAGGCCCTTTAAAAATCGAAAAATGCGTACCATCTCCATCTCGGCGGTGGGTGAGTGGCGTCCCTGCTGGGGAATGGCTGACGATTCCCGTTCCATATCCCGTGACGTATCCTTGTGTATCACCTAAAGTCCGAATTATCAATCGAAAGTCTGGATTCTTACCTTATTGAGCGCATCGGCCAACCCGTTGAGTGTGACAAGTTGCACGCTACTGCTACTCGGCTGCTGCTCCACTTCTTGCTGTTGTTGATGCTCATCGTCGGCTTCACTAAAAGATAGGATGACAGTAGAAAACCATCGAAATAGCCATAGCAATCACACGAGAAGGTGCTTTGGCATTATCGGGGGGGGGGGAGGGGGAGGGGCGAATTTTTTGTACAATTCCAGAAATCCTCAGTAACGTAATACAAGTTTGATAAAATTTAAAAATATTTCAAGCGCAAAACCAATCAAAACTTTCAAAAAATTTCAAATTTTCAAAACTGATCAAAAAACCGAGATTTTTGGAATAGTGGATTACCGACAAAAATTGCCCCCCCCCCCCCGATAAGGTTAAAGAACCGTAGAGAAAAACGTACGCTTGGTTAAGGCACAGCTCGTTGAGTCGACTCGACAGATCCGTCAGCAACAGATTCGTGCTCGATGGCTGACCGTCGATATGGGAGGAGGGCGTGTGAGAGGTTGAAGCCTGCAAAAAAAGGAGTATTTTATTAGTGTTTCAGGTTCAAGTTTCAAGTTACAACTAGAAAAACTATTTAAAAACTTCGCAAAACTTTAAAAGTTCAATTTTTGGCCAAAATTTGTCATTTTTGGTATTTTTTTCATACAGATTTGTATAGTTTTTGCGGTTACAAATAGGAAAAAACAGTCTAGCAAAAATTAGCCTTTTATATCAACAATTGGATCCTAAGGAATTGCCCCCCGTTCATGCAAAAGAGACAGAATAAATTCTAAATAGAGCTAAAAGCCACGCTGATTTTTATCCATCACTAGTAAAATGGCGAAGAAGATTTGTAATTCATTACGCAACGTAATTTCAGGGATGCGCGTCGCGTCCAAACCGTCAAAATCCAAAGCAGCCGTCCCCCCCCCCCGCCTGAGCGATTTTCACCGTATTGGCAAGCGAGCAGAAGCCATTTGCGGAATTTCAATAATTCGGGTTTTTAGCATCTTTTCAGTCATTTTTCGGAAATCCAGGGCTAGCTAGCAGAGATTATTGGGGATTCGTGATTTCTCAGCGATTTTCAGCGTATTGGCAAAAGGGCAAGCCAGCAGAGAACATTTTTGGCGGTTCTTTAGGATTTTTCTACCTAAAATTAAATTTTTAATTAAAATGGTATAGTTTTTATGCTCAGGAATAGTTAAAAACAATTTAGAAACGCATCCGCTATTGATAAAAAATCTAGGCTTGTGCTGAAAAAAAATTGGTCCCCGGCGGAAATCCTAAAGAACATTTTAGGCTTACTAGCAGGATCGATTCCCGAAAAGCCAAATTTTGACTTGTTGGCCCCTTTAAAAGTGTACCTGTAGATGTTGCGGGATGATGGATGGCTGAGGAGGAGCAGATTGTGGAGCGGCCGTCGTGGGATTCGGCGTGGTTGTGGGTGTATTCGTGTTGATAGGGGCTGATGGAGGGGGTGCCGTTTCGACAGCCGATGACAATCCAGTGGCAATTGTGGCTGGTTGAGGCATTTCCGGTACACCGCTCACTTTCCGCAGCTCACACTCCAGAAGCGCCAGCGATGTCGTGCCGTGGACCACCGGTGGTTGGAGGGTTTGTGTCTGGAAAAACCGCGTAAATCGACTTTGGAAGGCCCGGAATTTGATGTCGTAACCGATTGAGGGAATCCTGGTACTGGCCTGTTACCGGGGGCAAATTTTTTTTCTTCCGATACCTGCTGCTAATCTATGATTTCTAGTCTTTTTGTGATTTTTAGCGGTTTTTGACTGCCAAAAAATAAGTAAAATTGTGTAAAATCAGAACATTTGAACATTTTTTGGGTAAAAGTTGCTTAACGGGGGTGGAAACAACTTTTTTTCGTCAAATTATTCCTGCTATTTTTGCAGCGCCATCGGACAGAGCGTCAGAAATTATCCTAAGCCGTATCTTAAAATTTGAACTTCACAAGTTCCAAAATTTTGATCTTTTTCGTCATTTTTCATACAGTTTTGAACAAAAATCAAAAATTTAATAGAATTTTTAGCATTTTTATGCGGATCCTACTATACATATGTATATCCTACTATATATAAAAAAATAGTGTCTGTGTGTGTGTGTGTGCCACTTTGCATGCAACTTCCGTCAGGTTGTTCCAGTCATATCTCAAGAAGGAAAGTAGTTAAGGGCATGTTTGATACATCATTAGGAGCGTAATGGTCTGGAGATGCCTGCACGGATCTCAGATATATCAAAATCCCTCATTTTCGACATTAAATTTTAGTTTTTGTTGAAAAATCCGAGACCCTCTTTGTTAGGAATCAATTAACATACACCGGAACTACGGGTAGCCTATATAAAGGAGCAGAGAGCGCATTTTTCACTTTTTCCAGCATGTGTCGGGCCGAAATATGCAAAAACTAAGTAAAAACTTTCATTGGTCCAAAACGGGGCCAGGGTTGAAAAGTCGCGAAGCGGCTTTTCAACCCTGGTATGTATATAAAAAAATAGTTCCTGTGTGTGTGTGTGTGTGTGTGTGTGCATTTGCATGCAACTTCCGTCAGGTTGTTCCAGTCGTATCTCAAGAAGGGAAGTACTTAGGGGTATGTATGATACGTCATTCGGTGAGTAATGGCCTGGGAACGGCTGCACGCATATTAGATTTTACAAAATATGATGTTTTCGACATTAAAATTAAGTTTTTCATGCAAAATCGGACACCCCCAATTTGTTAGGATCAAATTAGCATGCACCGGAAGTCGCGGTAGCCTATATAAAGGGACGGCAAGAGCATTTTTCATTTTCGTCATCCGAATCCGGGAAAATTATGCAAAGCCAAGAATATCATTGGAGAAGACGGGGCCAGGGTTGAAAAGCCGCGAAGTGGTTTTTCAACCCTGGTATATCTAAAACCGTCTCAAATTCGATAAAAACACTTATTATTCGTTTCATTACCGGGGAAAGCCCCCCGCAAACAGTCCAGTACCGCCGAAAACCACATAATTTTTTCAAAACTCCACCTGCTGTCCAGATTCGGTGGGCGTGGCCAAGGCGTTCGGTGTGGCGTGACGGTCGACCCGGTCACCGTGCCTGGCTGAAACAAATAAATTAATACACACAAAAAGATAAAACTGACAGCTGTACTTGACGCAGTCGCCGGCAGAGATGCGGCAGCAGAAGCGGCCGTCGAAGCCATGAATAGCTGGTCGGCAGCCTCGCAAGCGTGCACGGATGTCGTCGCTGAGCCGACACCAGAATCCGGGGCTGCCACTGTGCGCACCTGAAAATCGGATTATAGATTCGAAGGGCATGAGAAAAGGCACGCGATCATTCTCTAAAATTAGAATTTCGAAAAATTCATAATTTCACACCCTTTTCGGCCATTTCCTATCGATAACTGCGCGCCAATATTTCGAAACTCTGATTTTCGAAAACATCGGGTTCGGAAAAAGCACTTTCCGACAAAATATTTTTCAAAATGTGTATGCCATCTGAGAAAACCCAGGGAATCTATTAAAGGGACCGGCAAGGAATGGCCGTGGATTTTGCCGCGCCGCGACACGCGACGCCCGCACGCACGGCAGCAGTGAACGTTTGGAAACAATTACTGATCAAAAAGCAGTGCGTTGCGTATCCGGAGCGCAAAAAACCATCGAGAATTGGGAATTTTCCATTGCTGCCCCCTTGGGAATTTTTTTCCTTGTCCTAAACGCAAAAACCTTGCAATTTTTGTTCATAAATACAAAAAAAAGCTATTTTTCGATCAAAAATGGCATTTTGCCGACTTTCTGGAAATTTTTTCAAAGTTGTTAGATAGTTTTGCTAGTTGCAATATAGTTTTATTTCACTAAAAATGGGTAAAATAATTCCTAGTAATTTGCTGAGTATTTCTAGACTAATACTGAAAAATTTGTTCGCCCTCCCCCGCTAATGGAAAAGCCCCGTCGAACGTTGGGATATTTAGAGTTTCTAAAAAATTTTCTAGACTCAAAATTTGCAGTTTTTAATACGTTCAAAAAGGTTGCTCAAAATTTCGCCCCCCCCCGCTAATGGAAAAGTCCCGGGGCCAGAAAACATTCTAAATGTGAGCCCCGATGCGACAGCACCAATCCGCGCAGAGCCCAATGCCAATCTGTAGCCACGAGGAATTCGTGGCTGCACCAGCGGGATGCGTCGAGGCTTCTATTGCTATTTCCGTGTCCCATATTCCAGGGACCAATCCCATTAATGCAGCAATAGAAAGGGGGGGGAGAGTGTCGGGATTCCCGAATGGGCAAGCGACATCTCCCCCCTGCTACGAGAAAAGGTCCCTTCCCCACTCTCTGCAATAGAACGATGCGACATCGTCTGACCAGCCCCCCTTTTTGTGGCTGTATCAAAAAGGGAGAAAGACTGGAGATCCCGTCCTTTGGCTCGAATATAGAGCTCGAACTGGGGGACATAAGGCTTAGGATGGGACGGCAGAGGGCTTCTTCTTCTTCTCCCGGAAAGAAGGAGGGAGAAGAAGCCGGGGGCGTGGAGGGACACGGATATTCAGATTAAAGGGCCCAGGAAGGCAGAATTTCGAAACTAGGTTAAAAATGTACAAAAATTCATAAAAATCGAGGAAGATATCTCTACAAAAACGCCAAAATTTCGGGGATCGATTACGCTATTTAACTGGTTTGATGGAATTCTCTTAAAGGGATACCCAAGGTTTTGGCGGCAAATATATAGTTATGTATTCCGTGCAGTACAGATGTGGCACGAATTTTGTGCGGCAATGGGGGCCCATTGCCGCACAGAATTCGGGCACCTTTCCCTCTTGTGGCATCCCCAGCCCAACCAAAGGCTTGCCACTATGGCCTAATGGATTGCATCCAGGCCTACCAAACGAGGGTCCCGGGTTCGACCCCCGCCCGCGTCATCTTTTTTTTGCTTTTTGAGCCCCGAAAATGTTGGACATCCCTTTAAGCAGTTTACGAAGGAATTCCTATTAAAGGGCCAAGCAAGGGAAAATTTTAAAAATTAGTGCAAAAAATGTACTGGGCGGTTAGCGGGGGTGCTAATTTTCCCTAGGAATCCAATACATCCCTATAAAAAAATGTAAATCATTTTTATAGTTTACGCGGTTTTTAGATTAAAAATCCCTCTAAAAATTAAAATACCCGAGTTGTTTTCCTAAAAAAACCCCGTAATGCTTGCAGATTTCGTTCTCCATTTCCTAAAGGGGCCGGGACACCAAATCCTGCATTTTCGAGGCAGAACCGATGCGCCAAAATTACAGTAAGATCATCAAAAAGGCCCAGAAAATTGATTTCGTTACAAAAACGGCAAATCTCTGAGAAGAACGATATCTTATTGCGGGGAGGAAGGGGGATCAATATTCTTTTTTCGCTCCGTTGCATATTACACACTGTATAAAAGGGGTGGGTGATGGCTGAGGGGGGAGAAAAGCTATCGGCCGATCATCTAGCCCCTACCGGCAATAATAAAATGATTCATCGCGTGGCCAATAGGAGAAAACGCCAATGTTTTATCGCATAAATTGCGCGCAAAAGTCTCGGGAGGAATACAAAACGAGCCTAGCGTCTAGAGGATCGCCGCGGAATACAGGGGGCCAGATTACCGGGTTGAAATAGAAAATTTGGAAACCAGGAAAAATCTCGAAAATTCGAAAAATTCTAGAAAATGGATCTTTGGCATTAACGGGGGGGAGAGTTTTCCTAAAATTCTTGGGCGTATTAGTCGTTATTTAGCAAAATTTAACTAGATTTTCAGTGGAAAAACCATCAAAAAATGTAGAAAATTTTGTATTCGATCCGTCCATCCGTAAATCACCATTTTTGGTCCAAAATCACTAATTTAGCAGTTTTATCAAAATTTTTAAAGTTTTTGGGCTTAGGAATAGTAGAAAGCGGCGTAAAACACTTCCTGGACTTATATGAGCAAATTAGAAAAATCCCCCCGATAATGCAAAAGAACCTTAATTTAAAACTAAAGAACCCTGCTCTTCTACGATGCTAAATAATCCCTCAAAATCCGCGTTCTCACCGAGAATCGTCCATGCGTGCTGGCGTTGCTGTTGACGGAGGAGTTGTTCGAGTAGGCCGTGTTCGATGGTGACGACGCCGTCGAGCAGTTCGACAGGGCGGGCGGTGGGAGCAGGGTGGAGAGCGACGGCACCGCGGTTGAAGCCTGAAATTGAAGCACATTAAATAGAATTAAATCCACAGTACCTCGCCAGCCGTCGAATCTTTGGCCTTTCCGGCATCCTCGTCCAACGTAGCGGGCGGCAGGCTCGATTTCGTCACCTGAAAAAAAGGCTGTACGTTGATTTCACCGAAATTTATTGTTGGTCATTGTCTTAGTGTTGAATAAATTATTATTATTATTATTATTATTATTATTATTATATTTTATTTTTGGCCGCCAAACACTTAAACTTTTCGATTTTTTCATTTTAGACTCGATTTTTAAATTTGAAAATGACCCTTAAATTTTAAATTTTTTTGGTGGAAAGTTCAACAAAAAATATTTCTCGTTTTTTTATTGTCCACTTGGAATATACAGGGTGTCCCAAAAAAAAAGCACCCCCCTCTAGCGGCGCGCAGTCGTGTCCGATTTTTATCGTTTAGGTATCTATCGAAAGCTCTTGAAAAGGCGAGAAAACAAGGAGGGTTCATTTTCTTAGTTATCTATTATTATTAGCAAATTTTACGTCCAAAAACCATAAAACGGCAGATTTACGCGAGATCTGCATGCTAATTGCGAAATTCCTATTGAAAATCTACCTGTTTTTTAGAAAAACGTTGAATATACAGCGTATAAAAATAAATCTCATAAAATAAATCCCGCTTGTTTTCTCGCCTTTCCGAGAGCTTTCGAATGGTATAAAAATTATCCCAATCTGAGCTTCCCCCGTACCGCTAGAGGGGGGTGCTTTTTTTTTGGGACACCCAGTAGTTCAATTATACTAAAAACAATATTAAAACACACATCAACAAAAGCTGCTAGGCATTTCTGGACGTAGGGAAAGTGTTTCCAAAACTATTTTTCTACCACCAAAAACCCTACAAACGTTACAAAGCTGCAGAAAAAATTAAAAAAATATTTTTCGGAGCAAAATTTTAACTTTTCAAAATGGGTTGGATTGTTTTATCGCTTAAAAATACTCAATTCGACGAAAACACTATTAAAATACCTGCCACAAAATTGCTAGGCATTTCTGGACTAATAGGAAAAAATTTATGCCCCCCCCCCGATATTGGAAAAGTACTCATTTTTATAAAGGTAGCCTACCTCAAAGCGATTCTTCTTGGGAGGAGCAACAGCGACAGCGGGAGCAGCAGCAGCAGCAGCAGCAGCAGTAGGAGCAGCGGCGGGTGATGGTTCAGGGGCTGCGGAAGCGGAAGTGACGGCCGGGGGTACGGTAGTTGTGGGCAGTTCCTCGGGCCTCTGTGCTTGTTGTGCTTGTTGAGGATGCTGAGGGGGTTGTGGCTGCTCAACAGGAATGGCCGCAGGGGGTGATGGCTCGGTGGTGGTGCTGTTCGTGACGGCAGGCTGGGGCGGAGATGGTAGATGAATTGGGGGCAGGGCTTCCGTTGTTGGAGTTGGCTGCAAAAAATGGACGGTTGATTCAGCCTCATTAAAATAATATCATTTTAATAGGGTTTTTTTCGTAAAATTTAGAGTTTTTTATGTAGGGCAACTATTTAGACAGCTTAAAAAACCTCAAATTTGAAATTATTTTCAAAAACTATTTAAAAAGCCTGAAAAAGTTGTAATCTGAAATTCGGTCAATACAATTTTTGCCGCCTAGAGATAGCAAAAAATAGTTTAGAGACCCTTTCTTTATCTAAATTAGCAAGATTAGCCTTAAACGGTAAGAACTCCGGATTAAAATCGGCTATTTTAAATAGAAAGAAAGAATGTAAACTATTTTTAACTGTTCCTTAATTTACAAAATTACAAACTTTGATGGAAAAAAGCCAAAAGTATCGATTTTTTTTTACTAATGTCACCTAAAAAATTTCGGTTTTTTTAAATGTTTGGCTTGCAATATCATTAAATATCCCTAAAAACACAACTAAAAATTTTCTAAGCATTTCTGAGCAAATAGGAAAAATTGGTCCCCCCGATAATGCAAAAGAACCCAACCAATTCCTTAAAAAAATTAAAAACCGTTTAAAAAAGTTCAGAGTACTTTAAACGGTTTTCAAAATTTTTTATTTTAATAATTGTCATTTAAAGAAATTTCTAAATTTTTTTAAAAAGTTAGGTTTTTTTTAAAGAGTTTATATTTAAAGTAATTATTTTATTTAAAGAGTTTATATTTAAAGTATTTAGTAATTTAAAAATTTAAAGTTTAGAAAGAGTTAATTTTAAAGTTAGGTTTAAAGGAATTTTAAGAAGTCAACGTTAAATAAAAATTTCTTACCGTTTCCGACTTTTCGCCAGCAACATCAGCAGCACTGGTGGCGGCTCCTTGAGATTGTTGCGACTTCGAAGGGGCTAAAAACCCCAATTACACGTCGTAATCAGATAAACTCACTAATGATGGTGAGAGTGCATACAGTTTGGCCGGGTTCTTGCACAGCGACAATCTTGAGGCCCGTCTGATTTTGCGTGTCTTCGTTCAGCAACTAGAAGAATAATGGATTACGCACTGTAATTGCGAGCCATACCTTGACGACCTCGTTGAGCTGCTCGGTGACGGTGTCTATTTGATCCTCGGACATGCACTGCTGCGCGAACTGAAAACAAGAGAATCAGAAAAAGAATAAATTTGATTAAATCAAGGATTAAATAATGTTAAAATTAAATAAAAAGGACAGATTAACGATTAAAAATATTTTTAAAGGTTGAAAAACTAGCTAAAAATAGAGGCATCAGAAAAAATATTTTTTATTTTAAATCTATCTTAAATTTGTTCTTTGGCATTATCGGGGGGGGGTTGAATTTTTTTGCACCAATTCCAGAAATGTCTAATAATAGCAAGACTTCCAATCTAATTAGTAAAATCAAACTTTATTTAAAGTGGAAAATTAGACGAAAAATGATTAAAAATTTTAACGCAAGAAAATTTGATCGAAAAGCCATTTTTGCGTTTTAACCAAAATTTGTAATAGAAAAACGTCCTCCATTGAAATTGCAACCCCTCGCCCCCCGATAATGCCAAAGAACCCTCAAAATGGATATTTTAAAACGTACCAATTTGTTGGAGATATCATCGGCCTTGTCCTGTCCGGGAGCGAACTGGAAGACGACCTGCCGCAGTGGGGTGTCCAGGCGGCACGAGACCAGCTGCAAATAACCGGATAAATTTTTAGTTTTACGATTAAACAAACCGCTAACATAAATTAAAAAACCCGACTTTACAGAAAACCAAGCGCAAAATATAGCAATTCCAGTTTTGGCAAAAAATAGTGAATAAAAACTTGAAAAATTTATATTTAAAGGCATACCGGCGCCGATGGTGTGCCATTCTCGGTGATGTCGACCTTTAGAATCTCGAGGGTGACGTGCTTCTTCTTGCTTCCGCTCTTCCTCTTCGATTCCCCATCCGGGCTCATTGCCAACGGGAGCATTTCCGGCTGGTCGGCATGCCCGTTTATCGCCTGCTAAATCAGGGGTTAGAACGGCAAATATACGAAATAAATGATTATTATCATCATCATTATTATTATCACTAAAGGGACAGCGACACATAAACAACGTCAGGTTTTTAGCAATATCAAAAACCTAATTTTTTTCTAAAGGTCAAGCGTTTCAAATATAAACAGCGGAAGTGTTTCTAAACTGTTTTTTAATATTTTTAAACGTAAAAACGTCGAAAATTTTGATTGAAAGCAGGCCTGGGAATGGGCCGGCCCGGGCCGGCCCGCCAGCCCATTTTTCTCGGCCCGGCCCGACATTTTGGGTACATTTTTACCAAACCAGTATATGCCATCATTTAATTTTTCCGGAGTCACAAAAACGTGTTAGATCAAGTCCGTTAATTGTCTATAGGCTTGCACAACCGATTTAGGTATGGTATGTAACGAGAATTTATTCATAAAGCAGTATACAACCATTACATCTTTAGTTCAATAGAAAAAAAGTCTGTTTTACTTAGTGGAGTTCAATTTCTTTGACGTCCACGTGTAGTTTGAACGCTAATACACTTAATAAGGCTAACAAGGCATATTCCCAGCATTTCTGAACATTTCCGGCCAAAAAAAGCAAAAAGCAAAAGATTGACCTCGGCCGGGATCGAACCCGGGTCGTTTTCCTGATAAATCAAAGTTAAGCCAAAACTCGGATTTTTTACTTTAACTGCTGAAACAGATGATTTAAGTTGAATATCAATAAGGAAAACTTACAATGTAATTAAATTACCTCATTTAAACTCAAAATAACTTATTGGCAGGTGGCGGGCCGGCCCGCCAGCCTAAAATCCGAAAATCTCGGCCTGGCCCGGCCGGCCGGCCGGCCCGCCAAATTCCCAGGCCTGATTGAAAGTTACAAAAAAAACACAAAAATTAGCAATAATTTTTCAGGTGTCGCCGTCCCTTTAAAACCCACGAGAGAATGCGATACCTCGATGGAAGTCTGTAGGGTGGCCGCGGTGAGGGTGGCCGTGGCTTCTCGAGCAGCAGCCCGTTGTCTCAGCTCTTCCTTCACCTCGTCCTCCTCTTCTTTCGCCTTCCGCTCTTCTTCGAGCCTTCTCAACTCGGCGTGCCGAACCTCGCGATCCCGCCGGAATTGCTCCACCTGCAAATTGAGCAGATTTTAATATAGCCGATACTTAAAATTAAAAAAATTGCCCCAAAAATGGGAATTTTTAACATTCCACCGATTTTTATCTTCGTTTTTCATATTATTTTATTTACCTTACATTTTTTTAATATTTTAACATCGAAGCGCTAATTTTAAAAAATTGTAACTAACTAACCGAAATTTTCGATCTTTTGCATTATCGGGGGGAGCGGGATTTTTTAGGATACAATTTTTCTAATATAACTAGAAGAAACAATTTTTCAAAACTATTTTTAAATGTGAAAACATTACAAATATTTGCTTACAAAATGCAAAAATCGCGAAAATTTTGAATTAAATTTCGGCATTTTTAAGTTGTGGTATAATGCAGAACGAAAATCGTTGCGCTCATTTACAAAAAAAACCAAAAAATCATTACGCCGGAATTGGTTCTCTTGCATTATCGGGAGGATATTTTTTCTTTAGGCTTTATTTTTTTGGAAAGTTTTACTATTTACAAACCTCAAAATTTACAAAATTTCATTACAAAAATTTTAGAATCAATTTTTCTCCCCATTTCTGATGTAAAAATTTTTATCGATTGCGGCATAACGCTAGCAAATCCCCCGAAACACACCTTGTCCTTGATGAGCTTGGTGATCATCCTCGTGTCCTCATCAGGGATATGCTGTTGCTCAATCATCTGATGGACGACATCTTCGGCCGAATCGTTGACAATATCGAAGGCGAATTGGAGGCCCTCGTTCTCTTTGAATTTGTACTGTTTCCGCTTCTTCTCGTCGTACACCCGCAGCTGCATTTGGATCTGAAAAAAGGGAGGCATTTTCAAGAGAAGGCGTTATGCTCTATTTTTCAGCATTTGTCCAATTTTTGGTTCTTTTCCATTATCAGGGGGGCAAATTTTTTCTTAAGATTGAATTTTTGAAATACGGATCGCTGAAGTATTTCGCCAAATTTTTTTCATTCCCAAAACGGGACTTTGAAAATTTGAATGTAAAAATATCAAAAAATCGAATTTCCCCCAAAAATCGCCATTTTTACCAAAATTTCGACTTTTTCAATTTTTTAAAGTTTTTGGATAGGTTTTCTAATTTAAATTAGTTCTATTTAGCCAACAACAATACTAAAAAAACTTCCTATAAATTTACCAGACATTTCTAGACATCTAAAAAAATTCGTGCCCCCCCCCCCCGATAATGCAAAAGAATTAAAAAAATCCCAATTTCGGAATAAAGTTAAAGTTAGATTTAAAATCTATTTTTTTGCAGAACGAGGAGGGATCTTCACAAAGGCACAAACCTCCTGGTTATTCTCGGCCAAATCGACGTCCCGATTCTTGAGCTCGACCCGCACTCCCAGCAACTCATCCGGCAAAAAGAAATCGTCGTTGAGGAGTTGTTTCACCTAAAAAACCAAAAAAAAATTCCATAAAAGGCGTCGAACACACCGTGCACCGCTCTTCCCGTCGTAGCCGGATGCATCGATCGATAATGTCCCGGATTTCCGGATAGGTCTGCGGGATTCGATTGAAGCACTCCGGTTTTGTACCCTAGAAAGAAAAATTAAAATAAACGGTATCACAATAAAAAACTCTATAACCCGACGCAGAAGTATCGGATCGGAGATGGTTACACAATTCGAAAGCCCTTGAAACGGCGAATTTGCAACAAAAAACCCATGTTTTTATTTAAATACGCGATTTTTCAAGTCCTTTAGTAAAATTCTGCTTGGTACTGGGCTGCATACGAGCCAATTTTCCTCATTTTGTCCATGTAAAACGACCGGAAGTAGCCGTTAATTAGATGCAGAGGCAGTTACTTAATGGTTGAAATACGTTTCTTTTGTAAATCGGCGGGTTTAACAAAAAAAAAAGGTTTTTAAATTTAAAATGGTGGCAAATTCGCCATTTCAAGGGCTTTCGATAGGTATAACTATCATCCTCATCGCGTCCTTCTGCCTCGAGTTAGAGAGGGATTTTTTTTATTGGGAAAGCCTGTACAAAACAATCCATACCGTAGTGACTTTGCGGTAGATTTGAGCGGGGAATTGGCACTCGGAATATGGATATTCCCCGGTCACCATCTCCAGCAGGCACATCCCAAAGGCATAAATGTCCACCGATTCGTCGTATTGTTCCTCGTACATTTCGGGGGCCATGAATTCCGGCGTTCCTGAAAGTAGAAAATGTTGCTAAAAAGCGGGAAAAAAAATCCACAAAAATGACTGCTAGAGAAAATCGAAAATTTGAATCAGTTGTTTTCTACCAAGTCATAACGCAATTCAATCAATTTTTATAGTATTTCAAACAGTTTTTAGAGATAAAAAGCTCATCAAAAACTCGTCGAAAATCTATGAAAAATGGCCAAAATTGTCGGAATTTCCAAAGAAACGCTTAAAGATTTTTATAACTTAAACTACAAACTACAAAAAACTTCGCATAAAATTGGCTCCCCCCGTTAAAGCGCACGTTCCCTATGGACGAAGGGACGGCGCGCACGGCCTGCCCGTGGAGTGGGAGGCAATTCCCCTCCTTTCCGGGGTGAGGCGCCCCTCGGCCCCTCGCCAGGTTGCACCTGTGGCTAACTGGTATGCGACCGCGCCTCCCGATCGGGAGGCCCGGGTTCGACCCCCGGCCGCGGCAAAAGTCTTTGCTTTCGTGCCCAAAAACGTCCCTGAACGTGCCCTTTAAAGGAGAGAGAGAGCCTTTGAATCACTCTGGCTTTCCTAATTTTCAAGATTGGCCCTAGAATCAAGGGTTCGAATAAATTAATGCCGCCGAGCGCGCCTTACGACATGTAAATCCTGCGCCGTGCAAAAATTCCTAGTGCCTTTTTAGCTTTTTCTAAATATTTAACATTCTTTCGCAACAAAATACGCTAATTTTAGGCCGTACACAGCCATTTTTTGTGGATTCGCCTACAAAACACTTAAATTTTAACTTCCTAGACCATGAAAACCGCCAAAAAAATTTCCGGATCAAAACGTACCAATGACACTCTTTGCGTAGCTCTTGTTCTTCAGCGTGGCCAACCCGAGATCGCCAATCTTGACACTGCCGGTGGTGCCCGTGATGAAGATGTTGTCACATTTCAGATCACGATGGATCACCGGCGGGTTCCGGGAATGCAGAAACGAGAGTCCCTTCAACACCTGACGACACCACGATTTCAGCACCTGAAAATACGGAAATTAGCGATTTTCTATCAGAATGTCGCATTTTCAAAATACTGAATTTTCGTAATATCGGATTTTTATAAGGTCCAACTTTCAAAATTTCGAATTTTGTTTGAAAGAATCTCCCGGAAAATCATTCGATATTATGAAATTCGCCATTTCGGCATTCTGAAATTGCGACATTTTGAAAATCGGCGCGAACTAACATGGATCCACCCAAAAATCGATATACCTTGATGTTGATGCGCTTGAAACGTTTGAGGTACATCTTCAGCGTGCCCGACGTCATCAACTCGGTCACCAGCACAATGTATTTCCGTTTGGCCGTGTTCTCGCTGCGTTCCCAGTAGTCGTAGAAACGGACGATATTCGGATGTTGGAGACCCTTCAGCATCTCCGCTTCTTCGCGGAAGCGTTGCCGTTCCGACTGAAAAACGAGAAAAATTGGAAGAATTAGAAAAATTTGGTTTCCTCACTGCTAACCCACCCCCCACCCGCTAACAGCACAGTACCAAAAATATTCAAAAAGCCTGGAGCGTCAGAATTTTTTCGAATTTTCTTTTGTTTTCAAAATTATGGGTTTTTCGAGAAATTCGATTTTTCAAAATCTTAATTTCCGAAAAATCATTTCCGGTTTTACAAAACGTCCGGACGCAAATCAGGAACGTCGCGTTCAGGGACGTAGCGTAAGGTGGGCCCCCTGGGCCCGGGCCCCGAAATCGGCCGGGCCGAAAATTTCATAAGGGGGGACCCTTATGATTTTTATTTTCTCAAAAATTTTGCTGCCTGCGGCGCCGTTTTCTGGTTAATTTTTTGAGTTTTTCGAAAAAAATTTTTCGGCCCCCCCCCGAAATTTTTTTCTGGCTACGCCCCTGGTCGCGTTACCTTGGTGAGTTTGCTGTCCTGCAGTTCACACCAAGCGACAGCGACCCCAGTCTCCGTGTCGAGCCCGCGAAACACCGTCTTGAACGAGCCGCGCCCCAGCTCTTCGTCGAATTTCAGGAATCGCCCCTCTAAAAGCAAAGCATTCGCTAGAGAACCTAGAAAATTGTGCGTACCCGGGCTTCGATCGATCGGCTTCTCCTGGGCATCAAATTCGTCGGGGTCGAGGGCTTCCGCCGCCTTCTCCTCGTCCACCACCAGTTTGTTCTTCTGCAAAAACAATTATTTCAGGAGCTCTTTTACATTATCGGGGGGATAAACCGCTTTTCCAACGATCTATTTTTTTTTATTTAACAAAATAGATACCGATTAAATCATAGGAAATGTTTCTAAGCGACTTTTTACTATTCTAAACGTAAAAACATACAAATTTTCATTAAAAAAACAAAAATATGAGTTTTTCGCTGATTTTTGTTCAAAATTCCGCCCCCCCCCCCGATAATACAAAAGTACCAAGAAATACTACTTTTTTTAGCTCTACCTCATCCTCATCCTTCGGTAAGTCCTCTTCAGGCGGTAGGGCAGATGTGGATGGTTGAGGGCCGGGGGATGCTTCATCTTTGGCCACGCCACTCCTTCGTTTCTCCTCATCTCCGGGGGAGGCCTTCGGGGTTGTCCTAAATATTGTCAGTTTTTCAAATAATTCGCAATATTTTTAGAAATTTTTTTTCGGGAAAAACTCCCTCTAGCGACGCGTAGGAGTGTTCGATTTCTAGGATTTAGACACCAGTCGAAAGCTATCGAAGCGGCGAACACCCTGACTTTCTAAATTGCGAAACCTTTTTGGGAGATTTAAAGACTTTTTTTTGCGAAACTGCGAATTCCGTTACCTTTGCAACCAGCGATTTTAAAAAAATCCGGTTCACGCAATTTTGCCAATTTGTGATGAATTTCGCGATTTTCAACAAGGCGAAACGAATCGTAAATCGTAAATTGTGGTTCTCAAGATCCTTGATTGCAAAAACATCGACATCTCAGCCCATTCCTCAAAAAACTTAATAAATCTACTGAAAAGTGACGCAATTTACGCCTCGGCAAGAGTTTTCGATTGGTGATAAAAATCGTTAAAAAACGGGCACATCTCCGAGGTGACAGAGGGAAAAATGTTTTATTTTCAAAGCTCTCTAAACCGGCCTAAAAATGCGATTTTTTGAGCTAGCTGAAACTAGAAATCCGCCCGAATTTCACCTGTGCCTATGGCGATGTGCCGGAAAAGGGGGTAATCGCTTGAAGATGGGCCCGTGGAGGGCGTGGAATCGTTGATGGAGAATCTGGGGCATCCCATCAAATAGCCATGATTTTATGGAATTCGGGAAATAATAGAAAATAGTAAATAAATTTCTATTTAGCCAATAATATACGGGAATTCAGTAAAAAAACCTAGGGGAGAATGCGGCCCTCAACAAATCCGCGTTGTCCGGGTATTATCGAAACGAAAAAAAAGGGGGGGGGGGGAGACGAAAGAGGGCAACAGCAGGCAGGCAGGAAGGGTAGAGGGCATAACACCAAAACAGTCCTTTTACCCCCACACACTCACAGACGGATCGCTCGGTCGATTCGACGGTTTTTGGGGAGACGGACAGACAGACAGACACACGCACAATCTACACATCCAAAAGGACCTCAATCAACCTCTAGGCCTGGGAGGCCTGAAGATGGAACATTTTGGAAAAATTGGCAAAAATATAAAAACATACTGGCAGATCAGGGATCGGGAGAAAATTTAGTCTAGTTTGCTCAGCCAAAATTGCTTTTTTTTCTCGTTTTTGAAACAGCCTCGTTACCCAAAAAAAATAGAAATGGTGCTTTTGATGAAATATTTTGATCAAAATGTGTATGATTTTTGCGTTTAAGAATGGCAAAAAACCGGGTTGAAAACAATTCCCCTAAATGAGACAGCAGGAACTCCTAATGGGGAAAAGTTGCGTTTTCCAAATCTGACACAGAAAACCTGGCAAAAATGGGTTTTTTTTTCTAAAATTCCCGGACTTTCAAGAATTTAAAATTGTTTTGCATACATTAAAAATCTCCAGAAAATTTTGCACAGGTGAAATTCGGGGGATTTATAGTTGTTGCTAGCTAAAAATTTCAGTTTTTTTTTTTCAAAAATTCCAAAATTAATTTCGCAAATTCTCGAAAAACCGTAATTACCGATTCCTATCAAAGATGCTGGCGGCTTGCGGGGATTGGCTGAGGGTGGAGGCCGCGCCGCCGACTCGGTCTTCTTTCGCCGGGCTCTCCTTCAGGTGGATGTTCTGGCCAAACTGCAAAAGCTTTAATAACTTTCGAAAAGCAATCGCTAACCTTATAAATGGGTCTGCTCTGTCGCCAGTCATCCTGAACGGCTTGCAGTCGATACCGCTCCTCCTTCGACAGCCAATTGCTGCCCACTCTGAAAAAGGGAAGTTAGGTAAATTTTCAGAGATTCTAAAAACTAAAATATCGATTTTCCAGCGGTTTTCGCTAGTTCTGGCTGCTGCGTCTTGAGGAGGCGGTTAGGAAAAGCCAAGAAGAAGCGAGAAAACAAAGAATATAAGGAGATATCTTGGCAGTAGCGAGGTAGCAGTGCGGATTTGACGATTTATCGGGATTTTGGACCATTGAAAATTTCTCCTAAATCCAAAAATTTCCCTAAAAAATGTTGTTGATTCGACGCGAAAAAAATAGTTGATTTAGCAATTAAAAATCAATGTCCTAGTTTTTAAAATGGCCGGGAAATTCACGAAAATCTCGGAAATAATTCGAAATTTAATTTTTTTCGATTATTGGCCGGAAAATCAACATTTTCTCCGGTTTTCCTTATGCCGAATTCTGCTACCCGGCCGAAAATAAACAGAAAAATTTTTTATTTTATTTCCACGATTTCACGAGCCGGAGTTTCCGATTTTATTCCATCGTCACAGAAAGACAGAAAAGGACAAAAATGAATCCAATTTCGTGATAGCTGATAAAATCGATTTTATCGAATTTTTCGTATGCTGAATTTCGCTGGCCAAAAACCGACAAAAAAACTGAGACGTTTTTTCTCTCAGTCCATCGCTGATCTTGAAAAACGTAGAAATTTCAGAAAGCGCTTCTAAATCTAAGTTTCGCAAATTATTAGCTCATAAATTCAGTACGCCATTTCGCCAATTTTCCGTAAGTCTAATTCTTCTATATGCCGAAAAGCAAAAAAAAATCGGGATTATACAGAACAGTTTTTCACTTTTGTTTTCACGCGGTCATTCGGCCACACTAAATTTATTAAATGGACAGGAAATCCATCAAAAGAGCCAAAAAAAACAGAAAAATCATTCTAAATCTAATTTTGAAGGTGACGAATCCACATTTTCGCCAACTTTCCGTATGTCGAACTTTTCTAGTTGCCCAAAACTAAGCAGAAAATTCTGAATTTTTTATTTTCTCAATTTTTATTTTTATTTTCATGCGGCTTTTCCCTGGGCGGCATCCGGCTTTGCTTCCCCCTTCCCTCATGCCCGTTCACATGCGCCGATCGCTGTGTGCGACTATGGCCCTGGTGGTTCAACTATCAGCTGACTGAGGCTCCCCCCACCCAGCCGATTGGCGCAACACAGAAGCGAGAGAAAGAGAGCGAGAGAGAGAGAGTGAGAGAGAGAGAGACACGTGAGTGAGTCTCCTCCATTCTTTTTCAACCACCAGCAGACTGAACAAACAAAACACCACTACTCGCACAGACTGAGGCTCAGAATCGGCAAGATTTCATGAAACCATCGGTGGGAACAGTCAAATTGACAGAATTCAACGACTTTATGCTCAAAAACAACGCAAAAAAATCGGACAGCACGGCGCTACTGTTCAAAATCGCTTGTAATCTTGAGATCCGGGCCTCGAATTGGGCTAAAAAACGGATTTCCGCCCTCTCGATCGATTTTATACGTTGAAAAAATTCGGCTTCTTTCCAAAAAAATGCCCAAAAAGTAGGAAATTTCCTCCCAAATCGAATTTCCCAACAAAAATAAGCTTGATCGGATGCTTCAAAAAACGAGCTTAAAGCCTGAATTGAAAAGTTAGTTAAATGATGTTTAAAATACTAAAAAACCGGAAAAAGCCCCGACTCAGAAAGGTAAATTCTAAATAATCCATAGAAAGATAGCAGTATAAAGAAAATATGGGAAACACGAAAATTCGGAAACCGCGGCGAGGGTAAAAATATTTTCCGGAAAAAGGCTCTTCTCCACCTAAAACGGTGTTTGGGGGAGTAAACCGGAACCGGACCGGGCCGAATCGGGCCGAAAAAAACCGGAAGCAATCCGCAACAATAAAACTGAGAAAACAGACAAAAAAAAGTGCTGCTAGCTGAGAAAATAAGAACTCTTAAACTCAATTATGCAGCCAGAGGCACAACTAAAATCAATAAAAAAAATCGCGCCGAAACACGGTAAGTGTAAATAAAACCGAATTCTTCTGCACAGTACCCGACTTTCCGTGCAATCCGCACCAAGCGCATATTCGCCGGATCGTGGGGGTTATCACTACTGAAATCAGAGGGGAATCTCGGTCTAGCTGTCAGAGAAAAAGAGCCGTCGTGGGGTACCTGTGTCCATTGCTGCGCGAGCTCATAAAATAATGGGGGTTTGAGCGCGGGGAGAGGCTGGAATTAGTCTTCAAAATTTTGAAAAGAAATAGAAAATAGAGTGAGTGGCCGGGATCCGAAAAATCGAGAACAAGCTAGCTGTCTACCTTCTTTGTACAATTTTTCATTGCTTCAAAAATCTATAGAAATCAAAGAAAACGGTTCTGCTAGAAAAAAGGTTGTTAATGCCAATATTCATAAGCTCTTTGCTCCTTAAAAACCGCAAATAGATCTAAGAAAATGAAAAGAGCTAAAATATGAGTCATAAAAAAAATAAGAATTCCAAATTTAACCCGGCTAACGTAGACAAGAGCCTGAAAAAGGATAAAAAAATTAGATCAAGAAGACAATTTGTCGATACGATTTTCGCTCGTTTCAAATTGAAAAAAACTTTAAAAACCGGAAAACTGAAAATACGAGCCTATCAGAAACTAGAAATCCAAATTTGAGTCGGCCGAATGAGAAAAGAGCTTGGAAAAATGTTGAATATTGAATAGAATATATCGATCTGCCTTGTTAGCCTCAAATCATCCAAAATTCCGGGGACCGGAAACGGTCCACTAAAAGCGGTCAAACGCCACCGGTAGAAAATCGGTGGAATTTGGTGAAGGGAAACGACGGTCCGCCCAACCGAAATCAAATGCAAATCTGGCGGGCCTATAATTCTGGCGGGGGGAGAGAAAGAGGAGGAGAGGTGAGTGGTGGTAATACAACCAGCAGTGGACAATCGCTCCCATAGCTGTTGGCGATCGGGGGGAATTTGAGGAGCAACGTGAACGGTATTTTACCTGATCTATGGGGAGAATAGCATTAAAAATCCCATCGATTAGAGTGGCATAAAAAAGGAGGTAGGTACGAAAATTTAGAATAATTGATGGCTATGATGAAGAATTTTGGGACTATAAATGGCTAATAATCGATTATTTGCGGGGTTTTTAGAGTAGACGAGCCTTTAATAGAGCTTTTTCTAGAGTGCCAAAGCTGGCCGAAGGCATAAAGAAAAGTTGCAGCCTAAAAACGGTCTAGAAAAAAGTCTGAAAACTCTGGGGCATCAATAAAACGGAAAAAGTAGAATGCCAGTAGATCAACCAACACCGCACTTCCGGAAAGAGGAAAAAGTTTCAAAGTCGACACAGAGCATAATAAACGGTCATAAAAATCGACAAATCGAGGAAAATCGTGAATCCAACCTCATCGAGGCCAGGAAAATGGACCTGAATTCTTAAAATACAGGAAGTTATGCTAGAGCTACTTCTAAACAGCCAAATATGGGCTCATCCATACCCGAGGAAACTTTCTACGTCAACACGGACTAGAAAAACACCTTGAAAGCTTTGGAGGAATTCGAACGACCATAGAAAGTCGTGAAATGTGCGATCCAAAAATCAAGAAAAATCAGGAAAAGCCAGAGCTCTTGAAGTCGAGGAAGGAGAGGTGTGTAAAATGTCTGACAGCGTTTGGAGAGGTAGAGCTTATTAGAGTAGAAAAATTAGGAGAGAGCTTTTTCTGGTGCTAAAATTGGCAGTAGAGCACGATCTCAAGCCAAAGCGGCCGAGTCGCGGGAGCAGATTGAATCCAAAAAAAACTGTACTTGTAGAAAAATGCAAAGCCTTGAGCCAACCGGAGGCTGCCAAAATCATAGATTTAGAGCTAATGGCCGACTAGATGGACGAGAAGCCAGAGAGGGCTTTGAAAAAAGCCAAAAAACGTCATGAGCTCCAAGAAAAGGAGAGCACGAGCAGCCAGAAGCCAACGATATCCGAAGGAAGACGACTTCTTCCAAAGCCTCCATCGAAACTCACGGCTGATTGGGGTCAGCAGGAGGTGCCGGGGGTGGAGGTGGCGGGGCTTCGACCCTCTTCACAAACGCACGACGTCGGTCGACGCGCTGCTTGTCCTGCAAAATCTGTTTCATTGCGCGTCTAAAATTTGCAGAAGTTTTGACAGGGAGCCGGCTTTTTATCCCGTTTTTCAAAAAATCCCGAAACAAACGCTAGAAAAACTGGGGTCTCGATTAAAATTCTCATACTTTTCATTTTTAGAAAAATAAAAATATCTATTCAAAGCGGTCAAAATCGTTTCTACAAGTTTGGAAATGACTAGTAACGTAAATTAAGTGTTTTCATAGTGTTTTTAGAAGAATTCAACCCTCTTTCAACCGGAAAAACGATCAAAAAGAACTATAAAAACTTTCAGTTTAAATTTTGGTCGAAAATTGGCTGATTTTGGCCCACAAATCTCTATTTTTTTTGTATTTTTAATCGCCATTTCAAAAGGTTTTACGTTTAGACATAGTAAAAACAGTATATTCGCAAAATCCGATCCTTTTAAAATCTGGTTCCCCCCGATAATGCGTAAGAACCAAAAAACCCGGATAAAAGTTTGGAGAATTTCACAGAATCATAAAAAGACTTTCAAAGCGAACAAACCTTATCCGGCGGCAGTGGTGGCAACCCGGGTGACGACTGTGCAGCGCTGGTCCCATTGATCTTCTCTGACGACATCTAAAAACCGAAAAAATAAATTTTAAAAAGAAAAACCTACAGTCCTAGAGACCGGTTTCAGTCATCCGGACGACCCGGGGCACAGCAGCCGCAACAATCACCTGAAAACACACATTGAAAATTGATAAAATTGCTGAAGAGGGGGGCGATTCTCGGCCCGGCCCGCCGGAATGAGCCAGGCCGCAAAGAAAAGAAAGAGGGCCGCTTGGCGCCAGCAGAAAAAAACTAGGGGTGCCACCAAAACGTGGAGATTGTAAAGTTGATCCTGAATAGCAGAGCAGAAGGCAGATCAGCCCGGAAACTGGGGGCAAAACTGTCGAAAAAGGGCGCCGAAAGGGATCACATAGTCATCGGCACATCAACATAGAATTCGTAAACTTTTGCCTGTCAAAAATAGAGCTTTTTTTTGCGACGAGAAATTCGGCGGGAGCAAGAAAAACGGGATAAGACGGTGATATCGAGCCAAAACATCCAAAATGAGGTACCTGGGGCTAATTTTTCGTAAAGAACGATGGAGATTTTGAGGATTCGGTGACCAGAAATTCATTTTTAGTCAGAAAAGGCTGTATAAAACGTGAAAAATTCCGAAATAAACGTTTTTCGAACAATTATCGAACAAATTAATCGAGATTTTGCAGATAGTGCGGTCAGAAATTCATTATCAATCGGAAAAGGTGCAAAATAGGGGCCAGACAATAACCGAAATTTAAAACCAAGTCGTAAAGTTCTTTTCGTTTCACAAAATTTAGATTTTCCCAAAAAAAGCAAAAACTTGGGATGCCGCTCCGTGCTACAACAAATGACAAAATGTGTAGGTTGTATTCCTGTGTAGCGCTGTAATTCGGACCTTTTGATCTAAAAACCGCGTTTTTATTCTTTTTTTAAAAGTTTAACTTTTACTTCTGCTTCTCTCACCATCGTAAATGTCTTTTCTGACAGACAACGATCATTTTGGGCCCCTCCCGCATGACGCATGCATAATATTTAGCGATTTCCCACGCTGGCCGGCCCGCCGTGTTGCATTTCGCGAGAAAATCATAAGAAAAAAGATGCGCACAAAACGCAGGGTGTTTACAGCGCGGAAACCAACAACAACACGCAGATCGCGCTCCCTGATTACGCAGGATTCGCTGGTTTTTGGAGGTTTTTAGCCGGAAAACAGCCATAAAATTGGATTTTGCGTTAAAGTTAAAGTTACCTCGCGAAAATCCGTGTGTTTTTCTCTAGAAATCATACAAAAAGGTAAACTGGTTAGCAGCACGTCGAATTATTCGATTAGCACATGTAATGGCAAAGTTTAGGGCCGGAAAATCGTCTTTATCGACGGGAAATCTTTAAAAATCGGGGGGTCAAAACTGTCGATTTCCGGTGGCATTTCGGGGTGGGCAATAATATTGACACAAAATCAAGGGGTTCGCCACCACAGCAGCCGGGGCACGACGGCGCGTCGGTAGATGACTATCAATATTTGGGGGGCGGCGGCGCATGGAATTGGGTGGAAAAGCGGGGTGAAAAAGGGTCAAAATGCGTGATAGGGCCGTAAAAACGTTAGAAACCCTCAAACTGGCAGCCAGCCAATAAATTGCGCCCTAAAAATGGTGGATTCTCGCGGGGCTTTTGGTGGGTTTTGTGATGGGAGGAGGCACGTAGAGAGGGGGGGGGGATACTGGTGTGCCCCAACTTCCCTTGCGCGCCCTCGGCCCGGGGTCTCTCGCCCCTCTCCTGTCTCTCTCCACTCTCTCGCCCGGTCTCGTGCACTCTCTCGATTCTCGTGCTCTCTCGTCTGGGGGCTGGGTCTCCTCTTTTCGGTGCTATTTCTCTGTGTGTCTGCCCTCTCTATGGTCTGCGGATCTCTCGCCGCTCCCCCCAAAATATCACTCGAGCCTAGTCTTTCTTTCTGTCTCTCTCAGTCTCTCTCTCTCTCTCTCTCTCTCTCTCTCTCTCTCTCTCTCTCTGTCTCTTTGGTAGACAATTTGCAGGGTGAGTGTGTGTGGGGGGTGATGGCTGGCCATGGATGGATAGTTCTAACACCCCCAAAATGCCGCCCTTTTTCGGGGATTTCTTGCAAAAAAAAACATTAAAATATCAGTATAATCAACACACGGTATAAATCGCCAAAACCTAATACTCGGTTTTTCCAAGAGGATACGGTATCTATTTTTTGTAGAAAAATTGGCGGGTACGGTACAATAATCCGGGAAAAGGCGATTTTGAAGAGGATACGGTAGGTGTCTCCTTCGTGAAAATGCCGGTTTTGCCCGATTTTTGCAAAAAAAATGTGGCCTCTGGTCAGAAGAACCCGAAATTGAGATTTCCCGGAGGATACTGTACGTCTCTAGCCCGGAAACTGCACCTTTTTGGGTGTTTTTTTAGTGGAAAACTCCGCGGTATGGTATGAATTAGCGAAAAACATGATTTTCGAGATCTACTGTAAGGCCGATTTCCGGAAAATGGGAATTTTTTTTGCAAAAATTTGGCGCAAAACCAAATTTTTGAGGAACATACGGTACTCCGGGTCGCGGAAAACGCACCATTTTGGGGGCTTTTTTGAAAAAGATGGCTGGATACGGTATGAAGCATTGAAAAACCGGCAGCTATGAAGAAGATACGGTACTTTCAATCGCGAATACCTAAACACGAAGCCATTCTCCAAGAATCTCTGCTAGCCTACCTGCCCATACCTCAGAAATAGGACGTGCGGTATCGCTGAACGAAAAAATCCGTTTTTTTCGCGACAATACGGTATTACTGATCGGCGAAAAGCCCAGATCGGTCGCCGTCCTCAAAGAATCACTGCTACGCTGCCCGGCACGAGATCGTCGAACCTGAATCTGGTGTTTTAAAGAGAACTGGAAGGCAAAAACCGTTTTTTTGCGACTTTGGCAAGCTGCCAAGACACGATTCCAGCCTTCTCAAAGGGACTGAGCCTCGGATCGTGGCTTCCGATACCTTTAATACCTAAATATCACCCGACAATTCCGCTGAAATCGCTGCTAGCATGCCAATCGAGTAATTTTTTTGAGAATTCTTCAGGGATCCCTTCCAGCTGGCAGTCAAGCTATCTATCATAGCGATTTTTGCTTCTCTAACTAGGGATGCCTTCCAACTTACCATCGAGTTTCGACTTGAAAATTGGTGAGCTTATAGAGTTTGAGCTTGCGATTCCGATGCGCTAAAAATTTTAACAAATCGTCCATAGGCGGCTGAGATATAACAAGTTTAATTTTGGCAAAAATGCATGATTTTTGCGCGTGTCGTCCCCGCCGCCCTGAACCGGGCGTGCGGAGAAGAGCCTCTCTGGCACCCTCCGGCATGGCAGCGTGGCCTCGGGTAGAGCCTCGCTTCAAAACTTTTGGTCGGGTCTCTGCTAGTTTGCCCTATCGTGATTTTGGAGCGTTTTACCATTTTAAGTCCTAAATTTTCGTGAAAAAGGAAATTTTTCCTAAATAATCTCTGCTAGACTGCCCGAATCGTGGGAACGGCTTAATTGCTCGGTTGGGCGGCTAGACGAACGGCTTTTCCCCCACTCGCTGTTTGCCCTTTTTTGGGCGAGCGCCTTTTTCCGAGTGGTACGCCGCATTTCGTCGCAACAGTCTGTCTCTCTCACTTTCTCTCTCTCTCTCTCTCTCTCTCTCTCTCTCGCTACCTCTCTCTCTCCAACTGTCTGTCTGTCTACCAGTCCATCTGTCTGCCGACCGTTTTTTGCAGCCCGCCGGGGGTTTTGGAGGATTGAGGCGAGAGAGCGAGGGAGCGAGGGACAGAAAGAGAGAGAGAAAGAGAGAGAGAGACCCCATCCTTCCCCTGTTCTTCTATTCGAAGAGCCGTGGGAGCTAGTGATGGCCCTTTGCACCCCTCTGCCCTCTCTTCTGTCTCTCACTCTCTCGCTCTGTCTGTCTCTCTCCCCATCATTTCTCTGCCCTCTCTTCCATTGCCCTCCTATTTTATCTGGCGTCTCGGCTGGCCCATTACATTTGAAAGGGGCCAAGAGGGGAAGGGAAGCCGGAGAGAACGAGCAACAACACTGGCTTTTGAGCATAGACGCAGAAAATGGCCGTTGATGAGGGTTGATGAGGGTATTATGAAATCGAGAAACAAAGAAAACAGAGAGAGAGAAGAAGAGAGGCAGAGAGCAGAGAAAACAGAGAGAGAGACAGAGAGAGAGACAGACAGAGAGGATGAGTGCGAGAGAGAGAAAGAGAGAGAGAGAGAGACCGGCAAAGTAAAAAGAAGAAACCGTCCGAAACCTTATTTCTTTTCGCTCTTTTGGGAAATCGACTCAGCTCGGTCGCTGGATACGATTTGAAAATTCTCCATTTAGGTTTTGGCGCAGTTTGGGAGGAGCTGTTTTGCGCACGGTAAATGCGTATAGCAAGAGCAGGGCTTCTGCGGGCGCTGTATAAACCACCTCATTCGACGTAGAATTTTTTTGCGCACCTTTTAGGGGTCGCCAAGAACCCGTAAATCACAAAACCCTAAAAAATTGTTTTGAGCACGCGATTTAACTCCGTTTCGCTGATTTTCGTGCTTTTCGATGTATTAGAGAAATCACAGCATCCCAAAATTGGTATTTTCAGAAATTTTTAGCCAATTTGGTTCAGTAACTTTCAGTCAGTTTCAATCGAGGTGATTTTCCGGGGTTGGCCACTTTGGCACCAATCTAGACTAAAAGAAATGAACTTTTTAAACCTTCAAACCTATACGGCCCTACTAATTTGACCATGTTCTTGCAGACGGCGTCCTAGAAACAAGGTCGAAAAATGGTTCTGGGCGCTAATGGGGCCTGTTCGTGTGCCTGGCGGACGGCCGTTTAACCTGGGAAAACCCGTGTTCCCCCAGTAATTTTCAAATTTGGTCGGAACATCTTGTTTTTTTTTGGAGACGCCATTGGATAGAGCGTCAAAAAAAATATAGAGGGATTTATTTCAGCCACGAAGCTTAAATTATTAAATTCAGCTTGCCAAGGTAATATTTTTACGCCATCATATCTTGCGCTGAAATTTCACAGTTCTTTTTTTGAACTTTGCATTTTTCGATGCTCTTTCCGACGGAATATCCAAAATTCCTACACTCAGGTCCTCGGGTCCACCCAAAATCCGGTTGTTTCCATCTGGTTTGAGGTGGAACACGGGATTCAGTGGAAACACGACGCAACGCGTGCCGCACGCGACGCGGCAAGCGGAAATCTAATGGAAACCGGGCGGATCCGGTCGATTTCCAACTGATCTACCGTGCATCCACCCGCAATCCGGTCGATTTCCACGGGGAATCCGGTCGCGTCAGCTACTGGAATTCCGATCGATTTCGCGAGCAGATACCGACCGGATTTCGGGTGGACGCGAGGACGGAGCAAAATCAAACTGATGAGGCTTTGCTATAAATTTGAGGCTTTCTTTGGTGACGTTATCAAAATAGCAGGCCAATTTGTAAAAACGCAAAATTAGCTGCTAGACTTTTCGATTTTGAGCATTTTCTATGTAAAATACGCTGTAACTTTTTCAAAATACCGATTAAGCTAATTGTGAAAACATATTCAGAAACGGCGCAAAATTCTGCGCAAGCCAAGCTTGGTTATGCTCAAAACGGGGATGTCACTCAACAACGTCTCCTTGTCAGCGGCTTTACAACCCCGGTTCTTTATTAAAAGGATTATCTTGTTGTTTTGGAGAACCCCTAGTCCTCAACCCCCGTTAAGCAACCTTTACCCCGAAAAGTGCGGATTGTACTCACCAAGGCTGGAATCTTTGATTAGCATTTTATGGGGGGCGGAAGTGCCTCGGAAATGGCCTCCACCCGAAAATCACTCATTTTTCTATCGATTCACTGACTATTATGCCTCCTCCTCTTCACAATGGTAGCGGTTAACTTGTTTTTTTTTTAAATTAGCGATTTTTCGGTACTGGACTCTTAGCGGGGGGAAAGAAATTTTTTCCTGACTTTTTCTACGACCCTATGGCAATGTATAAACGTTTTCTATAGCGTTTTACATAGTTTTTAAGCATAAAACTATGCAAGAAATGATAAAAATTTTCGAAAATTGTGACTTTTTGGTGAAGAATGTAATAAAAATGCCCAAAAACGTCAAAATTTTCGAATTCTTCCACATTTTTCAACATTTTTTTGTGACTTTCTGGTAATCAAAAACTACTGAAAATGCGTTAAAAATCTAAAATATAGCATAAGCAGATATATATAGGTGTAAAACAAAAAAGGGTTTTCTCCCCTGCCGAACTCCCCCCCCCCCGCTAACAGTCCAGAACCGATTTTCCTCTCAATTTCCCTCCCTTTTTTCAGGTATCCGCCATGTGAGCCGTCTTCCCCCTCATCTCCACTTTGAGAGGGCTACTGTAGCTGATCTGCCGGTCCTCTGTGATGTCTTTCTCAATCAATTCGTTCGCGTCGAACCACATGCCAAGGTATTCTACGCTTTAAAGGGTTTGGGAAGACAGAGTTTGGCCCGCCCCTTTCTTACTGTATTGCAACCTGCAATCTGTCACCCAGTAGACATTCCCAAATAAACTCTGCTAGCTTGTCTGGACAAAATCTGATTTTCGACCCAGTAATCTGTCCCTTTCTGGCCAGTCAGCGTTTAAAGGACCGAGGCAGAGTTAGGCCACGCTCCATTTTTTCTGTCTTGAAAGCGGCTATCTGGCATCAGTTCGACATTCCCAAGTGATCTCTGCTAGTTTGCCCCTAAACAAAATTAGGCCAAGTAAGCTGCTTTCCGGCCACTTGGGCTTTTAAAGGGGCCAGGAAGGCAGAGTGAGGCCCGCCCCTTTCCTGCTGTATTGCAATCTGCAATCTGTCATCCAGTAGAGATTCCCAAATAAACTCTGCTAGCTTGCCTGGACAAAATCTGATTTTCGACCCAGTAGTCTGTCCCTTTCTGGCCAGTCAGCGTTTTAAAGGGACCAGGAAGGCAGAGTTATGCCACGCTCCATTTTTTTCTGTCTTGAAATCGGCTATCTGGCATCAGTTCGACATTCCCAAGTGATCTTTGCTAGCATGCCTGGAAAAAATCTGATTTTCGACCGGGTAGACCATCTTCTTCTAGCCAGTTAGCCTTTTAAAGGTACCGGGGAGGCAGATTTAGGCCACGCCCACTTTTTACTGGCTGCCAATTGTCAAACTGGCATGCATTCGACATTCCCAAATGCTCTCTGCCAGGCTCTGCGTATGGGCAAAGAAGCCGTGCCCCTGTTCGAGGCTATTGCCGCGGCTTGTGTTCGTCAACCATTCGCCCTCAAATTGATCGACAATCAACAGGTATATCGCAGTCTATAGTTTAAAGGCTTTGTGACAGCTAGCTAATCTCGAAGCCACGCCCCTTTTTTTGCAGGATAATCGTGTTGTTGGGTTCCGTCTGCTGGGTATTGGCCATCGTGATCCATCACTCGATCCGTTCCCCATTCAGCCACAAATCACCGCCCCCAACGTCCTCACCTTCAGTAAGTATCGTCGAGTCGTCTACGTCAACACTAACTACGTCAAAACGTTTTTCCTCAACTTTTTTTTGGGTACACATAGGATAACGGGGGAATAAAATAACGGGGGCACTCATTATGAAATTTGCAATTACTGAGGGATTTTGCGAGTGCCATTCGATAGCGCGTCGAAAAATATACTAAGAATTAGTTTCAGCCCGAAATAATGTAATAGAAATTTTTATTGAATAAACAAAATTGAGGAAAATCTATGGGCAGCACATAGGATAACGGGGGGGGGGAGTCAAATTTTCGAAATTTTCGAAATTTTCGGTATTTTGAAAACGTCATTCGATAAAGCGTCGAAAACTGCCCTAGGAAAATTAATTTCAGCCCGAAATAATGTAAATGAAATTTTTTATCGAATAAACAAAAATTGGTCAAAATCCATGGGCAGCACATAGGATAACGGGGGGAAAGCCAAATTTTGAATTTTCGATATTTTGAAAACAATCGATAGAACATCAAAAATATACTAAGAGATTTTTTTACAACGCGAAAAAATGTATTATAAAAGTTTTATAAGGCCGTTTGCGAGAGGACCGAACAATGCTTGGCACAGTTTTTGGACCCTGTTTTTTTGACGGAATCGGAAAGAGCATAGTCGAATTAGTAGGGCTGCATAGTTTTGAAAGTTTAAAAAGTTAATTTTTAGGGTTTAAATTGGAGTCAAAGTTGCCGACCCTCAAAAATTATCTCGAAAGTTACTGAACCAAATTGGTCGAAAATTTGTCACAATACCTAATTTTGGATGCTGATCATTTCTCTAATACATCAAAAAGCACGAAAATGAGCGGAACATGGTTAAATCGCGTACCCAAAACAGTTTTTCAGGGTTTTGTATTTTACGGGTTCTTGGCGGTCCATTGTAAATAACCTTAAAGATGCGGAAAAAATTCTACATCGAATGTGGTATTTTATACCGGGCCGACAGAAACCCTACTCTTGCTATAAAGCATTTACTGCGCGCAAACAGCCCCCAAAATGCGACAAAAACCTCAAAAATGACGATTTTGAAATCGAATATATCAAACCATATCTAGAGAACGAGCTGAGTCGATTGCAAAAAAATTTAGGCAATTTCCTGGGTTTTATGGGTCAACAGACTTGCCAGATCTTTGATTTGCCCGCCAGAAAAACGTAATCCTTATTCAAATCGGCAATTTTGACTACAGTAAGACAAGAAAAATAGGTTTATGAAAAAACGAAGCTATTAAGTTTTTGGAAATTTTGGATTTTTGGTTATTTTTAATGCCCAGACTTTCCAATCCCATTAACCGGCTGGCAGAAAGCCCAAAAACACTCCAAATTCCATCCAGTTCCATGTAATTCCGTATTTACAGGCAGATGGAGTGCAGGGTATCGTCTCGGAGGCGACATCAAAGGCCAATCAGCATCTTCTCTCTTCAAGGGGATACAAGAAAGTGGCACAACTACCCGATAGGTATACTGTAGCCACAGGGAACGGGGAAGGGGTACTGTACGCTACAATCCACAACAAGTGACGACATGACACTGGCAATAGTACGCTACTGTACGCTAGAGGACGCTAGGGTATAGTAGGGTGTAGTTTGTAGTCTGTAGTCGTAAGCTGGCAGCCAGTTAAACGTTTGAGGGGCTAAAGGGGCAGGGACAGTACTCTCCGGCCTATGGCTAACGACAATCGTACGACAATGTACGCTGCAAACGAAAGTGTACGCTAGATTACTGTAGCGAACAGCCGGGTGTAGTGTGTAGTCTCTAATTATAGACTGGCAGCCAGTTAATTATATATAGTTATATAGTTATAGTTATAGGTTAGTGGGGCTAAAGGGGCAGTGACAGCTTTCTCCCGGCGACAGCTAATGACACTCTAATACCGCCATTACTACGTGACTGTACACTAGATTACGCTATATTACAGTAGGGAGTCGTTTGTCGTCTCTAGCTGTAAACTGTCGGCCAGTTAGTCTGTTCAACAGTTTAAATCCCCCTTTTGCAGCGTCTACAAGCAGCTGTTCATCCATTTGCACGACGGAACGCGGAATATCGAGGCGTTCTTCTATGATTTGCGATGAGGGGAGAGACACGGGCGAGAGAGCCGAGGAAAAGAGAGACAATCAAGAGAGAGAGTGATCTGACTGCCATGCGATTGTTTTATGGGATAAATTGTGTTTTTGGGAGGGTTTGCGTTTTTCTGAACTTTGCTTGCATGCCAATTGAGCTTTTCCTCTTGCTCCATCCTTCAAATTGTTAATTTAGCCCCAAAAAGCTTTCCCTTGCCGTCCCTGGATGCCAGTTGAGCTGACCGGATGTAGAAATCGGGCTTCAAACCTCGAAGTTTTGTAGTTTTGCCTTTTTATTGAAATCGGTAGGTAGGCTGTAGGTCAGAGGGAAATACGTGTTTTGGCGGGTTACTGTACTTTTCTGTGCTAGAAACAGCTTTCTCGACCTTTTCTGGCTGCCAACTGACCTGACCGAAAGTAAAAATCGAGGCCTCGATCCATCATTTTAGATTTTCACTGTTTTCTGGGATAAGGTCGCTTCACCGTGGGTCCATTAACCCGAAAACGAGACGCGTTTTTGAGGATACCGTGTTTTACTGCATTTTCTCTTTTCTGGCTGCCAGTTGAGCTATTCGCCTTACTCAATCTTTCATATTTTGAATTTTGGCCCCAAACTGCTTTCCATTGCCCTATCTGGCTGCCAGTTGAGCTGACCGGAAGCGAAAATCGGAGTCTCAATCCATAATTTTTAGATCTTCAACGTTTCGCCCTTGAGAATCCCCCTTTGTACGTCAGTTAACCCAAAAACGTGGCCAGATCGGGGCAGAATCCCTTGGAAAAGGCAAAAACCTCGGATAATCCCCCCGATCACCGGTAACAATAGCTGGGCGGTTGACAGTTTCGTGGGAAAGAGGGGATATTCGTTGCCTGGGGCCAGAAATACCAAGCGAGGGCCCTCTATCCCCTCTATTGTCTGCCAGCTGAGATATTCCCCTCGGCAACCCCCTACCGTAACCCTATCCCTTTACTGGCCGTCAGTCGGCAAACAGCACCTTTTACAATTCGGCACCTCCAAAAAGATTGTGTGAAAAAGTTGTTGTTGAAAAGAAAAATCGAAAAATTGCAATACCTGCGAATTTTCGTTTGCTACCGTATCCCGATTCGATTACGCCATGAAATTCCAGCTAGCTATTTTCCTTGCAAGTTCCTTTAAAATGTCTTTTTCACGAAAATATTTTGCAAATTTTTAGCACTCCAATACCACGCCCCCCTTGGAAGAGCCGGCTAGGACCATTTTTAAGCAATGGCTCGTTTCCGTTCTCTCTCTCTCACTCACCCTCTCTCTCTCTCTCTCTCTCTCTCTCTCTCTCTCTCTCTCTTTTCTCTCTCTCTCTCTCTCCGCCCCATTTCCCTTTATTGCCCTCCCTTTCCCCTCCAAAATCTCAGTCTCTTTCTGAGTGTCAGCTTCTCCTCCTTTCCCTTGTATAAATTAGAGCCCCCCATAAATGGTTGACAATAATGGGTGGATGGGTGGGTTGAGAAGAACGATGGGTCCATTTGAATATCTGACCCCGAGAAAAGGGATTCGAGAACCGAGAAACTGCTTTTAAAAGGCACTTAGGCAACTAGCTAGCCCGAATTATATGTCGTAATTGAATATTCTTGGAAAGAGTATGAGGCGATTTTAGAGAGACAGGAGAGAGAGAGAGAGAGCGAGAGAGAGAGCGAGGGATATTTAGTTGTCTATTTATACCCCCGTCTTTCTTCATCCATATCTAAATGACACTGTCTTTTGTATTCCCGTGGAGTCACTGAAGGGTAATTAGTAGTCGAATGGAACGGCTGGCTGACAGTCAACATAATATCGGGTCACTAAAGGTCTTGGCAAGTCACAAAAACTGTAGAAACCCCATTTTTTCGTTTTCTTTAGCTCGGCCGGCTGTCAGTTTGTCAGTTTGTGTGTCTGTCTGTCGACTGATCAATCTGTTTTTTTTGTTTAGATCCTTAACTGTCCGTCAGTTCGTGGAAGAACCATGTTTCTGGCCCCCAAGATCCAAACTAAAGGCCCCGGCAAGGCAAAAATTTGCCAGCCACTCTAGAGTATCCAAATGTTTTGCCAAATCTGCCTTCAAGGGTCCTTGAAAAACGATCGAATCTCTAAACTGACCTCCATTGAGCCCAGAAATGTCTCGAAAACTGAGAATTTCCTATCCTAAAGGCCCCAGCAAGGCAAAAAATAGAGCAAATTTTCAGCTGGCAGGCAGTTTACAGTATGCAAAATCATTTGATCAGCTGGCTTCCATGGTCCTGTAAAAGCGATCCAATCGCTAAACTGACCCCCATTGACCCTAGCAATGTCGATGTAATCCACAAAAATCTCTGCTAATCACCGCTTCCAACCCTCGATTCTTCCGCCTAATCAGCCAATTAGTGGGGGAGATTGTAGCTAATTGAGAGGTTAGAGGGGAGTGAGAGACAAGAGAGAGAGAGAGAGACAGAGAGAGAGAGAGAGAGACAGAAGGCAGCTGATGATTGCGTAAGAGTACAGGCCCAGGGACTAGTGGATTATAAGGGGGGATAAGTGGATTATGAGGGCAAGAATTAGCATGAAGAGGGAAGGGAGGGCAGTCAGTCAACTGAACCAAACCAAAACATCACGGATCACTGGATTATCTAGGGGGATTATTTTGGGTTGAGGGTATCCGGTGGAAGAGCCAGATTACGGTAGAGGGCAGGCCAGCAGTGATTCTTGAGGAAGCTTGGTGCCGTTTTTAGAGCTAATGGAGGCCAGTTTAGCTAGAAAAACGTTTTCAAAGCATCGTTGAAGACAAATCCATAAAAAAATCGATTACTGTAAACTACCTCCCGACCGATTTGGACATATTTTTGCCTTGCGGGGGCCTTTAAAATCGGAAATCCTCAAACCTCAAAATATTTCTGGGGTCAATGGAGATAAGTTTAGAGACTGGATCGTTGTTAAAGGACCAATGAAGACACACTGATCAAAAAATAGGATTACTGTAAACTGCCAGCCAACTAAAAGGTTTGGTATATTTTTGCCATCCCGGGGCCTTTAATTGGCATTTTTGGGGCCGGAAACTTGCTTACTCCGCAAAATGACGGACAGTTAGGCGATTAAGCCCAAAATCAGATTGATCAGTCGACAGACAGACAGACGAATCGACAAACTGACAGCCGGCCGGAAAAAAAACGAAAAAAATAGGTTTCTATTCACCCCCTTTTCGACTCGCCAAGACCTTTAATGACCCGATATAATGTTGACTGGCAGCCAGCCGTTCCATTCGACTACTAATTACCCTCGAATGACTCCACGGGAATACAAAAGACATTGTCATTTATATATGGAGGAAGAAAGACGGGGGTATAAATAGATAATGTTTTGGGCTATAGAAAATTACTAAATATCGCTCACTCTCTCCTCTCTCGCGCTCTCTCTCACTCTCTCTCTCTCTCTCTCTCTCTCTCTCTCTCTCTCTCTCGCTCTCCTCTAATTGTCGAGACTCCGCCCCCTTTTTCTGCCGGTCCCCATCTCAGATATCCCTCCTCCTATCCAAAATGCCTCCTCCCCCAGCTGTCACCCTCATTTTCGGGATCACCCCTCTGGCTAATTCCCCTTCACGCCAATCGACACCCCTGGTGAAACCATTTGCTCTGGCTACCGTAACCTACGATATATAATTTGTTAGATTGGCTGGATGCCAGCTCGGGTTCCTGATCCCTTGAAAACCCGGAAAGTTAGGGTTTTCGCCAGCTACCGTAATCTCTAGAATTAGCTCCTCTAGAATTTTTCGCTGCACACCGTAACTCCGGATTTTTCCGGTTATAGCTAGACTGGAAGCCAGTTGGCCTTCCAGGTTCCTTTACAATGCACTTTCTGGCTACCGTAATCCTGCTCGAGGTTCCTTCAAAACGCTTAAAAATTGATTTTTCGAATGGCTATTTCTTGGTTTTGTAGAAACCCAAAAATCAGTTATTTATTCCCATTACCGCAATTTGCAGCTTTTAAAATGCGTCAATTCTATCTTTAAAATTTGAACCACTAAATTTGATGTCGATAAATTCCCCTACATTTTTCAAAAAAAGGATTTTTCAGGCCTTGGTGCAAAATTTTCAGGCAAAAGGATTTCCGTTTTATACGATTTTTGTGACAATTTTGAAATGTGACGCTGAAATTTGCCATATTTTTATTTGCGGTTTGGCCAATCCCTTTTCATATTTCAAAAAAAACGTATTGATTGCATGAAATTACGGTGGTTTTCTGAAAAACTCTACAGGGTGGAGCATAAAAAAAAGTGAAGTTTGCGGTGAAATATCTCGCGAACGGAAACGAATCAGACCATCGTTACCTTGCCAGAATGCTTAAATATGCTGGGCATGAAGAAATAACAAAAGTTGTTTTTTAAGATTTTTGACGACCAGCGGGTCGTTAAAAAGTTTTGAACATTTTTAAAAAAGTAGAAAACTTTGAAGCGATAAAGTATGGAACTTTTCATGAGTTAGAGAGATTCCAAGGGTATCAAAATGAAGCTCTCGGAATGCGCTATCAGGCAAGTGGTAAAGAATAGCGATCGGTTTAACTAGCCGTCAATAGGAGCGTTCGGAAATACCGGACTTTTTGGGGAAATAATTCCAGATAAAATTTCTTTACCATCCGATCTTTCTGATATTTTGCGGTTAGCCATAGATATATAATTACTAACTTTTGGCATCAAAATTTTTAAAATCGCGATCAAAAAATTTTTCGGCACTTTGCCAATTCGACGGAATCTGTAAGTTCTAGGCTGATTTCGTTAAAATTACAACATGGTTATCTTTGGCAAACAGGATTGCAGGTAACAAGTACAAAAAATTTGGGCAGGAAGGTGCTTTTTATGGTCAATTCGGAGGCGTCCATTCCGGAAAAGTACGGATCTTCCGAACGCTCCTATTGACGGCTAGTTAAACCAATCGCTATTCTTTACCACTCGCCTGATAGCGCATTCCGAGAGCTTCATTTTGATACCCTTGGAATCAAAAGTCAAAAATCAAAAAAATCAAAAGTTGCAGACTTTATCGCTTCAAAGTTTTCTACTTTTTTAAAAATGTACAAAACTTTTTAACGACCCACTGGTCGTCAAAAATCTTAAAAAACAACTTTTGTTATTTCTTCATGCCCAGCATATTTAAGCATTCTGGCAAGGTAACCATGGTCCGATTCGTTTCCGTTCGCGAGATATTTCACCGCAAACTTCACTTTTTTGCCCACCTGTGTTTTCAGAAAACCACCGTAATTTCATGCAATCAATACGTTTTTTTTTGAAATATGTATTTTGTATTTTTCCGATTTTCCATTTGCCGTAATACCGCATTTTACGAATTTTCAGACCCTAAAATATGTCGTACACGAGCACGACATCGTCCTGCTCAACCCCTCTTTCCTCCCCAGCATTCCCTCTACCGTCATTTGGAAGGAACGGAGGGCTACAGTATCCCCATAATCTGCCCTCCATTTTCTCCTCTTCTTTCCATGATTCCCCATCGAATTCCGAGGGTGGCAGGGCTGAGAAAAAGGTAAAAACTGAATTATAATTATCATTACAGGGTTTTACATAGCAAAATCGGTACTTTTGCATTATCGGGGGGCAATTTTATGCATAATAAGGTCATCGGAAATATCTTGGGTAGTGTCTTTTGTAAAATTTTGCCTTTTCGTCGAAATCGGTACTTGTGCATTATCGGGGGGAGGGGGGGGGGGGGGGAGGGGAGATCGCCAATTTGCGTGCAAACTAGAGATTTAAATTCATTTAAAAAATTTGTACCGTTTTTACGCCCAAAATAGTAAAAACTCCGTGTTGTTATTAGTACCCCCTCCCTCGATAATGCACAAGCACCTGAAGGCCCAAACGGTCCCTTTAAAATCCGAAATTTTCGAAAATTATGCAATTTTTCAGCCAAAACGCGAAAAGCGGAGGTATCGATGCAGGGTGAGGAGTCCGGAAACCATTGAGAGATCAAAGAGGAATCGAAGGGATAAGGTGCGTGGAATACAGATGAAAACTTTAAATTGTTTTTGTAGGCAAATGCGCGAGAGCGTCGTCGCATGAATAGTCTGAATGATGCCCTCGAGAATCTTCGCACATTTCTCCCCGCAATGCCCGAGGAACCGAAAATGACCAAGATCGAGACGCTGCGGTACGCTAATTCACAGAAAAATTGAAATTATCGAAGAACCAATCAAAAAATTCGAAAATTCAGCATATTTATGCAAACTCTATTTCGCTTGAGATTTCTTTAATTTCTCTAATTTCCAAAAACAAATTACAAAAAATCAAATTTCACGAATTTTCGGATTTTCCATTCTCCAAAAAATTAGCATATCTTGGGAAATTTGCATATTCTATCGAAATTACTTTTTATCGTTTATGCTGGCTGCCAATTAAGCTATTCAACTCAAAAGTCGATCAATAATTGCTAATTTTAATATTTTCCGTGTGTTATTTTGCATTATCTCAATCCTCAATCATGATAATTTTGCATTCTCAATTTTTAAATTTTGCCAAAACCTTCATTGTACGACAGTTAACGCCAAAACGTGGCCAGATCGGGGCCGGACCCTTGAAAAAGGCAAAAACCGGGGGATAATCCCCCAATCACCGGTAACAATAGCCGGGCGGTTGACAGTCGGTGCACGAAGGGCTCTATTTCTTGCCCCAGGCTACAAATATCTTTGATGAGTGTTCTATTGTATTCTTTGGCAGTCAGATTAGCCTTTCCCAACGGCAAAATATGCAAAGCAACAATTAAACTTCAAAAATCGAAAAAAAATAATTTTTCGAAAATTAAGATTTTCACTTTTCAGGTGATTTTCTATGTTTTCAAAACTTTAAATTTAAGACCGATTCAAACTAACTTCATGTCAGATGGGACATTCCAGGAATAGGCCTTTAAATTTGAACCAGGGTTGAAAAGTCGCTTCGCTTCGCGACTTTTCAACCCTGGCCCCGTCTTCCCCCATTTTATCCTTCACTTTGCATAATTGTCCTAAATTCGGATAACAAAAAAATGAAAAACAACCTCTTCTGCCGCTTATGTAGTCCAATCCCCACTTCCGGTCAATGCTAATTATGCTTAACAAAGAAGTTTTCACAAAAACTTAAATTTAATGTCGAAAGTAGGTGATTTTGTTGAACCTCTTATGCGTGCAATCATCTCCAGGCACCTAATGACGTATCATACATACCTTAAAATTCCTCTCCTATCGAGATATCCTCCGGACAGACAAACGGAAGTGGATGCAAAGTGGCACATACACACACACAAACACTATTTTTTTATATATAGTAGGATTTAAAATTTGATAAATAATCAATGTCAATAATTCAATATTTTCAGCCAAATTTCCATATTTTGAATCAATAAAATCCACCCTTTCTAAAGTTTCCCAGTCAATCAGAATCAGGCTTCCAGTAAAAAAGTAAATTTAACATCTAAATTAATTCTTAAACTTTAAAAATTGACAATTCAAATCTAAATAAATCGATATTGTTAGCAAAATATATAAAAATACTCGCCATTTGCAGCGTTGCCCAGTGGTACATTTCGATGCTACAGAAGATGATCGACGAGGGAACCGCGGAAAATGTCGAAGATGTCCACGAATACAGGACATCACTGAATAGAAGGGAAGAAGATGAGGAGGGAGAGGGAGAGGGACAGGGAGGAGGCGAGAGAATCAGAGAGACGGCTGACCGCACACATTCACACGGAATATTCTCACAAAATAACATCCATTTCGCCCATTATAACAATCCGCCATTCCATATTCCCCTTGATCAGCCCGTTTTTCATTATCGATAAATAATTGTCTATGAATAAATATTAATAATAACAATAAAAATTAATAAAAAGCATAAAAGAAATTAAATAGATTATTCCATCTCGTTTTAACAGCCGAAATGGCAAAATTTAAGAAAATTACATGTAAAGGGTGCTTGTGCATTATCGGGGGGAGGGGGCTAATTTTTTCTACAGGCCAAAAATGTCGAGTAACGTAATAGAAGGTAAGTAACGTATTAGTATTTTTCGCAAAATTTAGACATATTTGAATTGAAAAACTGCCTAAAAACTTGCTTTTTCAATATTTACACTAAATATTTAAATTAAATCTTTAAATCCCGCCCTGTTTTTTCTTCGAAATCGGCACGAAAAACTAGCCTGGAAAACTTGTTTTTCTAAGCAATTCGCTTAAGTTCACACGTTAATACAATTTTAGCGATTCCGAACCTGCTTCAAATTTGCTGCCGATTTTTCCTGAAAAACCTGCTCCGCAATCATGTTAAAAATTGTCGTCAAAATCAAGCTTTCTGGTCCAAATTTCATTTTTTTTTGACGATTTTCGTCTTTGACTTTGTGAAGCGAATTCGGCAGCAGAATTTTTGAAAACGAGTTGGGAATCAGCGAAAAATTCCGAACAAGGTGCACGTGGTCCCGAAATGTAACGCCGAGTTAGGCAAAAACACTTTCCAGTCACCCCCCGGAGACGATGTGCACCGAGAAAAACGCCTCGAAAAAGGTTCGGAATCTGCGAACTCTAAATTAAATCTTCTAAAACATCGTAACCGATTAAAACTTTCGGCACTTATCAAGTTGGGGGCGGTTTTCGACTTTTGAGTCTTTCTAGGCTAAGTTTTTCTGCTCTTTCTGAATATAAAACAAAATCACGTAGTAAAAACAATTTCTAAACGTTTTAAGATTTAGAAATCTCACACCCAATTTGGAGCCTAAAAATAATGGCTGTAACACCCGGGCCTAGTCGCTTCGGATGGTGCGAGTTCACAGGGCTTCGAAATCGGGGCGCCCGAGAGCGCGTAGCGCCCAGGCGCCCTGATTTCGAAAGAGGGAGCGCAGCCCATCCGAACGACGGCCCACCTTGCCTGACAATGCGGCAAGCTTCTAAAATTGCGCATAAGTGCACCTTTGTTAATAAATTTTACACTGTTTTTCTGGATAAACCCAACCGTTTCGCATGCTGATGCGGCTCTATTTGCACCAGTAAAAACTACCCAGAAAGAGTCGAAAAGCGTAAAATTTCCTAATATGTACCCAAAGTGGCCCCCCCCAACTTGATAAGTACCAAACTTTCTGAAAACGATTCCTTTAGCGCAAAATATGTAGTAAGTAGAATACGCGCAAAATGCACGATACAAAACGCGCAATACAAAGCAAAAGCTGCAAAACTCAAAGTTATTTCGCAAACGATCTTTAAATTCCTACAAAAAATATCAACAAAATTTAACTCGCCCTAAATCGACGCCAGCAAACAGTAAGTTTCGTTGCTCGGGAATCCTACGTTTCTAAAAGCGTATCAGAACTAATTAAAACAAATGACTATTTCAAAACTGTAAAAAAAATTTAGTAAAATCGTCGATAGAAATCAAATCCGCCAAGTTGCCGGTACCCATAGAATTCCACATCGTGTAAACTACTATTATAGAAACTAGGCCAAAAACTCGGCTAATACAAAAGTTAAATTCAACCAATTCTGGGTGTGTTACAATTTATACAGTACAGTACATTACATAGGCAGATATATCGGATCGACTGGTCAGCGGGGAGAAAAACAATTCGGGGAAATTCGAAACTTGTGAAAAATGTGGTAAAGCATCGTGGGGGAATGTGTATGGGATACGGTAAGATTAGGCAGTAGTTGAAGGGCAACGCGAGAGAGACAATTTGCGGAATTGGGGGGAGAGGGGCAAGAGAAAAAGTGAAAGGGGAGATCGGCAAACAGAAAAAAATCATCAGAAAGGGGGAATTTACAAAATTAGGGGCAAATAATAAACACATCTTACAAAAGACACAACGCTTCTTGTCGTCTAGAGATCGGGCTTGTATTGGACGGCCGTCTGCACGTTGTGGATCGCCGTCGAGAACGATCGCAGTTGCACCTGCAAAAAAAAAGAGTAATTACAAAATTTCTATCAATTCATAGTAAATTTTAAATTCTGCAAAAATCAACTAATTTGCACGAAATTTTGCACTCTAAAGAAGCCGATCACTACTAGCGCAGCCTATCAAAAGAAATTAAAATAAATTTTGCAAGAATTTTTAAATTAATTTCTATCAAAAAATTATATTTACTTTTTAAATTGATTTAAAATCAAATAAGTCAAAGTTTTGCTCTCGAAAAAGCGGGGTAACTAGCCGAGAATCTTAGGGATTATCCGCCGAATTCCAGGTCCCATTACTATTCGGTTGAAAGCACCGAAAATTTTCCGGGATTCAATTTCCAGGCGCTTTGGCGTTAGCGGGGGTGCTATAAATCAATTACGTATGTAGAAACCCCTAGTTATGTAATAGAAAACAATTAAAAACTTTAAAAAATTTTCAAATTACTGAATTTGGCCGCAAGATTTATAAAGTTTCTATGCCTAAAAAATTCTTAAAAAATGATGCAGAAACAGCCCTCCTATTTAGGTTAGAACGATTCCTGCCCCCCCCCGATATTGTAAAAGATCCCGTATTTTCAAAGCCCTATATTTTTTTGAAATATAAAAAACTTGCATGTTCGGCGTCCTTGATGAGACAGGCGCCGCTGTCGGTCCAGTCCTTCGGCGCCTCGGCCCCCTTCTTCGTGTAGATGAGCACGTCGAACGAGCACGCCTGCTCCAGCAACGGCAGGAAGCTCACCGACGCCGTGATTTGCCTGCAAAAAAAGAGTTTAAAAAATGACAAAATGAATAATTTAAAAAGAATTTAAACTTAACTTTAAAAAACCTAATTTTAAAATCCTAATCGAAAAACACACCTAATGACGTCGCTCATCTCCTTCTGGATGGTCTTCACATCCTTCTGGCGCGTCGAGTTCTCGCTGTAAAACAAAATTATAATTTTCGGAAATCTGATAAAAAATAATAAATAAAAGGGAAATTCCTAGCCCCTCGATAATGGAAAAGCACCCAAATTTGATTTACCCCGCTATCCAGGCCAACAAATCGCATCAAACCTATCTAAAAATAGCTAACGAGCTCGCGATTTCAAAAGTTTGAGCCGAAATTTCTCAACCCTCGATAATGGAAGAGTACCCGAACTTGTCTCTCGCTCACTAGGAAGGGACAGCTAACATGAAAAACTGTATAAAGATCTATTTAAAAATCTAGGCGGCAACATGCGAATTCTCACCCCCTCGATAACGTAAAAGTACCAAAAATCAACTCTAAATCAAAAACAAAAATTGAAAACGACGAAACTAAATTAAATGCTAAAGAAATATGTCTTTCTTAAATAAAAAAATCTACGAGGAGTAACATGTAGAATTTTAGCCCTCCAATACGGCACAAGCACCAAAATTAGAATTTGTCTCTCTCCCGCTAGCATGAAATAGATTAACGTAACACTAAAAAAAATTGATTGAAAAATTTGGGGCACCATAAAGAAACTTTCAACCCCCTCGATAACGCAAAAGTACCAAAATTGGTGTTGCTATGAGCCCTAGGAACGATAGGAGCGGCAGCTAAAATGAAAAACTAGATAGAAAGATAGCTATAAAAAACCTGAGACACCCTCAAGAAAACCTCACCCCCCTCGATAACGCACAAGTAACAGCATTTGAACTGATATCTCGCTAGCTAGCGGTGGGCAGTTAAAATTACAAAATAATCCAAAAAAATACATTCACAAAGCCTATGGGTTCTCTGGAAACTTTCAACCCCCCTCCCCCCCATAATGCACAAACGCCAAAATTTTATCTGATTTTGTATCTAGGCCAGAAGTAGTTGATCCCGTTTGAAATGGAGAAAGAATATGGCCTAAAAGGGGGGTTAGATATGAAAAAAAATAGAATTTTCCGAAAACTTTTTGGCCTTAAAACGGACTAAATAAGTTTTTACGCTAAAGATAGCGTCAGATCGCTCTGAAACCCCCCGGGTAAAAATGAAAAATCACCTAAGCTCAGGTTTCAAAATTAATTCATGTTTTCGAGCGGGCAAACCTGGAAAATTGGCCTCATAAAGCGTCTTAAGCTTTAAAAAAAGTGAGAAACCCTCATAGAAATAGGAAGATAAATTTTCACATATTTCCGATAAACTTTGGCAATAAAATGGAATAGAGGAATGAATAGGATTCAAAAGACAAAATAGCGTAAGAACGAACGAAGCGTAAGAAATGACCAAAAACACGGTTAGACAGTGCAAAAGTTCCGGGAGATTCCGTGTCCGAATTGGCCTAAAAACTTTTCGGAACCTCTGAAAAGCAAAAGCTAGAGCAAAAGAGAGAGCTAAAGCTAAAAAGCTAAAAGCTATCTTTCAAGGGGGTTGAGGCCACTCCTTGGCTTTAAATTTTAAACAAACGCGAAAACTATGTAAAAAGCATCGGACATTGCCGTGCTCTTTAAAACGCTACACGAACTGCTGGCCTAAAAACTATTCAAAACCAGCGAAAAACCCCACACAGCGGTCCCAAAGACGCAACCCCTCAAACAGCTCAGGAAAAATCAACTCAATCCAACTCTCCGAAAGTGTTGCAATGGCAAAAAAACGGGCAGAAAAATCCCCAGGGAAGCCGAGCAGCTTTCAAAACTCTCAAAAAAAACTATTGTAAGCCCGTAAAGTGACCGGTTAGTTCTAATCCAGAATCTACTGTCAGAAAACAAAAACCTAGAACTAAAATACTAAGACAAAATTTGAAGTACTTCTGACAAGGTTTAGGCCTAAAATAGATTAAATGCCTTTTAAAAGGCATGTGAAATACTGGGGACATCAAAACTCGACACAAATTGGCCAAAAACCCTCCGAATTTCGTGGAAAATCGCCAAAGGCCCGTCACAGAAAACGTATCGCCTAAATCAAGGAACCCCGAGGTTAAAAATGCTGAAAATTGCGGGGGCTTTTACTTTTAACAATATTCTTAGCTTTAAAATGGCTTAACTAGGTTTCAAAAGCGTCAGAAATTCCGAAGGATTCCAAAGTTATTAAAATCCGCCAAAAACTATCATAATTGCGTAAAAAACCGCTACAGCACGGGGTCGCCTAAATAAGCTACAACCCCCATCAGAAAACCAAAAATTCCGAGGGAATGCAAATCTCACTCAAAACAGGCGGCTCCCAGCCAAAAACCCCCTCAAAAGATCCCCCGAATAAAGCTTTAAAAAGGGTTAAGATGTACCCCTCATCGGCGATTGAAGGGCTCAGCTAAAAGGCTAGATCCCATTAAAAAACCCACACAACGATCCCCGCGAAAATAACACAGAACTAACATACTAAAACAAAATTTGAAATCTTCTGCAAGTTTAGCTTAAAAATAGCTTAAATGCATTTTAAAACGCATCAGAAATACTGGGGAGATAAAACTCACTCAAATAGCCAAAAACTATCCCAATTTCGTAAAACCCGGCCCCAGAAAAGAGCTCGTCTAAATAAGCTAAACCCCCATCAGAAAAGTCAGAAATTCCCGAAAAATGCAAATCTCGACTCAAAACAACTCAAAAACCCGTCAAAAGTCCCCGAGAAAAGCTTTCAAAGGTTTAAAAGGTACCCCTCGTCGGCGACGTCCTCCGTCTCGATGTCGAACTGCCAGCGCTCGAGCACGTCCTTTGTGCGAACCTCTTGGATGACGACCACCAGCTTCTTCAGCAGCTTCTTTGCCAGGAAATCTGAAAAAATGCGAATGAGCCGCTCCAAGAATAGGCTTTTACCTTCGACCTGTTGAAGAGCGGCCGGAATTTGGGGGGACGTAGAGGGGCAGGTTGTACTTCTTCTCCCTCTTGAACGAGTCGGCCGGGTAGATGCCGCGCTGGTACAGGATGCTGTTGATGCCGTAATCTGAAAAGGAAAGGATTTAAAAGGCGCATAAACATAGCAAAACGTTTCTACATTGATTTCATTATTTCTACACGTAAACAACCCTAAATTTTTGGGAAAAATACAAAAATATAGATTCTTAAAACAAAAAAACCAAAATTGGGGCCTAGTTTGCAAAGTTTTCTAAAGTTTTCTCGCGTAAAATCAAGCCCAAATTTAATCAAAAACACTATCAAAACCGTGCTATCACATTATTAGGCATATTTGAACATGTAGGACCCCCGATAATGCCAAAGTACCGACATTTTTGAGAAAGAGGCCGAGAGAAACCCAAAATAGCGCCAAAAAACTCACTAAAGAACTCCTGTACCAGGGTCGCCGAGCCCTTCAGCGAGATCGTGCCGCGTGTCTTCGTGTCCGTCATTTTGTAGCTACCCCTGGAAATGAATAATTGCAACGGTTCAGAGCCGGAAAAAAAGAAAGAAGACACCATAAAGATGATTGCATTATTACTGAACAATTCTAGCCTTCGGAATCGAGAAAAGAAACAAAAGCGGCATCCTGCAAATAAAAACCGGGCGAGAAAGGCAGGAAAAGCCTGAGGAAAACCTAAAAAACGATGCCAAACCAGAAAATCCTTTCATAAGATAAAATTAAAAGCTCTCAAAGAATTAATGGCCAAAAGCCGCGCGAAGCTATTGAGGTTAGGAGGGGAGGGCATGGCATCTAAGCTGGTCGCCAAGTCCAAGCTAACCAAGCCTAGACGCAGCCCCAACGAGGTCTAGGCCAAGCCTAAGCTCAGCTAAATCGAAACCTAAACTGGTCGCCAAGTCTGCGCTAACGAAGCCAAGGGCAGCCGACGCCAAGCGAGGTGTAGGCCAAGCCTAAGCTAGGCCTAGACAAGCCTAAATCAAGCCAAAACGAAACCCAAGCCAAGTAAGCTGATAAAATACCTACGCTAAGTTCATACAAGATCTAACTGTAAAGTGTTTTTACTCAACTTGGAGTTTCGATTCGGGACCAAGTGCATCTTGTGCAGAATTTTTCGCTGATTCCGAATATGTTTTCCAAATTTGCTACGGACTGTTATTTAAAAAATCATTTTTGGTAACAATTAGGCCGAAAAATGCCAAAAATTCAGACGCTGGCCCACTATTCCTTGTTTGGGGCTATCGTGCCCAGGGGCCCTGAAGTACCCTCTGACAGCACCCTCCCAGTTGGCACCATGGTGCATTGGCAAAGTACTCGCTTGCCAGCGCAGGGGGCGGTTCGAACCCCCGCCCTGCATCATTTCTTTTGCTTTTTGCATCAAAATCTAATTTTTTTATCTAAAATGCTTGTTTTGAGCTGTAGGATGCTTGTCGGGCCAACGTCTAGTCAATTTTGACGTTGAAATAATGAAGAAAATCGAAAACTATAACGATACCTTCATTTTGGTGAAAACTAGGGTTAGAATTGCCGTATAACTTTCAGAATAACGGTCCGTAGCAAATTTGGAAAACATATTCGGAATCTGCGAAAAATTCTGCACAAGATGCACTTGGTTCCGAATCGAAACTCCAAGTTGAGTAAAAACACTTTACAGTAAGCCAAACCCAAACCTAAGCATACGCCTATTCAAGCCATAACAGCAAATTCGTAGTAAAAAATTAATGAACATCTGGGTAAAAGTCGCCCATGGCGCTTCAAAATCAATAGCCTTACAAAAATTGAACGCAAAAGAAGCAACAATACGTGGAAACGCTAAAACATAACTACGTCAACCCAGAAAATCGTTCTGCGTGAGAGAATAAAAAGCAAATAGTGAATTTCGGTGTAAAAAAAGCTCAGAAAGCTCCTCAAAATCATTCGCTTTCCAAGGATCAGATAAAAAAACAAATCAATTGAAGGAAAAGGCAGGTAAAATCCTGCTTGTAGCGCCTATAAGTTTCCAAGATTGGATATAAACTATCCAACCCGAGGCAAAGCCATCAAATCAACTACTATAGGAGAAAATGATGAATGTATGAATTGACACGGTGATTCACAAACAACAGCATTCCAAAAAGCCGACATAAACACGGCCTTTCAGAGCGCGCACGAGAGGGGTGGTCGGGGCCTGGTGTAGTGGTCTAAGGCGGCGGTCCAGCCCCGAGACAGGGGATGCGGGTTCGGTTCCCGGGGCCACAGCCGTCTGCATTTTCTTTTTGCTTTTTGCTCCAACCGTTCATAATAGGTTGCCGTAACGCTATAAACCCAAAAAAAGCCAGCCAGCACCTTCTGTCCAGGCCGAATAGGCCAATAAACATCGCAAGCTCATTTGCCCTCTTCCATGTCCCGCTCGCTAAATTTCTACGCTAGGATATTCTAAAAATATGTGCGAAAGATAGAGCGAAGTCTGTTTCATGTCCCTAGGCCGTAATTATAATCGAAAACCGTCGTCGAAAAAAGTTCTGGCCAATTGAAAACTTCTGAAAACTTCGACTGAAACCGTCAAGTAAATCTCAAAACCTCAAGTTTAGGTTTTATCTGGGTGGTTTATAACAGAGAGTCTACAAAAAAATGCAATTCAGGTACTTGGGCTAGTATTTAGCTGGATACAAGCCCACTCGATAACTGACACCTCATTTTTCAAACTTCAAAAAATCAGAAGTCCCGTTTGCCACGCTCAATTTTCGCGAAACCGCTTTCATAAGATAAAGAAAATTCTCTTCTATTTTCCAGCGTTCAAGTAGATTATGAAAATCGCGTAGAAAAAAGTTACAGCGTGATGAAAGTAAAAATTTTTTGCCCCTTTGCTTTCTATCCAGTTACGCGAGGGTTTTGGAGCGCGGCGTAGTCTAGCTCCCCCGGCCCCTTTCGTGCGCGTTTTTCTTAAAGGATGAATCGTAGTGTAAAAGAAGCCAAAAGACTGAAGCCAAAAAAATGGCGATGCTAAACTAGACAATACAATACTTTCAAGCGATAGACTGAGATCGCTTATTCATTGGAGATGGATTCGAGAAAGTGATATCAAAAGTAAGCGATTCCGTGCTAAACATAGGCTCACAGAAAGCGCTTCAAAATTCTCTAGCTTTCCCAGGATCGGATAAAAAGTGGAGGAAAAGCTGTCAAACCAATAGATCAAATCAGAAATGCCTTGAATCTAATTGAATTATAACAGAAAAGCAATTAGCCTTCGTAAACGACTTTAAAAGTTTCAAAACTAACAACAACAAACTGCCCTCCCCCTGGTTTGGAGTGATAGATCAGAAGCAACCAATCAGTTTCCGTGTCAAAAAAGGCACACGAAGCCCTCAGAAATCGCAAAAACCACTCAGCATCGAAGACAAGATATTAGTTAAATGATAAAACTAAAGATAAAAGCAACGACTAAATAAATCAAAAAGGACGGACAGAGAGAAAGGAAAAGGACCAGCTGGCGCGCTGCAAACTCAATAGACTTTGAAAGAAAGAAAAAAAAATATCGGAAAAAATCGGCTCAGAAAATAATTCAATTCGAGGAAACCAGGCCAAAAATGCACCTCCCGATTTCCGAAAATTGGTCCACGCTATAGGGTCGGTCAGGTTTCTAATTCGCGACCCCCGGATGGGCCCTCGGGGTACGTCGGACAGCACAATGCACTAAAGCGAGGGTTATTTCCATGCTAATGCGAGAAAATGGCGGGAAAAACTATAATTTATCGATTTTCTCAAAATTTGGAGCTAAATTAGAGGATCCAAAACAAAACGATCCATTTCCGGGTCAAAAAAAACCTCGAGAAGCGCCTCAAAAATCGGCTAAGAATCTACGCAGATCGAGGAAACAAGAAGAACTAATTTGTTAAACCAGAAATTCTCTAAATTTTAGAAGAAAAAAAGAAATTAATCAATTTCCGGGTTAAACAAGCTGAGGAAGCGCTTCAAAAATTAATCTCGATCAACAAATCGGGCAAAATATCCTCAAATCGTGGAAAGGAGTTGAAGCTATTAGATTAAACCACAATTCCGTAAATTGTAAGCTGAAGATAGTAAACCAGAAATTCGCTAAATTAACAGGGTTTAAACAAGCAAAGCAATTCATAAATTCGCGAATACCGCCACTTTCAGCTTCCCAAAAATTACAGCTTTTTTACGAAAATGGAAACAAAACGATGAGAATTTTCCAACCTCAAAAGCAAGGCACTTTCTAAAGATGCAGCAACAATCTTATAAACAGCAAATTTCCACAATAATAACCAATCTTTTTGGAGGTAAACTGGCATCAACAGCACGAAAAATTTACACCAAATTTGCATCGTATAAACCATTTATTATTAGACCAAGCAATCAATATACAAAACTATACAATAAATGACGATCTATCTAGATTATTAGGGTTTTCAGCTTCAATTGATCCGGCCATGTCGATACTTCTCGAATCCTCTCAATTGCTTTTCCTTTCAGTCCATCTTGACGCGTAGACAGTTGAACGTGCCGATGACGAGCCCCATCGAGGCGAACGTCATCACCGAGGCCAGTGTCGTTGCCAGCGTCTGAAATTTAAAGATGATTTGGTGTTTTACTTTACCGGGGGACCAAATTTTTCCCCACTAATTCCGTACGGCTCTTCTATACCGTAATATCCCCATTTCTTTATAGCATTTTATAGTTTTTCGATCTTAAAAACTCATAGAAATTGATTGAAAAATTCGAAATTCGCCGATTTTTGGGCAAAAGGTATGAAATATGACCAAAACGTCTGAATTTTCAATTAAATTTTTTGTATAACTTTCTAGTATCAAAAACTACTAATACTATCAAAATACATTGTATATTTTTGACTACAATCTCCCCCTCCCCCCGCTAACAGACCAGTACCGATAATTTTCTTTGGCTAAAAAATCGGTTTGAAAAACATTATCAAAAATTGTTTGGAAAAAAAAGTTAGCTATGGCCCAAATGCGACAACTGCTGATAAAGTTGGCTTTTTAAAGGCACAATTTTGACATTTAATGACTTTTCGCGCAGCTAAACGGCAAAGGTTTTTGAAGACCATTTGGGGAAAACGCAGCCTGGATGACGTCTGAGCCGATGAACTTGCGTTTTCTGAAAAATAGCGCTCTATGCTTCTCAAAAAAAGAAACTAGAAAATTGCGCAAAATTGAGTAGAATTTCGAAAATCCGAGAAAACTTAGCAGCGCGCTACTTTGAGAGCTTTCTTTTGGTACCGAAATCATCAAAAAAAACAGCCCTTTTCCGAGCTGCTAGGAGGCAATCCTTTTTAAAACACCCCGAATATACGAAATCTCATAATTTAGGTTTTTCTCGCAGCAAAAAGGGATTAATTTCAGAAAACAATTTAGGTATCGATCGACATCGAGCTGATCAAAACCACCAAAACGATACCTTAACGAAGATGGGCTTGACTTGGCGATGACCGTGCACGTAGCTCACGTAGACGCCGAGCGGGATGCCGAAGAACAGGCCGGCCTTCGTCATCCGCTTCACGCTATCCCTAAAAAAACGCGTAAATTTCAAGAAAACAAGCACTCACTTGAATTCGGGCATACACGTGCCGAGCTCGCGCTGCGCCTCGGCATACTCCTTCAGCGAATAGTTGTTGTTACGCGTGTCCGACATCGCGCATATCTGGAAAAGGTGATTTTTTGCTAGCAAAATTCAAAATTTGGATAAAAAGAAAGAAATAATAGTGAATGTTTTTCTCGCTTGATAAAATTCTACAAATGGGCAAAAATACAGCCGAAAGAAACTACAGAAAACGCAGAAACGCAAACTTTTGTTGGAAATTCGAAAATTTGGATAAAAAGAAAGGAAACCGGGCAAGAAAATCCAATAACTTGGACAAAAAACCATCGTTATCCACTGAATTAGACGCTTTTTCACTTGCTTTCTTTTCACTTCTTTAAAAACTCAGTCCCTACGTTACACCGGGAAAGCTCGGCGGCAAAACTGGCTTCACAAGCGGTTTTCTAGCTTCTATTGCTAGCTAAGGTTCTCATTCCAACCTTGCAAACGGCGTCTTGGCTTCCTTCCCGGGCTAAAATCGCTAGACAACCTTCACAAACGTTTCTTTAAATCCTCTTGCTAGCTAAATTCTCCACAACTACTCTAGAAACGAGTTCCCAGCTGCTCGGGTTAGCCCAAAAACCTTTCGATCTTTAGAAATTTTTTCTTTAGATCCTCTTGCCTTAGCAAAGCGAGGAAAAATTTATGTTGCCGTTGCGTTGACGCCTCTTTTGCTAGCTGAAAGCACTATAACGGCTCTAGAAACGATTTCCCAGTTCTTCAAGCTTGCTAAAATGTTTATAAAACCGCCAAAACGTTCTTTTGGATTGCCTTGTTAGCCAAAACCCCCACAAACAGAGCACATACACCCCCTTCTCCGCGTAACCGATTGACCGAGCCCCCTTGCTAGCTACAAGCTCTATAAAAACCCTTCTCAAACGTTTCTTTGGTTTGTCCTGCTAGCCGAAAGGCCACAAAAACGTTCCGAACGACGTTTGAGCTTCGCTTGTTATCTGAAAGATCAATAAAACCTTCACAGACTGCTGCTAGCTGAAAGCTCTAGAAAAACCTTTGGAACGATTTCTCGGCAGGTCGCGTTAGCCAAATGGGCTATAAAAACTCTAAAAATGTTTCTATAGATTCCCTTGCTAGCTAAAAGCTCTAGAAAAACTCTACAAACAATTTTGCAGCTCGTCGTGCTTGCTAAAACCTCTATAACAAAAACTTTACAAACGGCGTTGACCTATTGCTATCCAAAAGGTCTAAAAAAGCTCTCATTTTCTAGTTCCTGGTGCTAGCTAAAAGTGATAAATTTCTCTATGATGCCAAGAAAGTTATAGCTCTCGTTTTCCAAGAAGCCTGTGGTGTTGAAACCATAATCCTCCGCCAATTCCAAACAATTCCACCCATGGGTTGCCTTTTATTTCAACGGGCCATTATGCCGGCGCGCCCGTTCACATTTTGCATGTCGAAATTCGTACACAGAAAGATGGAGATTCAGGCAAAGAGAGCGCCGGAGGAGAAGACAATGTCATAGTCAGTCAGTCATAAAGGGGGAAGCGAACGGGATAAACAGACAGACAAACACACCAACAGACAAATCACAAGAGGAGGAGGTGGTGGAGATGATGAGCGCGAGAAGCGGAAGAAGATCAAGCCGGGGAAGGAGGGCGCCATCAGCTAGTAAATATACAGTCATCATCAATCAAATAAATAACGCCGTTGAGCGCCGGCAGCAGTGTGGACATACCGGACAATAAAACACCCAAAAAACAATCGCGTTGCCCAGTTTTTTTTATTAGACCGAAATGAGGCGACCGACAATACTAGATCTGGGGCATTCAGAAAGCTGGGGGTTATACTAGAGACCACAGAAGAGATCAACTAGGGGAAAGATGGGCCACCAAATCAATAGACAATACAACACATGGATACAGCGAGAGAGATCAACACGGCGAATCGAATAGGCGGGTACGCGGCCGGAAACGAGTAGTTGAGGGCGGGGCGATGGGCGTCGACACGGGCCCCAGGATGCTCTTGTCCATCGGCGGCGTCTCGGTCAGCCTGAAAACGGGGGCTCTTTTGATAAAACGTAAAAAACTGGGCAAAGATTAAAAAAAATAAAAACTAATTATCGGGAGAATGTATTTTGAAACCTGACCTTCCAGAAAAAGAATTTTTAAAAATTCAAAACAGCGATTTTCGATAAAATATGGCCGATTTTGACGAAAATTTCGAATTCATAAAAATTTTTAGAAAGTTTTCTAGAGAAATACGGTTGTATGAACTAAAAAGCGCCTTTTGATAAAAATAGGAGCAAAATTCCGGATAAAAATAATTATCAAAAACATGATTTTAGCAAAAGAATCCTGAAAAAATTCATTTCGAAAACAGAACTTCCAGAAGAATTATTTTCGGAAAAACGATGCAAAATATTTCTCTTTTTTTTTCGGGATTAGGCGGCCCAAAGGAATCTTGAGATCGTTAAAAAAAATCAAAAGCCTTCCTCACCTAGCCATCTCGATCCTCGAATCCATCGTGCCGCAAAAGTTGCGCGGGGCCGTCGACTGGCTCAACAGGTCCTGCCACTCCTTTTGCGGCTTCTTCAGCAGCACCGTCACCACCTCGACGTGTAGCCGTACCGTCTCTTGGGCGCCGATCAGCTCCGCCCCGCTCGGCATGTACTTCATGATTGACGGGGCCACGCAACGGGCGATGTTCTCGACGGGCATTTTGTTCACCTCGGAGCACGCGCCTGAAAAAGGGAAATTTTTGAACGTCTTCTTTAGCGTTTTCGAACGTACCACGTTCTGTTCAGGAAAATTTCAATTTTCAATAAATTTATGCTTTTTTTAATTCACGTATCAAAAAATGACGGAATTCCGGTGCAAAACCTTGCCAAACCCCGTTTAGCGGGCTAAAAAATCCTAAAAAAAAACGTACCGACGCGCTGCCAATGGAGGCAGAGATAGGCCAGCGTGTCGCGATGCGGCTGCGGCAACCCCTTGATGTACTTGTTGAGGAGGTCGTCGTCCTTCTTCTGCACGGCGTCCACGAATTCGGCGATCGACGTGCGCGGGATCAGCGAGTCGTTCAGGTTGCGCAGGAAACCCTTGATCGTGTCGGCGATCACCTCCGGGTCGTGCATGTCCATCTTGGGGATGGCGCGTGTGGAGATGAGCTCATTGAGGAGACGCTTGCTGAGACCTTGGAGGGCAGGGATACGGTAGAGACCCTCGTGGGAGAGGCAGCCCCGTCGCTCGAGTGCCACGACGCAGTGGATGATCGGGTAGGGGATCATTGGAGAGGTGGCCGGGCAGTAGTCGGTCAGCACGATGCCTAAAAAATTACAAAATATACTCGAAACAAAGCGGAAACGCGCAAAGACAATAAGACAAAACGCTACCTTGTCCCTTATTTCTTGTCGGCGTCTTCGGCGTGCGCGGGACACAGGGGATCGGAAGACGAGCCTTGCAGGACGAGTGGCACAGCTGATGACAATCTTGACATTTGAACGAGGCCCGTCCGCCAAAATGGATCGCCCCGTTGCAGACGTCGCACGACTTGACGCGCACGTAGGCGCTGAACGGCACGAAGGTGTGCGGGCGCTCGGCGATCGGGCGGCCTCCGGTCCAGGCTGGGCCCACGGCACGGCGAATGTCTGTACTGCTTGAGGCCATCGTCGGTGTCATCACCTGGAAAAGAAGAAGATGGATCTTTTGCAGTATCGCGGGTTTTACGTCACTTTTTACTATTCCTCTAGACGCAAAAACTTTACAAATTTCGCTTCAAAAACACCGAAAATGCAGGGTTGTCGCCAAAAATTCGTTTTTTTTTACCGATTACGACTAAGATTCCAAATTTTTTGATCTTTTCTCTTGAAAAAAAGGCTTTTTACCTTTTTAAAATTCGGCACATCCCGGAGCAGATCGTCGGCGCTGTAGCTGCGGTTGAGGCTGACGCGATGCTTGACGCTGGTCGTCGCACGAGCAGCTACCGGTGGCGGGTGAGCGGCTTGGAGGAATGATCGTTTCTTGGGCAGCTCTCCTTCCGGGCGTTCTTCCAGGGCTGCCGTCGACTTGCTGTGGCTCCTCTTGCCGGGCCGCGTGTATGCCGAGCGTGAGCGGCGCCTCTCAACGTCAGAACCGGCCAGGGCCCCGGATCGACGGTAGACGCGTGTCGTCGTCCTGGTAGTCTGAAAAAAAGAATAATTAAGGAACTTTCGAAGTACGGCAAGGTTTGGGCCGATCGGCCAGTTTGAAAACGCGTTTTCGGTGTTTATCGCGCTAAACTGTTAGCAAAGAGTGACCAAATCTTTCCGAGTAATTCGCTACGGCCCTATAACGACATACCAACCCTTTTCACAGGATTTTTAGAGTTAAAAACCCTAAAAACCTCAAAATTTTTCAATTTCTGGCCTGAAATGCATGAAAATCATCAAAAAAAAAGCTCAACATCGTCCCCCCGCTAACACTGCAGTACTGCCGCAATTTTTCGGGTTCCTCGTTGCAAAATACCAGAGACTTCAGATTCGAAATTCTGACTAAAAAAAACAAAAAGTTTTGGCTACAAAACCCGTTTTGAAAATCCCCGGCTCGTTTTTAGCTCGCGTAGGCGACTTTTTGCCCGTAGTTTTGTATTTTAGGTTCGTTTTGGGCAGGTTTTCTGGAATAAACGCCTGAAATTCGAACAAAACGACTTGATTTCAAACCCAAAAAGCGCAGAAACGAAGATACCTGCATGTGTTCAATGACATCTTCGTCGTCATCGGATCCGCGCGTGTAGTCGAGACTGCCCTCCGAGCGGCCGCCATTCAGCGAGTCCTCGGAGCTGTGGTCGGTGAGCGGGTTCTTCTTCAGCCGCTTGCTGTGTGTGCGCTGGATTTGGCGGTCGTCGTTGAGGAAGGCGAGCTGTTGCCGATCCGTCGACGACAGCTCGGGCAGCTGCTTGCGCACGATGCCCTGAAAAAAAACACATTTGAAAAGTGTGACGCCTCGAAAAGCTCGGAAAATCCCAAAATTTTAGGCCAAAAAATGCCAAAAAGTTGGGTGGTTGTGTTTTTACCAGCCTAGGCGTAGAAACATTGCTGATCTTTACAAAAAACGCCGCCCTAACGCCGGATGGAACAAAACGAAATGAAAAACGAGAAAAAGAAACGAAAAACGAAAACTTTCCAACGAAAAAACACAACCAACTTCTAAACCCCCAACTTTTTAGCATTTTTTGGGCCTAAAACTTTGGGATTTTGCGAACTTTTCTGCGCAGCTTGAATCGCACATTTTCAAGTCTTTTGCCAAGTTTTCTAAATCGTTCTCCACCTCGAATAGAGCAACTTTTACAAAACAGGAAACCCATTGAAATCCTTGCTATTAAATTACTAGACATTACGCGATTTTCAACCACAATTCGGCTTCCTTGATTTTGCGAAAACGCCCGTAAAAACAGTGTAAAAGTGCAGATTTTCTCGGAGTTTTAAGCCAGAAAAACGAGTCAACACATCAACGGCCTTTTTTGGCCTAAATTTGCAAAAGCGAAAATTATTAGAGCCGCTAGACGGTGATTTCAGGCGGTAGATGAAAACTGGCGCGAAGACACACCTGGACGAGCTTGAATTTCGCCTCCAGGTCCTTCAGGTCCAACTTGAGCGCGTTGCTCTCCGAAAGCTGCGCAGCGAGTTGCGCGCGGGCATCCTTCAGTTCCGCTTCAAGCTTCCGAATCCTCTCGTCCTTGGCGAAGGCGGCATCCTCGTGCTGTCGGCATTTGTCGTCCAAGTCGTTGGCGAGCTGGTCGGCGTGCTTCCACTTTTGTTGATACCGCTCGACGACGCCGAGCAGGTGGACGGCATCGTATTCGAATTGATTGGCGAATAGTTGATTCTTGTATTGGTTGAAGCCGTAGAGGTCGCCGAGCGCCTCGCGCGTCATGTCGCTGCAAACCGACGAGTCCATCGACTGAAAAATGGGCTTTAGAAGGTTGTTCGACCAAAATGAGGACAGAGAACGTGAGAAAGCAAGAAAAAAAGAAAGGACATAGCTTTCTGCCAGCATTTCTAAGGGTTGAAATCAAGCTGGCGGCGACTGGAAAGCTAGAAAGAGCTGAAATGCTTATAAAAACAGAAAAAGCAACTCATCACCCCCTTCAAAACTATAGGAAAAGCGGAAACTAGCTTTTGAACAAACACTCGAATCCTATAACTCTTTTCTAAGCTATTTTCTTTTGAAAATGCATGTAACCCGTGCCAAAAAGCACCAGGGGAACAAAATCAGTTTTCAGCACCCAAATGAGCATGGAAAAAGCACTGAATGAAATGAAGCTTCGCGGGAACGATGCCTAGAATGAAATTTGAGCAATTTTCGCTGCAAATACGCTTAACCGACCTCAAAAAAAAGTTCTATAAGACGCGCTAGGCCGATTTTAAACGAACCAACGAAGAAAAAGACAATCCTAGGACCAATTTTAAGCCAATTTCTTACGAAATGCGTATTGTTCTTACGAAGAAGCTCAAAAACCGTTCCTCAGCACTAGAACAACACAGAAAACCAAATAAAAACTAAATGAGACTCTACCGACGAAAGATGAAACCTTAAAAACGCGTTTCAAGCAGTTTCCTCCAAAATTCGCTTAGTATAAATAAAACCAGGCTTCAAAAACGGAGGACACATAATTTTTGACTTCAAACACAGAAATATCTAAGGGATTGACAGTTCCCAGGGCAAAATCCCCATCGAAACGCCGAAACCAGGCGTAACCCCACAAAATAAGCATCTAGAACCAAATTTCCAGCAATTGGCACGCGCCCGATCAGAAATATGATATTTTGAAACATACTAAAAGTAATTTAAAAGGTTTTTGAAAACTGTGGATGGGTTGGAAAAGGGGGGTGGAATAAATTAGAAGGCTTGGGGTGGAGAGGGGCCGTTTGAATCGGGGGAGCTGAGGGCGGATCTGTGCCGTCCTTAGGACGCACACGGAAATATGCACTTTTCCCCCCGCAACTTACCGGCAATTGCGCACAAAAGAAATCAACAAACCTGCACGACTGCGCGAATTTTTGAAATGAATAATTTTATCTTTTCATGCTTTGTGGTTGTAAATTATGGTATGTAAATGTAGTTCTGGGGCGGAAAATTGCGCACTACACAGAAATCGAGAAACATCGCATCTTTTTTAGGCAAATTTTCTTGTCGCCCGAGGACTCGCCTGGAAATATTTTCAGAAGATGCTAGTATATTTTCGACCGATACCTGAAAATATCTAGGCGTTTACTGGCGTATAACAAGCTGTTTCATCCGATAATTTTTGTTCCAAAAGTATTTGCTTCGCCGCATCAAAATTATTTTTGACAACAGCTTGTTATGTTTCCGTTTTTTTTGTCCAAAAGGGTAATAACGTCACAACCTGACAATACGTTTCTTTTACCTTTTTTTGGCAATCGGTCACGCTATTCTACGGTTTTTTTTGGCGCATAGCTAAATAGTAACAGAAACCAAAAAAGCGTGGCAAGTATGAATCCGAACTCTCCGGTGTCGCAATTCTCACAAGTTTTATCCCGCAAAAAAAACTTTATTTATCTAAACACAATAAATCCGGGTAAAGGCAGACAAACAACGCCGCTTAGGGCCATAGACACAAATAATCAAATGCGGGCTTGCTTTTCGTTAGGTTGGGCGTGGATTAGGCGCTTCTCATTCCATCTTGCTGCTCCTGTTTCGTGGCCTGTTTCTGGAAAAGGGTAGATTTTAGCAATTAGCAAATTTTGACCTTTTTTGTTAATTTTTCATACATTTTTGTTTGATTCTGTTAAGCAAAAATCTACCTTATCAACACGCAAGTCGGCGCCGTACTTGACGGAAACGGCCTCCTCGCGTATGATGTCCCACCAGGATTCCTTCTCCACCTCTTCGAGCGTGATCTCCTAAAAAAGAAACGAATTTCAGGGCACATAAACGAGAATCCCCACCTTGAGAGGCTTCCGAGAGTACTCCTTCTTGAATTTGTCGGCAAATTCGCGGAAAGTGTCGAGATTGTAGGAGGTGTTCGCGTCGTAGAAGCCGAAATTCGAGCCCGCCTCCACGAGCTTGTCGGTCGAGCAGTCGATGTCGAGGTTGATGCCCTAAAAACAAGATTTTCAAATCGTTGTAAAGCGAAACTTGCCTGAAGCCGCTCGCGAATCGACGCCTCGATCTCGTTGAGCTTTTGGACGCGCGGCGTGAACTTGAACGTGGACCCGTTGATCGCGAAAGTTGGCACGAAGTCCTGAAAGAAGCCAGCGTTTTCGTGGTATTTCAAACGCTAAAAAGACGAATCAAAGATAGAAAACGGACCGATGGGGGCACAATCTTCACCACACCATACTTCTCGGCTTCCGGCTTGATTTTGGCGACGTATCTGCAAGAGAACAATTAATTACGCCCTTTTGGGAAGTCTAGATCATCTAATATTTGCGAAAGCCCTTGCAGGCCAGATTTTTGGCGCTGTTTTTGGATTTGGGCTTTCCAACGTGTAAATTGTCTTCCTTTCAGCGCAACCGCGCGAGTTCCCGCGAGAAATTGAGGCCCGAAACGAGGAATTTCACGTTAATAGCGCGATTTTTAACTTAAATTCTGGCGCTGATTTTGGATTTGCGCCTTAAAGGGATGCCAACGGCATGTGTCGATCCCCCCTCATCAACAAATTGGCAAGTAGCCAACAGGGCAGAGAGCGCGCCCAGGGGAGAGGCGCAGAGACATTTTCTTTTCCGCGCGTAATCGATTGACTATGCCGTCGGCATCCCTTTAATACCTGCTAATTGCCTTTTGTCAGGGCAACCGCGGCGAGTTCACGCGAAAAAACTAGACCCAAAACGAGGAATTTCACGTTTATAGCGCGGTTTTCAACTTAGATCGTCAAAAAAATGGAGGGAAAACGAACGCGATCGGATCGGTGAACTCCTCGGCGGTGGGCCGGTAGATGGGCGCGAGCGGGGACGCAGGAAATCCGTGTAGTACTTCTCCAACTTGTCCATTTTGGCCTTCAGGTCCAACTTGAGCGCGTTGCTCTCCGAAAGCTGCGCAGCGAGTTGCGCTCGGGCATCGTTCCGCTTCAAGCTTCCGAATCCTCTCGTCCTTGGCGAAGGCGGCATCCTCGTGCTGTCGGCATTTGTCGTCCAAGTCGTTGGCGAGCTGGTCGGCGTGCTTCCACTTTTGTTGATACCGCTCGACGACGCCGAGCAGGTGGACGGCATCGTATTGGAATTGATTGGCGAATAGTTGATTCTTCTATTGGTTGAAGCCGTAGGGTCGCCGAGCGCCTCGCGCGTCATGTCGCTGCAAACCGACGAGTCCATCGACTGAAAAATGGGCTTTAGAAGGTTGTTCGACCAAAATGAGGACAGACAACGTGAGAAAGCAAGAAAAAAAGAAGGGCATAGCTTTCTGCCAGCATTTCTAAGGGTTGAAATCAAGCTGGCGGCGACTGGAAAGCTAGAAAGAGCTGAAAAGCTCATAAAAAAACAGAAAAAGCAACTCATCACCCCCTTCAAAACGATAGGAATAGCGGAAAGTCTAGAGAATCGAATCCTATAACTTTTTTCGAAGCGATTTCCTTTTGAAGATGCATGTAACCCGTCCAAAAAAGCCAGTTTTCAGCACTCGAATGACCATCGAAAACGCACAAAATTAAATGAAGCTTCGCGGGAACGATGCCTAGAACGAAATTTGAGCAGTTTTCGTTGAAAATACGCTGACCGCAAAAAAAGTTCTACAAGACGCGCTAGGCGCTGGAACACCGATTTTAAACGAAACAGCGAAGAAAGATGACAAGCGAGAACGAGAGGAAAAAAGATCGGCATAGCTTTTTCCGAGCATTTCTACAGGGTTATAAGGGTTGAAATGAAGCTGGCGGCGTCGGGAAAGCTAGAAAGAGTCGCAAAGCTTATGAAAATCAGAAAAAGCGTGGAAAAGAAAATTAGTAGCGTTAAGAAGACACCCGTTTGCGTAGCTGCCCACCGAAAATCGTAGGTGGGCAGCTACCCAAGGAAACGGTTGCGTAGCTGCCCAGCCACAATGGTAGCTGGGAAGCTACGCAGAGAAGCGGTTGCGTAGCTGCCCACCCACACGCATTATGGGCAGTTACGCAAACGGGTTTATTTTACGTTTGGGCTGGAGAGGGGCCCACACACGGGAGAGAAAAGCCGCGACATGAAGGCAATGGCCCGCGCGCTAGCCGCGATGAAAAAAAAGAAAGGTTATATGAAAAGAAAGAGAATGATCTGGAACGAATCAAGCAGCAAAAATAATTAGGCGGAAAGACCGGAAAAGGGGCTTGCAACATTATCAGGGCAAAGCGGGCCGTCGCTTCGGATGGGCTGCCGCTCCACTCTTTCGAGATCGGGGCGGCTGGCCGCTACGCGCGCCTCGGGCGCCCGATCTCGAAACCCTGTACGAGCTCGCACCCATCCGAAGCGACTAGGCCCCCGGTGGCACGAAGCCTTATTTTTGGGCTCAAACTGGGTGTAATGAACCAATCTTCTTGAAACTAGCTGTTCCACTAGTCTACAGGCCTCCCAATTCAAACCTAGTTTACCCGTGCAAACCCAAACCTAAAATGAAATAGAGTTTTTTTTAAGCGGGGCCAGCAAACAGCAATCGCGCCCGAAGCCTTATTTTTAGGCATATACTGGGTGTAATGGGTGAAACTCACGACCAGGGGCGTAGCCAGGAGAAAATTTGGGGGGGGGGCCAAAAATTTTAAAAACCAAAACGCGCCGCGGAAAAACAAATGGCCGTAAAAACGTGAAAAAATAGCGCAGCAGGCAGCAAAATTTTTGGGAAAATGAAAATCATAAGGGTCCCCCCTTATGAAATTTTCGGGTCTCGGCCGATTTCGGGGGGGGGGGGGACGGTATTACGCTAAGTCCCTGTCCACACACACAGACAGTTACACGCCAAAATTATATAAGGTAGGATTCAACTAGATTTTATCTCGAATTTTATAAGCGAAAAATGCTAATATGATGATTTCATCAGCAAGATTTACGAAACTGAAATTTATCTAAAAGTCGGCTTTCGTATTTTTCGATCCCAAAATCTACAAAAGTAAAAACTGAAATTTTTATAAAAACTATTACAATCCCGGAATTGGTGAATTTTCGAAAATCTTAAGACGCTACGTCCCTGCTCCCGACGCAATTCTGGCCTCGTCTTCTTCGCAGCCTTTACGCCTGTCTTATTACTAGCAACATCCTTTCCGCCTAATTATTTTTGCTCCTTAATTGATTTCAGATCATCCTCTTGGTTTTCACATAGCAAAACCCAAGTTGTGATTGACACCATAAACCAGTGTTCCCCGTACCCTACTTTATGGTTGTCAAATTGAAAATTACAACCTCGGTTTTAATAACAAAAAGTGTAGACCGCCGCCTAATTTTCGATTCTAAACACATTTGGGAAGTTTATGTATACGTTCCATCACTCAAAACCAATTTTTTGGCGACAACCATAAACCTTAATCAACCCGTTTCCTGTTTTAGACTAGAGTCTGGTTCAAAGCTGGGTGCATTGGAGCGTCGCGTAGCCCAATTTTCCGTGCACTATTTAGAGACACTAGAGAGACTAGAGAGACTAGAGAGAGGAAGAGAGAGAGATAGAGAGAGAGAGAGAGAGAGAGAGAAAGAGAGACAGAGATAGCGAGAGGGATCAACTCAAAAATAAACTTTTTACGCTAAAAGTTTTTTTTTCGAGGTGCCATTCGGGTAGAGATGAAGAGAGAGAGAGAGAGAGAGAGAGAGAGGAGAGAGAGAGAGAGAGAGATAGAGAGAGAGAGAGGGAGGGAGCAAGACAGAGATAGTTTCCAAAGCTACCCGAGTTTTCATGAGGAGCCGGGCCACTGTGGCCGCGTTTTTACTCATGAACGCCCTTCCTTTTTTCCTTGCGCTTTTCCTTCTAGGGTATGTTTCTCCCACTAGTCGTTGCTTGCTCGCGGACTTTTATGTTTCCAGCGGCTTTCCCTGTTATATTCTCTGCCTTCTGCCTTGCCGCCTTCCTGGCCTTTTATTTCTCGCCGTCGTCGAATGAGTCACTGGGGTCTAGCTAAAATAAGGGAGGGAAGAAGGTTTCCTAACCAAGGGGGTGGGGTGGGGAGGGGGGAGTTTGAACCGTGGGCACTGGGGCCGATGTGTGCTGTCAGTGGGACGCACATGGAAATGTGCACTTTTCCTAGGAATTACCAGAGATAGCGCTCGAAACCGAAATCTGAAAGCCCGGCGCCACTTTCAGAATTTTGCAGCCTGTGACTTCTAATCCGTGGTTTACAGTTTTGCCCGGATCGGTCATAAATACCGATTTGGGCCTATTGCCTTGAGCGATTTCCGTTTTCTGGTCCGTCTTTCAGCGCCAAATCCTTGTACAGCTGCCGCTGTCGAGACCAGACTCTTATAGACTACTTCCACGCTCGATATTCGTTTAGGCTTCGGCCTTGTAAATGCATTTTCGGAGCCGTAATACCATGGCTTTGTACGCTTAATTTTAGCGGTATTATGTGCCGGTCATTTCACTATAGACCATTCTCCGGTGCTAATGCACTTCGACTGGGACGTTCCGGATTTGGGCTGAAAGGCTCTCCAAACACCGTTTAACTTTGGGCCTCTTAAAAACTGAGCTTAGCTTCATACAAACGGTGTATAGTCGTTATACTATAGTTATTCTGATTAGATTCGGTGTCCGCGAATCGCTTTTGTAATCTAGTACACTTGAAGAGGCGAAGGCCCAAGACCTGCCGGTCTGTGAACCTAAATTCGGGGTTTTATACGTTTAATCCACATAGATCACCTACTCGGCTTGTTTCGAAGTAATGTCGTGTAGTATTGGCCGTTTACAGGCCTTATACGTAATTAGGCACTCGTTTCTTGACGTAATCTAGGCGCGATGACGGCTTATTGTTAGCCTCACGGTTTTTCAATTTCTTTGGTTTTCTAACTAAACTGCTGCCGTGTAGGTAGCCGAGCCCTGTTGCCAACATTTTATCGTGTAAAAATGTAGCTTTTGATCTTCCCAATAAGCGCCACGAACGCTCCCACTCTCCATATCGGGTGCGTGCGTTGACGCGTGCTAGAGACTTTATTGTATGAATGCGACGACTTATTTCTTTATTAACTTTTCTCACTTCTATTTCTGTATCCAATTCCTCTAAAAGCCCGTGTTTTTGCAGATGACGTGCAGCGGAGAAGGCCCGGGCAATTTGGCCTTGGCCATTTACGGGTTCCGCCACATCGAGCGCCACTATGAGGCGGCGGGAATACACTGGGAAGTGAGGACGATCCGGGATCGTCTCTCGCTCGGCCACTGTACGCTCCCCGTCTACAGGTATCGCCAAAGCCTTTTCAATACTTTCTTCTGCATAAAAAAAAGAGCTTTTATCGCGTTTATTAGAGTTTTAGTCGACTTTCTAGCGCGCTTTCGTTGTGTTTTTGCCTGTTTTAGTCAGCCGAGCGCTTCCGGAAGCTAGCAGCGATCATTTTGGAAATTTTAGTTTTCTGGTGTAGATCTTGGGCGTTTGGGAATCTTAATGTTTTTTTTTGGTTTTCGCTGGCTTTTGAATGAATAATGTTGCGTAATTTTTAGCTATATCTCAGATTTTTAGGGGTTAAAAACCTTTAAAACCCCGTTTGTTTTCAGAAATCCCGATGCGCCGGTGGTTGCCGTCGCCGCACCGACCGGAAAGGGCAAGAAGAAGGTCAGAAATTACTTTCGAAATCTCGAATTTTTGTTTAGGTGGTGGTGAAAGAGCAGCTGGAGCCGCGCGTCGAGCTCTTCGACGCCGACGACCACAAATACGAAAAGTACCTGATGAAGCTCGACCCGAATGACACGAAGAATCAGGACCACTACAAGGTGCTGGGACTGAAGAAGCTGCGCTGGGAAGCCACCGCCGAGGAGATTCGCATTGCCTGTACTTTTTAACTTTAACTTAACTTTTTCTTATTCACAAACGAAGTTTTTTCGGGTTTTCTTTGAGAAAGAACAGTTTTTAGCGCTTTATTAGATTAAAAAAAGCGAGATTGCGCTTTTAAAAATTTTATTTTTAAATGATGAAAATCCCTTTTTTTCAGACCGTCAAAAAGTGCTGAAGCACCACCCGGACAAGAAGAAGCACGCCGGAATCCCGCTGCCCGCCGGCGAAGACTTCTTCACGTGCATCACGAAGGCCAACGAGCAGCTCGGTATCGTTCCCGTTTTAAAACGTTATTTTCTGTGTTTTGTAGGCATGAGCGAGGCGAAGCGGCGCGCCTACGACTCGGTGGACCCGAAATACAGCGACGACTTGCCGAACGAGAAGGAGGTGAACGCCAAGAATTTCTACGAGCTGCTCGGGCCCGTCTTTGCCGAAAATGGGCGGTAAATTGGTTTTTAGAAGGTTTTTATAGCTTTTTTAGATTCTCCATCCCGCAGCCGGTGCCCCTCCTCGGCGACGAATCGAGCAGCCGCGAGGATGTGGAGGAATTCTACTCGTTTTGGTTCAACTGGAATACCTGGAGGGAGTATAGGTATAGAGAGAGCTATAGATTACAAGCTAATTCCCGTGTTTTAGTTACGACGACGAGCAGGACAAGGAGAAGGGCGAGGATCGATGGGAGAGAAGGGAAATGGAGAAGGCGAACAAGGTGGAGAGGGAACGACGCCGCAAAGAAGAGATCAAACGGATCAGCAACCTCGTCCACATGGCCCACAACAAGGACCCGAGGATTTCCAAGTTCAAGAAGGAGGAGGCCGAGGCCAAGGAGAAGGCGAAGGTAAAAAGAGAAATCACTAAATCTTTTCTATCTCTACGTAGGGGTATCGGTGATGCAAATTTTTTTTGAACCATTCGAAAAATGACATTTTTTTGCTAAAATTTCTATATTGATTTTATTTTATCGTTTTGTTTTGTAAATTGAGGCTTTTGGGGACGAAATTTTTCCATTTTTGTGTCTTTTTGAGGTCAGCAATGACCGGAAATGGCCGAGATTTGAGCCGAAAGCTAGTTCCACAGAAAATTGAGGACTCTTGTAAGCTATTAATTTCTCAATTTTTCAGGAGGAACGCGCCCGTCTGCGCCGCGAGAAGCAAGAGGCGGAAGAGCTGGAGAAGCGGAAGGCCGAGGAAGCCGTCGCCGCCAAGAGGCGAGAAGAGGAGGCCAAGGTAGTATTTTAGCCTATTTTTTAGTAAATCGATCAGCTTTTTACGTTATATTTTAAAAATGTGGCGCTAGTTTCCAATTTCTCGAAATCTAACTGTGTGTTTTTTTTCAGGAAAACGCCGCAAAACTGGAGGAGAAGCGGCAAAAGGATGCCGCCAAGCAGGCGAACAAGGCCCAGAAAAAGCGGTACGTTTTTGTAGATTTTTTTTTAGAATAATTTTTTTGTAGTTTGGAGGGTCTGTGCGAGGCGGGCAACTACTGGACGACAGACTCGAAGGAGAAGCTCGCCGCCATGGAACGCTTCGATCGGGTACTTTAGAGCCTTTTTATTCTATTTCTCGTTTAGTTGACCTTTTTGCTGAACACGGACGAGATCGGGGAGCTCTGCGACCAGATTGAGAAGATCAAGCTCGACGCCCCGGCGGTCAATCGACTGATCCAAGACGCTGAGGTGCGTTTGGTCCCAAAAAAAAACACTCACTTTTTGGCCGCATTCTGTCCGAGAGGGCTGAAATTTTTTGCCAGCGAAGCGAATCCGTAAAAACTCGATGCAGACGAATTTTCGAAGCAAACGATTGGGAAAGCAAAAATTTCCCAAAACCGGGGATTTTCTATTATTCGAAATTTAGTATTTTGATTAAATTGCTTATTTTTGAACGATATTTTCGTTAATCCAAACATTCTCCGCTGAGAGAACGGCGCCCTTTTAATCTAGCTAAACATTTTGAGGCCGAAACCGTAAAAATCCCAGTGAAATCACAAAATAAACCTTAATTTCAATATAAATTTTTTATTTTACAATATTTTGCTTAGAAAATACGGCTGCACATAGTTTTCTGGGTGCCCATCGCTGGCGAAAATTTCGGCCGGATCGGATAGGAGGCGGGCAAATGCCGAGGGTTTTTTTTGTGACACTGTAGTTTGCAGCATTACCGTACTATTTTGGTGATCTACTTTTTTTCAGGACGAAAAGAACCGAGCGCGCACCGCCGCCGAGACGGCCAGCAGGGCCAACAAGGAGAACACGACGACGAAAGAGGCGGAGATTGTGCTGTGGACCGACGAGGAAATCCTCCTTCTTACGAAGGTAAATTTTTAATTACTTTTTTCACTTTGCAAATGAAAAAATGGTTGTTTTTGCAAATAGCCATGTATAATTATTATTTTTGTTTTTGCAGGCGGCCAACCTGTACCCGGCCGGCACGATCGACCGCTGGATCGTGATCGCCGACTACGTGAATGAACACCGAAAGGGGCAGACAACACCCAAAAAGACCGAGAAACAGGTCATCAAACAGGTATGCTAATTTTTAAACCTTGAAAGTTTACCTTTATCCTTTAAAATTAAATTAATAATTTATTTTTGTTTTTTATAAATTATAACATTTTTTTCAGACAAAACTGGTGCAAACGGGACAGGCGAAGCCGACGGCCGCCTCGCAGAACAAGCTCGGCGCCCCGTTGCCCGATGAGGTACGCCGAATTCTCGACTTTCAAGTGATTTTTCGTTGTTGTTTAGGAAAACTGGAGCGCGAAGGAGCACAGCGCGTTGGAGACGGCGCTGAAGAAGTATCCGGCCAGCGACCCGGAGCGATGGGAAAAGGTTCGTCGCGTTTTTGAATCGCCTGAATTGACTTTGCTAGCTTGCCCCTTAGGCTTTTTAGGGACTTTCCACAGTGGCCAGTGCCAGCCTGCCCTTTCCCCTGCTAACGAAACGACCCCTGCTAGTTTGCCGGGTTTTCTGTCTTTTTGTGGGATTTTTGGTTGGGGATTTAGCAGGGAATTCAAAAATTTTTACTTTTGTTTGGTCGTTTTTCATACATTTCTGGCGAAAAAGAATCTTCGAAAAATTTTTAAAACGGATCTACCCAAATGATCTCTGCTAGCTTGCCCCTTCGTAAAATCCGCAAAAAACGGTGGTTTATCGGCATTTTAGACAGGCTTTCGAAATTTTCCTATCTCAAATGCTCTCTGCCAGATGACCCATCCTATTTGTGGTTTTTAGCGACCATCGCTATATCTAGATAACCACTGCTAGCTTGCCATAGGAGCCTAGTTTCCTTCTGCTAGCTTTCCCCCGGGGATCGTACGAAATAAGCATTTTTTGTAATTACAACAGGATTTTCCAAATTTTGAAATTCTCAAATCATCACTGCCAGCTTGCCCTGTTAATTTTCCCTTGAACCCGGGTTCCCAAATAATCCCTGCTCGCCTGCCTAGTGGGTTTTTAGCTCTTGCAGGCTTTTTATTCAGCTTTGGAGATTTCCTTAGTCATCCCTGCTCGTTTGCCAGGAGGGGCGGCTTTCCCCAATGATCCCTGCTAGGCTGCCCTCTGCTCTCGAGCGGAAATTTTCCTAATCTTCGTCTCCCTAATGGTGTTTGCTAGCTGGCCCGGGGGATTGTCCGCAAAATAGCATTTTTTTGTCATTTCAATAGGATTTGCGGGATTATTTTTTTTTTTTTATTTTTATTTTTAGTTTATATTTTTTAACAGGATTTTCGGGATTATTTAATTTTAACTGAAATGTAGCGTTTTTAATGCGTTTTTTCAGGTAGCCACCGAGGTGCCGGGCCGCACGAAGAAGGACTGCATCAAACGATTCAAATACGTCGCGCAGCTCATCAAAAATCAGAAGAAATGAAGAGGAGAAGGCGAGAAGAAGCCCCCCGCGAAAACGATAGGATATTTCAAATTGCTCACATCATCATTATGGTCATTCTTTCGTTTTGATTGTACTTGCTTTTCCCCTCTTTCTTCTCTTTTTGTCATCCTGGGTGTCTTTTTGATCTGCATTCCTTTCATTTGTCTAGCTTATCCTTCTTTCCTCCTTTCAGTGTTCGGTAACCAGATGTCGCGGGCTGGGGTCCGGAGGTCCTAAAGGGGAAAAGGGTCCGGAGGTCCTAAAAAAAAAGGGAAAATCGGCGGAAATGAGGGCGAAAATAAGGGGGGTCAGACAGGCGCGCGACTAGAGTGAAGTCTGAGGGAAAAGCAAGTAAAAGGCTAAAAATGAGAAAGAAAAAGCGCTAGAAAAGAGAGAAGTGACTGGTAGATGGAAGGGGAGAACGTATAGGGCCATTTGAAAGGAAGGGAAAGGGAGAAAGGGCCATGATTGATGTGCAGCGATCGGCGACATCACCTAAACGGGACCGGATTTAGGCATGAAGCGGAGCATGGGACGATTTCATATTTGGTGAGCAGAAAGAGAAAGGGTTTTGCTATGAAATGAGGGGTCGATCATATTGCTAGCTCTTGGGAGGGCAGAGAAATTGGGGAAAAGGTGCGGAAAAACAGGCCAAATTTGGGGTGAAAAAAGGGCCCAAAACATAACCTCGGCGCGGTTTTTTCGATTTTTTGATCTGAAGGAAAGGTGATGGAGGGATGCAATGTATAGAAGAGTTGTAGACTAGACTGCGGGCTACAGACTGGTGGAAAAATTTTGAGAAACGGTAGAATGACGGCTGAGATATGCGGTGTGGAAAAACGAAGGCAGAGGTTACGTCGCGGAGCGATTTTCAGACGTCGTCACCTTGGAGGTCCTGGAACCACTTTAAATTTGGGTTTAATTTTAACGTCCAGGATATCATTCGACGCAGAATTTTCTGCTCTACATTTCGGTAATAGATTTTAAAACCTAATAGTGGCAGTAAAAAAAGTTAGAGGGGAAAAACTGCAAAATTGACCATTTCTGAACACGGAGGTCCTAGGATCTCGAAAACGAGTCCGATGACCCACCTCCTTTTTTACGGATTATAATGTAGAAAGGTTTGGCACACATTTTTGTAATATATTGCTTTTGATGCGGGCGAAGGGATTTAGGAGAAAAAGGCGAAAAACTGGGAAAAAGTGGTTTTTTTTTGGAAAATTGCTCGTAGCTCGAAATCGAGTCGGATGACCCACCTCCATTTTTTCGGATTCTGATACAGACGTGTTAGGCGCACATTTCTCCAATACATTGTTTTTTAAACCGGCAACGGGATTTAGGAGTAAAACGCGAAAAACTGCACAAAAACCGTCTTTCTCGCTCCCTATCTGTCTCTCTCTGTCTCTCTCTCTCCGCCTCTCTCGCTCACTCTTTATCTCTCTCTCTCTCTCTCTCTCTCTCTCTCTCTCTCTCTCTCTAGCTTTCTCTTCCTCTGGCTTGTTGATTGATCATGCTGACACTGCTTGCTTTACTGACTGCTTTGTTTGGTCATATAGTAGGTTTAGTACATATTTATTCAAATAAATGCGAATCTTCATATATTTATTGGTTTATCCAAGCTGGAGGGTTTGTCAGCTTCACGTGGTAGATTCCTTCTTGCCGATGACGCTGGCTTCATCCTGAAAATAGATTTTTTAGACCCTATATATCAGGTAAAAATTTTTCGGCCCTCCGGGCCGGACGGAGGTCCATTTCTTGGTACAGGGACCCCGGAGGTCCTAGTGACGTCTCAACGACCACTTTCCGAACACTGCCTCCTTTCTAGTTCTCGCGCTCTTTTTTTGATCGGCAAATTGAGGCTTACGACGGACTTTGGGCTCTAATTTTCGTAGATGAAACGCGTACCGTAAGCTTGATTTTGCCGATCGACGCCTCCCAAATCATATATCATGTGTGTGTCTCTCTCTCCTCTTCCTTCTGCTTCTGATTTGATTGTAATTAGGTCTTTGTTTCCCTCAATTTCTGTCTCCATCTCTCATTTTCTAGTCCCCTGCTAGCTCTCCCTTCTTTAATTCATTACATACCAATTTCCGCCCACTCGTTTTTGTTATAACTTTCCGTCTTCTTGTTGTTTTTTATAATCGAGATTTCAGAAATGAAGATACGGTCAATTTATACGCGTTCAACTTTTGCAATTTGACAATTTTAGGTGGGAAAGGGCGAAAAATGGAGGTTTTTGATCCCTACAATGCCCGCCCCGAACTGTGTGGCCAACTGGGGATGCGTTCCAACTTACCACCGAGTTTCGACTTGCAAATTGGTGAACTTAGAGAGTAATATGTGCTTGCGATTCCAATGCGCTAAAATTTCAGCAAATGGTCGATGGGCGGCGGATATATATCACGTTTACGTTTGGCAAAAATGCATGATTTTTGAAGGGATATGTCCGCGCCGGTTTGAGTGGCGTGAGGAGAAGATGCGCCTCTGGCACACCTCCGGCATGGCAGCGTGGCTGAGAGGTAAGGCTCTCGCTGCACAAGTCTTTGGTCGGTGGTTCCATTCCGGCCACCAACTTGCAATGGAGGAAGCAGGTGAGGGGCACGCTGGTTTCCGATGACACTCCCGAAAATCGTAGTCCCGAAAACTCCGACTCCCGAAAAATCTAAGTCCCGAAAATACCCGCGGTGATTTGGGCTTAGGATCCAATTTTTCAAACATAATTAGTGCAAGTGTTTCTAAACCGCTTTTTGCTATTCCGAATAGTAAAAAACGACAAATTTTTATATTTTTGGGTGTTTGGCTTTCGACTTTTAGGTGATGCCCGATAATGCGAGAGAGTCAAAAGCATTTTTGACGCTAATAGTTTTTGAGAGTCATCGAGCGGTCTACAAATTAGGAGGGCCGTTAGCTTCTGGTGAACCAGGAAACTTGTGAACGGCGAACCGTGAGCCCTGTGTCTGCTGGTGATGTCGATGGCCGTGGCCGAGAAAGGGCGTCTATCGTCGCCAATGTGTGTTGCTGCTTATGAGGACCTCATCCGCGTCAGTTTTTTTTCTTAGCTTATTTCGGTTTTTCTTTGCTTAATCGTAACTCGGAATTTACGCAAATAAAATTAGTTACATTAATTAATTAAATTTATTATTATTTTTTAGAATATATGTAATTAACCTTTTTGATGATGTTGTTCATTTAAAATTAATTAAGTTAATTAAAAAATTCACCCCCCCCCCCCGATAATGTGAAAGAACCGGAAATTTTTGATTGCATTTCGCCGCGTAATCGATTTGGGGTGAACAAATTAACTTATTCATAAAAAAAAACCAGCGGCTGGACTTCGGGCTATACCCCCTCCGTTCCCGCCCCTCCCTTACTGATGGCTTTAGATACTTTAAAGGATTTAAATTATCAATTAAGATGATTAAAAGTATTAAAATAACGGAACTAAAGCTAGCTGGGATCTGGTGAAGAGGGGGCGGGGGAAAGGGGGCGTGGCCTGCCGGGAGAGGGCCCCCACTCGTTTTATTAAAGGGCTGCCGACGGCATGTGTCGATCCCCCCTTCCCCCTATCAACAAATTGGCAAGTAGCCAACAGGGCAGAGAGCGCGCTCTGGGGAGAGACCCACAGACATTTTCTTTCCAGCGCTTAAAAGGCCGTCCGCCGGTCACTCGAACATCCCCCATGATGCCTTGGCACAGTTTTTTCGACCTGGTTTTTTTGATGCCATGTGAAAGAGCATAGTCGAATTAGTAGGGTGGCGCTATTTCGAGATTTTTAAAAGTTCATTTTCTAGGTTTAAATGGGTGTTAAAGTTAACAAACTTGAAAAAATTTCTCAAAAACTACTCGACCAAATTGCTCGAAAATTTCAGACAACACCTAATTTGGGGTGCTGATCATTTTTGTAATACATTGTAAAGCACGAAAATAGCCGGCACATAGGAATACCGTGTACACAGAAAGGTTTTCGCAATTTTCTATTTAATGGGTATGCGTCGCCACTCTAGAAATACCCTTAAAAGATGCGCAATTAAATTCTACGTCTAGTCATGTATTTTCCAGCGTGGCGACAGATACCCATTAAATCGAAAAAATAATATTTCTAAAAACAACTAAAATGGCTCCACAAACATAAAAATACTGTATTTTGGCAATCCGCGGATTTCAATCGACTCTAAAGGAGAAGGCAAGTACATTACAAAAAGAGCAAAAGAAATATCTTTTCTACGCGAAATTGGGCTCGGTGGGGAATCGAACCCGCGATGGTCCGCCTGGGGGCACTGGGGAAAGCCACTAGTGGGCGCCGCCAGGTCCCAGGCAAACGACCCGAGTTCAATCCCAGCCCCCTTTTAGAAATCGAATTCCTTTTTGCTCTTTTTTGCAATCGTTCTGTTTTGGTCTCTAGATACGAAAAATTGTCTTTCTTTTCCGGAATCCGTAATTTTTTTCTGTTCGGCTTCTTTAAAAGCGATTTTTCGATTTAATGGGTATCTGTCGCCACGCTAAAAAATACAATATTCGAAGTAGAATTCAATGCATCTTTTAAGGGTATTTCTAGAGTGGCGACGCATACCCATTAAATAGAAAATTGCGAAAAACCTTTCTGTGTACGCGGTATTCCTATGTTCCGGCTATTTTCGTGCTTTACAATGTATTACAAAAATGATCAGCGCCCCAAATTAGATATTGTCTGAAATTTTCGAGCAATTTGGCTGACTAGTTTTTGAGATAATTTTTCAAGGTTGTTAACTTTAACACCCATTTAAACCTAGAAAATGAACTTTTAAAAATCTCGAAATAGCGCCACCCTACTAATTCGACTATGCTCTTTCACATGGCATCAAAAAAACGGGGTCGAAAAAAACTGTGACAAGGCTTGTTCGGGTCTCTGGCAAACGGCCTTTTAAAGGGCTGCCGACGGCATAGTCAATCGGTTACGCGCGGAAAAGAAAATGTCTCTGTGCCTCTCCCCGGGGCGCGCTCTCTACCCTGTTGGCTACTTGCCAATTTGTTGATGAGGGGGGATCGACGGCATATTAGCATTTATTAGCATACTATTGGCATATCAGCAGGTTGCCCATATTAGCATGTTCGCCAGAATGGCACCGATTTTCAGGAATATGCCTCTATTTATCCTCCTCTGGATGGCCGCACCGCAGGAGCACGATGAGGTAACTCTTTAAAGGGTTTAAAAAGTCTGGCCCATCACCCCTCCGTCCCCCGCACAGGGTTTTTTTTCCGCGCACGGGGGTGCGGGGCTGTGGCCAAGGCGACGTCAGGCGGAGGGTCAGGGTTCGATTCCTCTCCTCGCGTAAAATCATGACATGGTTTTGCTTTTTTTGCAAAATACTCCGAAAAGCGCCGACAACAAATCTGTGGCGTATCTCGGGCAGACACAAGAAAACTGGAGCGACCTGAGGCCCTAACGAGAACATCGTCTTGATAATCGCTTCAAAGCGTTTCAAATCCTTGTTTTTCCTCGCGATCGCTGAGATTCTTTTACCAAAATGTTCCCGAGGGTCTTCTCTACAAATTACCAGGCCGAGAAGTTGTCATTTTTTCTAGAAAAAAAAGTTATAGCCATTAGAAGGGATTTTCTGATACATTTTGGGGGCGAAAAGGGGGCGTGACCTCGCCCATTCCCTGTCTCCCTCTCGTGCGCGCCCCAAGTAAGGTTAAAAACCCCGTGCCCGGCTGCGTCGATTTCCCGCAAATAGCTGATGACTGCTGCAACGCAAAAATATATTCTTGAGCTTCTGCGGCGGCCTGAAAGATTGCAAGAAGACAAGAATTCGCAAATCCTGGCGTGATTTCTGCAGTCCTCTGACGATTTTAATCATGCTCGCTCTCTTAATTATCAAAATTGACAAGCCAATCAGAAGAATCGAAAAATGGAAAGCATTGCGAAAGGTTATCTCCGCAGCCCAAAAAAATTGATTTTGCCTCAAAAATATTAAATAATTTACAGAACCAAGACGGACCATTCCGGAGGTTCGTCAAGAAGCTGCGTGGCAAGAAAGAGCAACGGCCCGTGGGCTACATATTGGTTTGACAATAAAGGGCAAATTTTAGTGCTTCCACTGCAGTACGCCGACAACACAGGGCCCGCTCTACGGCGTCATCATTTGCGCTTCTTGCCAAAAGAAGGCGGGGTTAGTTTGAATTCAGCTTCCGTACTGGGCTGTTAGCGGGGGGCAGCGGGTTTCCCCAGGGATACCACACAGCCCGCCCCACAAAATATGAACCATTTCTAAGAGGCTTTACAGCGTTTTTTGGAATTGAATATGATTTCGAACGTTTTTGATCTATTGCGAAAAATGTTTGAAGAAAAATAAAGCGCGAAAGCGAAAGACGAAAGCGAAAAACGCAAAAAAAATAGATTTACAACTTTCTAACATTGAAAAACTACGAAAACGCGCTAAATATACATTTTTATGTTACCACAGGTAGGTTGATGTGGAACGATAAAAATTCGGATCCCCCGCTAACAGCCGAGTACCCAGATTTATTTAATTTATAAATCCTAGGCCATGGGCTCGCTCGGCTAAACCGTGTTGCCAGCGAACGAAGGGATGTGCTGATTTAGCCGTCTACGTTGACGACGTGTAGGCCAAAAGTTTATTGCAAAATATCTCTTTATAGCGGCTTTGCCGAGGCCGAGTTGGACGCGTACACGCGCATTCTTGAGGTGTTGCGCGGTATTGCTCTTCGATAATGCATAAAGTTAATTTTTAGGCCGGTCTTGCTGGTACTGTCAGATCGTTGCCACGCCGCTCGCCCGTGCAGTCACAGACTGGAAGGGCAAACAGGCACCTGGGAAAACCCGTATTATTTAGCTTGGATGCAAATTATGATAATTTAGGCGGCGCCAAACGGGCTGCTGCCCCCGTCGCCACAAACATCATTGGAATGCTGCTGGTGTTCATGCTGCTCGGAATGTCTACGGCAACCTCCAGTACGAGTTATTCAAATTTGGGTTTTTTCGCATGCAGGGGGGCAACATTTCTAAAACTCGAGTTTTTCTAAGGTGTCGTTAAGTAAAAAAAAATATATTTTTCGTCCAAAATAAAACTACGAAAACACGCTAAATATACATTTTTATGTTACCACAAGTAGGTTGATTTGGAACGGCAAAAATTCGGATCCCCCCCCCGCTAACAGCCGAGTACCCAGATTTATTTAATTTATAAATACTAGGCCCTGGGCTCGATCGGCCAACAAGCCTTGTTGTCAGCAAACAAAGGGATGTGTGGATCTGGCAGTCTACACCGACGACGTGTATGCCAAAAGTTTATTGCAAAATATCTCTTTATAGCGGGTTCGGCGAAGCAGAAATCGACGCCTACACGCGTATTTTGGAAGTCTTGAAAAGTATTGCTCTTCGATAATTCTAATTAATTAATTTTTAGATCGTGCTTGTTGGTACTGTGAGCTAGTCGGGACGCCGCTGGCCCGTGCGTTGAGCGAGTCGAGGGAGAAGCAGGAACCAGGGAAAACCCGTATTCAGGTTTGAAGATTTCCCTAGTCATCCCTGCTCGTTTGCCATGAAGGCCTGCCTTCCCCAATGATCCCTGCTAGGCTGCCGTCTGCTCTGGAACTGAAATTTTCCTAATCTTCGTCTCCCTAATGGTGTTTGCTAGCTGGCCCCGGGGATTTTCCGCAAAATAGCATTTTTTTTGTAATTTCAATAGGATTTTCGGGATTATTTTAATTTTTAATTTTAATTTTTTAATTTTTTATTTTTTATTTTTATTTTTTAACAGGATTTTCGGGATTATTTGATTTTAACTGAAATGTAGCGTTTTTTATGCGTTTTTTTTCAGGTAGCCACCGAGGTGCCGGGCCGCACGAAGAAGGACTGCATCAAACGATTCAAATACGTCGCGCAGCTCATCAAAAATCAGAAGAAATGAAAAGGAGAAGGCGAGAAGAAGCCCCCCGCGAAAACGATAGGATATTTCAAATTGCTCACATCATCATTATGGTCATTCTTTCGTTTTGATTGTACTTGCTTTTCCCCTCTTTCTTCTCTTTTTGTCATCCTGGGTGTCTTTTTGATCTGCATTCCCTCCATTTGTCTAGCTTATCCTTCTCTCCTCGTTTATAGTTCTCACGTCCCCTTTTTAAAAATTTGGTTAATTTTCGGAGTCTAAACGCATACCGCAAGCCTCATTTTGTCGATCGACGCCTCCCAAATCATGTATCCCTCTCCTCCTTCTCTTCCTCTTTCTTCTGTTCAATATCACAACAATGTCCACCCTTTAGTGTCCTTTTTTGTTGATTGTGATTTAGTCTTTTCCCCTCTATTTCTCTGTCTCCATCTCTCATTCTCTAGTCCCCTGCTAGTTCTCCCTTCTTCTTTTTCTTCCGCTACCCCGTTAGATAATTCGTTACATACCAAATGTCCGCCCATTCGTTTTGTGTTATAACTTTCCGTCTTCTTGTTGTGTTTTATAATCGAGATTTCAGAAATAAATATAAGCTCATTTTCGAATTTTGACGTTTTGACAATTTTAGGCTTGAAAGGGCGTTTTTTAGATGTCTTTGACTGCAATGCCTGGCCGGAGCGGATCGACGATGCGAATCGATTTATGTGTGCTTTCCGTTTAGCGGGGGGTGTTAGCTAACTGGTCTTTGTGTAGCATGTACCTGTATAGTGAGAAATTTGGTTTATTTGACGAATATTTTCAGTAGATTCCGATAACTAAATAACTCGTAGCGCAGAAAGTTATGCTGTTTGTCTCGCTCTCACCCTCCCTCTCTCTCTCTCTCCCTCCCTCTCGCACTCTCTCTCTCTCCCTCTCCTCTCTCTCTCTCTCTCCCTCTCGCACTCTCTCTCTCTCTCTCTCTCTCTCTCTCTCTCTCTCTCTCTCTCTCTCTCTCTCTCTCTCTCTTTCTCTTAAAGGGCTAGTTCAGCCAATAAAAAAAAGAATTTCCGCTGCCAGGAGTCGAACCCTCTCTGCGTTTTTGTGTCTGCGCCTCTCTCATTTCCCCGATCTCTAATAGCTGTCGTAATGGGGGACTGTTCGGGCGCACTGTGCCTACGTCCATAGTTTCCCAAGGTACCAGCCCAAGCTCTAAAAGTTGAACTAGCCCTTTAATGACTACCCGAATGGCTCCTTAAAAAAAACCTTGGTGTCGGGGAAGAGTTTTGCTTTTTGGTCAGCATTTAGCGGACGGGCCCAGGGTTCGATCATGCGGGGGAAAATGCCATGACTAAAAACGGCCTGGAGATTGTCCGAAAAGTTCTTAGGGGGGTCATAAGGGGCATCATTCGACGCGGAAGAGTGTGCCACATCGAATGGTGTAGCTAAAAAACTGATCCGAGGCCGTTCCGGAAAGATAGATCCGTAAAACCGCGTTTTTGCTAATATTTACTAAGAATTGCATAAATCGGGCCCGGAGGTTATCTGAAAAAGTTTTTAGGGGTTTCTTATGGGTATCATTCACAAGAGCGAGGTGCATCGAATCGTGTAGCTTAAATCGCGAATTTTTCCAATATGGATCGCGGAATTGTTTCTAAGCCTTTTTTACCATTTCTAAACGTAATAACTGGAAAATTTGATTAAAGAATGTCCAAAATATGGAATTTCTGCCAAAAACGGCCCTTCTTTATCAAAATCTCGAGTTTTTAAAAGCTTTTAGAAGTTTTTCTAGTCTAAATACAGCTTTTTTCAGCAAAAACATTGTTAAAATACTTACAAATCAATTACTAGGCCATTCCAAAATTACACAAAAATCTTCGCCCCCCCCCCCGATAATACAAAAGAACCGATTATTTTTACGTTCTTCTGAACTCGCAGCTCCGGCGCAAAATCTTGTTTTTTTTCAGTTTTAATTGACCAGCGATTCGGGGAACGGCTTTTCGTTGGAGAAGCCTTTTTCGGGGCGGAGAGGCGGGCGTCTTGTAGATGTTGGTTGAGGCTGATGCTCACCCTCATGCTCAGGCTATAGGGGACCGGCTTCGATCGTAATCTGCATCTCCATTGGTTCCATCCTCCTCCTCCCTTCTACTTCTTCCTCTTTTCTGTCCCCCATTTTCCACGTTGGCCGCCCTGGGCGAGAAGATCCCCATCCAGAACGGCGCATCTACCCCGAATTTCAACCGAAAATCGAGGATTTGGAATTTTTCTACGTTTCTTGGCTGATTTTTATTTTATTTGTGATCAATTTCGAATTTTTCGAGTTCCTGCGAATTTATCGTATTTTTTTGCTTGCATAAAAAGTGGCCGCACTTCGATTATTAGAGTATTGTTCGGAGAATCGGAAATTTTCGAATTTTCGAATTTTTTGCGGCGATTGATTCTCATTTTCGGCTTTTTTTCAATTTCTTAACTACCTGATGAGATTTTGTTCAGTGTATATTTCAGATTGAATTCCATTCCATTTAATTGCCATCGGAAATGTGTCAAATTGACATTTTTTTAGAAGACCGAAATGGCGCTCCTCGAGACGCCCGAGGCCAAGAGGTAATTTTTTATCCACATCATTTTTACCATTTCCAATACTGCGGCAATACTATTTTGTATTGTATTATTTTGAGCTCAAATTAAAACGTTTAGTAGATTTTTTGATGCTCCATCGAATGGCATACCGAAAATGTCGAAAAATAGCGAAAATATTGAAAACTAGCTTTTTAACCCCCGTTTTTAGAGGTTATTTTTGTTTTTGCTATAACTATTTTATATTACAATATTTTGAGCTGCTTTTGGCTGGGAATACGGTACCAAAAACTTTCGGATCGAATTTTCGAATAGACTACGAATTGGATCTGTATTTCCAGCGCGCTGTTCTTCGCCGGCGGTTCCCTATTCACCCAGTTATTGGCCAAAGTCGTGGTCACCCGTTTCTTCTTTGACTACCCGATCGTCATTCTGATGCTTCAACACGCCGCCACACTATTTCTTGTCGAGGTGCTACGGTAAGTCCAGGGAAAATTTAGAAAATTATTTTTTCCGCGGGAATTACATGTCGTAACGCTTTCCCTCGGCAGCGCTAAACTTATCGATTTTTCTTGGGTCAAATATAACGATTACAATAGCTAAATGAGACAAATAACGGGGCAAATCCAGAAATTCCGGAAAAATTAGTGAATTTACGCCTTATCACATGCGCGTTGCGTGTAGCGGCGCGGAAAATCCATAAAATCCACGGCCTCGTCTTGCAGGTCCCTTTAAAAAAAAACGAGAACCGTGGGGCTGTCGGCCAGACGATAAAAATAGACTTTTTTTTTGAGGGGACTATCTTTCACCGTCCCTTTAACGTCGCATTAATAGCCAACCTGACCGGTATACGGTATTTTCAGATTATTGTCAATCGTCAAACTGCCGGCATATTCGTTCGATCGTGGCCGTCATCTCTTCGTTCCTTCTCTTCTTTTGGCAGGTATGTCTTCTGTGCTCTTCTCTCTCTCACTCTCTCGCCCTCTCTCGCTCTCTCACCCTCACTCTCTTTCTTAATCTCCTCTCTCACTCTCGCTCTCTTTCACTCTCTCTCTCTCTCTCTCTCTCTCTCTCTCTCTTTCTCTGTATCCCTCTCTTTTCAGTCTCTTCCTGGCTATCAGTCGCTTCCCTCGAGGGCATCGGAATGCCGGTCTTTGATTCGGTCAAAAGGTTCGTTTTTCATGCCGTCATCGATTCGCTATGTCCATTTCAGATGGAGTTCCGTGGTAGTCGTTCTCCTGAGTGGGGTGATGCTCAAAAAAGGCCGTCCCGAAAGTCAAAAAGGGCTCCTCATCGTCACCGGCATATCGTTGACTGCTGCCCTTACTGGTCAGAATTTTGGGTTCTGGGCTGTTAGCGGGGGGGGGGAGCCGAATTTTCCCCAGTAATCCCTTACGGCACTCTAACAAAATATAAACCAATTTCATGGCATTTTCCACAGTTTTCAGCTGCAAAAAAGCATGTAGAAAATTGCAACATTCGAAAAATTTTGGACTTTTTAAATCAAATTTTGAAAAAATGCCCAAAAGAGGTAAAGATTTTAGCATTTTCAAAAATTTTCGAAATTCTCGAAATTTTGGCGATTGTTTAGCAATCAAATACTGCTAAATCCCCCCCCCCCCCGCTAAGGATCCGGTACCGAATTTTTCTATATTTTCTCTATTTTTATATTTTTCCAGTAAATTTCGACCTGTCCCTCGACCGTTTCTCTTTCTTTTATGGATGTATCGCTGCAATCACACAGGCTGTCGCCTACGTACAGGTACCCAAATGACCGCAAATAGGCCCATTTTACCTACTTTTTTGCAGCTAGAAACGCTATCAGCGAGTTTCTCCCCCATCGAGCTGACCTATCTGCACGCGTTCAACTCGCTCGTCATTTTCCTGCTGTCGGATATCGTTCAGGTCCGTTTCGTCCCTTTCAAATCGAAATTTTTGCTTTCAGAAAGTGTAAATTGCGTTTTTCGCTATTTTTTGGCGATATTTTCCTTAATTGGCTGCCAGTTAGCCCATCTACAAAATGCCGACATGATTCTCAATTTTCAATTTTCAGGACGAGGTGCGCGACGCGTTCATGTATATGATGACATCAGCAAATGGTCTATTCACCTGTCTTCTTCTCATCCTCCTCGCCACCGGATTTCTGTTAAATTTGAGTTTTTCGCCTAATTGGATGCCAGATTATCGATTGAAAACGAGAAAAACTGTTCTTGCGCTTTTTAAAGGGATTGGCAAAGCTATGGAGATCGACGTGACGCGACACGTAACGCGCACGCGCCGTAATTTATTACGCAATGGAAAGGCGGGGGAGCTCGCAGCGCGGCTAAGCAAAATCCATGAAAGTTTGCCTTCGATGTCCCTTTAAAGGGACAGTGACAGCAGACTTCCGAGGTGTCACGCTCCCTTTAAAAACGCCGTTTATTCTTCCATTCACGGAAATTGGCTAACTGACAGCCGTATTCCTAGACTACAAACTACAACCACGCAAAAATTCTCGGTCTTAAAGGGGCAGTGAAGCAGATATCGCAGGATTCACTGTTCGCCATTTTACATTTCAAAACACAAAAACCCCCGTATCACTCCCTTTAATGCCGAGATTCCAGTTTGCAACAATGCACTGTCTGACAGCCAATGGAGCACTCGGAACATCACTCGTCTCAAATGTTAGGGCCGCCGTCCAGGTACTTTAGAAATACCGTAACCCGGAAAATCGATCGATATTTGCAGATAATGATCGCGTATTATTGTGGGGTGCATCTATTCTACGATCTCGTCCCATCATTCCTCAATTGGGCCGCACTGTTCACATGTGCTGGTAAGAAGCACTCTCTCTCACTCTCCCTCCCTCTCTCTCTTTCTCTGTCTCTCTCTTTCTCTCGCTCTGTCTTTCTGTCTATCTGTCTCGCGCCATCATCCGTGTTGTAGTACGCTGCAATACTCCATTTTTCAGCATTCGCCACCGTCTTCTACCGTACCCAAAAGAAGCAGGCCATCCACCACGGCGAGAAGGTCTACGGACCATTACCATAACACTTTTCGACTTTGTTTTAATCGAAAATAAATTGTAAAAATGATTTTCGAAACAAGAAAAAGGCCGAAACCTTCAAAATATAAATTTATGGACGTTAAGCGTGTCTTGATTGAGTTTAGAGAATGTTGGCCAACCATCGCAATCCACTATTTGGATGGCAGGTAGGCGAAATATCTATGTCAAGATTCAGAAATATATATTTAGACCAGTGAAAAAAAGACCGCTTCGCGGCCCTTTTCCACCGGACCCCGTCCAGGAACCATGAATTCGAACTCCTTCTGTTTTTAGCTTCCGGCGCTAGGACCTGAGTCAAGGGGGTCATTTTTTCCTCCAGGCGAGAGCCCGGGCCAAGTATGTTTTCTTTGGCCTGCGGCGCTAGAGCGAGGGTCAGGCCTAAACCTCGCAAACCGAGAGCCTAGAAATATGGTTTGTTGCTGAACTACCAAAAAGCAAAAACCAAAGTTCGCGCTGGATCCGAACTCACGACCCTGCGCGTCGTAGCCCTGGCGCCAACCCACTACACCACGGAGTAGCTGGGATCGGGAGGCGGCAAAGCCCTCTTCTGTCCTGGGGCGGTGAAGGGCGGCCCAATGATCCCAGGAGGAAGGCTTTCTGGTCACTACAAAATTCTATTTTTGAGTCTAAATACGCAGAAAATTTGTAAAGATAATAAGATGCGCGTGCTCCCCACTATCGAATACATAAGTGCTCCAAATCACAGACCAAAATTCCATCAGGGGTTCGAGTTACGCGGCTCGTCGCGCATTTTGTTAAGGATTTTTACTATTTTGCTTGTAAAATTGTTGAATGGAAGAATTTCGTAAAACAAAAAAAAAGGCGTTTTTGGCAAATGTGTTGCTCCACCTCCATGCCAAAAATAAGCCAGAAAATCGTCTGCACAGAAAAGAGACATACTTTTCTCGCTTATAGGATAGGATTGATGCCAATTTATGTTCAGACGACTTTTTAGACTAGGACCAGGGCTCAAAAATGTTTTCTAATTTTTAACCTGGTTTTTTATGGGCTCCACAAAAATTCAGGTGGCCACCGTATGCGTGGATACCGTATGCCGTCTCCTTTGTGGCTGTCTTGCCCAAGCCCTTTTCTTCGAATATTCCTCATTTTCCCTGCTCGTCTCCTCGGCCTCGTTTCTTATCGGAATCGCCACTTTTCGGTACGTTTGAGGTTACCGTAAAGCGCTACGGCACAGTAGTACGCTTACGTTAGTACGCTCTACTACGCTGCAGTACGTTGTATTCCGATTCAAGGATCTGAGACGTCTAAAACTTGTAGACCGAAAACAGAAAAACAAAAGCCAGAAAACTCTATTTTCTATTTTCAGTCGCAGTTCCCGTCATTCCCTAAATGTGATCCCATCCTGCCTGATCCCCTCGATATTCCAATCCATCTCCACGCTCCTCATCCACTCTTCATATTTCTCCACCACAATCCCCGGATTTTCCAGGGTTACGGTAGGTGTATGGTATCGGAGGGATGAGGGAGAGGGAGCGAGAGAGTGAGTAAAAGTGAGAGAGCGAGAGAGAGGGAAAAACAGAGCGAGAGCGAGAGCGAATGAGAGGGAGAATGAGAGAGAGAGAGTTCGGCGAAATGACAGCCAGTCTATAGTAATCACTAATATTCCGCCCATTTCCAGACAATCCTCCCCGTCATCACCGTATTGTTGTGTAGTCTTTTGTCGAAAATCCCCTTCCGTGATGTCCCATTTGGACGTCTTCTCGTTGCCGTCCTTCTCACCGTATTTACCTACACGGCGGGTAGGTTTTTGGAGAATTTTTACGTCTAACTCTCTCTCTCTCTCTCTCTCTCGTCTCTCACTCTTTGTCTTTTCTCCTACTCCCTTTGCTCTTTCCTACTATCTCATCCGCTCACTCCGTCGATCTCTCTCACTTTCTTCTCTCTCTCTCTCTCTCTCTCTCTCTCCATCATCCGGAAAATCCATATCCTTGCCTTCCATGTCCCTTTAAAAGGGGCGTGGCCGGGGCTTTTAAAGGGAATTTTAAAACGATTTTAGTAAGCGATCAATTCACCCTCCCAATCCCGCCCTCAACATTCCACTGGGCTACTATTGCCATAGCCGGCCAAACTGTCGCCTGGTGGATGTACAAAGGAGTGTTGCGGAGGTGGGCCCACAACCTGAAAGGATCACGACGTGTTTTTGGGGTTTGCTGTATATCAGTTTGCAGATACACGGTCATGGAGGTACTGTATAATGAGCAAATGGTCCTATTTTTCGTTACTTTCGCTACGGAGTTGTATACGGTAGGTGGGAGAGAGCGAGAGGGAGAGAAGGAGAGAGAGAGATAGAGAGCGGGAGAGAGACAGACAAAGAGAGATAGAGTGCGATAGAACGAGAGAGCGCAAGATAGAGCGAGTGGGAGAGAGAAAGATAGCGAGAGAGAGTCCGAGAGCGAGCGAGTGAAAGCGAGAGCGAAGATCGATTTTCCAGCACGATATTCGTGGCGTGGCCGAATACATGGTTCGATGGCGATTCCCCAACTGGGGTACTGTAGCTGTCCTTTTCCTCATTTTCACCTCAATCAATCGATGGCTTCGACTACGTACACTCCAAATGACGGATGTCCCCACTATGGGTGTACTGTGGAATGGCGCTTTGGCTGTTGAGGTACCGGAATACCGTAATTTTAATCAAACATTTGTCCAGGTTCCACTACATTACTGTCTTTCGCGTTGGGTGTATATGGAAAAGACATGGAAAGCGACGACCGCCATCAATTTCATCGCGTCATCGATCGCTGTATTTTGTAGTTTGTATTCTCTCGTTAAATCGAGGCCTGCTAGGGTTATTCTTAGACAGGAATAAATCGTTTCATCGCGCTTAAAGTGAACCAAATTCCTCGAAAATTCAAAAATGCAGAATTAAAGGGCCGGGCAAGGGAAAAAATCCCGTTCTTCTTTGTTAACGGGGGAGTTCTATTTTCCCCTACCCTGCACGGCCCTATAACGAAATCAAGACAATTTTCTTAGCATCTTACACAATTTTTAGACGTTAAATTTTGCCCCGCCTTTCACGTCACTTTAAAGGCGCTTGAACAGCAGCTAGTTGCTCGTAAACCTGAAAAATAGAACCTAAAATTGCCCATTTTCAACCGATTACGTCATCAAAAACATTTCGCTGCGATACACACCTCTAACAGATCCCAAAACCGATTGTATTTGTTGATCTCGGTCTGCAGTGTGAGAGAGGACGAAAGAGAGAGAGAGAGAGAGAGAGAGAGAGAGAGAGAGAGAGAGAGAGAGAGAGAGAGAGAGAGAGGGAGAGAGCGATAGGGAGAGAAAGAGAGAGAGCGATAGAGACAGAGAGCGATAGGGAGGAGAGAGAGAGAGAGAGAGCGATAGGGAGAGAGTGAGAGAGAGCGATACGGAGAGAGAGTGAAGAGCGTGAGAGAAAGAGCCAGATAAGCGGCAAACAAAAGATGTGCTATCTGTTGCTCCCTCTCCATTCTCCTATTTTCTCATTTACCCGCGAGCACTGATTGCTGCTTACCCTTTTTCCTTTCCGACTGTCCTGCAAACGCCATTTCCGGGATTTCCTTTCACGTTTCTGTGAAAACACCCAAAAACTGCACCCAAAATCGATTGATTACGACATGATATTGTTTTATTTTCTTTAGCTCTTGTTATAATTTTTTTGAGAAAAATTCCAATGGGCTAAGGTCGCTTTAGGGATGTAAAATGTTAATTGGCTGTCAGTTTCCCTTTTGCAACCGTGAAAATACAGAAGTAGTGGCTGAACAATCGATGACGACATGGAAATCCGCAACCTAGACAGCAGTGAAAGCGAGAATTATCGATATTTTTTTTGGCAAAATTCCCGGCGGCTTTTGTAGTTTGAAAGAACGGAAGCAGTTAACTGACTGTCGATGAGTGTATTAGTCGTCAACATACAAAAAAATCTCAGCAACAATCGATTACGACATCAAAATGACCATGTGGCGGCGTGAAAATTTTTTTATCGATAATTATCGATTTTTTTCGCAAAAGTCCCAAGTGGTAGAGTGTTTATATCCTGGGGCTACGAGCTGCTATTTGGATGTGTCATCTGGCAGCCAATAATAATGGTCTTTGCTCTCTTTCTCCATTCCAGTCCTTTCCATTCCTACTGAGGTTCGAAGGGGGTCCGACGACCGAATTTGGCGAATCAAGGCAGCCTAAAGCTCGCCAGCTAAGCGATAAACAGCTGACAAACAGATCACTGCTCTTTCTGAGAGAATGTCTTTAGTTTCCTCGCGGAATATGCGTATTTTCAGCTTTATTTTTAACGGGTTTGCTGGATTTTCGCTTTTAAAAAGCCACGGTAAACCGGAAATTATCAAAAATCGCCCAGCACGCGATAAACTCTTTCCAGAAAAGTGTCTTTAGTTTTCGCGCGGAATATCTGTCTTTAACGTGATTTTTAACACTTTAGCTTTTTAAGATGGTCCGTAATTTGGTAAAATCTGGACTTCTTGAAAAATTCTCTGGATTTTAGCTCGTAAAAATTATTGATGCGTTTTTTTATCTGTTTTTTAATAACGTAATAGATTTATGACAAGTACATGCGTTTTTTGAAAATTTGGAACATCTTTTTTGGGTCTAAAATGTATTTTAGCCAATTTTTCGGGATTTTTTTGATCCTTGGACTTTGAATTACGAAATATAACCATATTACGGTGTTTTTTTATGGAAACAAATCTTCATAGCCGCAAAATTTAGACTTTGGAATGTGGGGCGTCGTGTAGTTTCACACTGGCCCCAATCGCCTCACAAAATACCCCCATACACAGCCCCCGTCCCGTAGCCTTATCATACAGCCCTTTCTCTCACTCTCTCTCATGGGCTGTCTCTCTCCCTCTCTCTCCTCCTTTTTTGTCTACCCCCTCCCTCCCTTCCATATTTTCCTCGTTAATCAGTCTCAAAATTTCGAAAAATCGCCCAGGTCGAGATGAACTTTAGCACGAGTCTCGGGTCCTCAAATTGTCGATATTCAGTTGTGGACTAAACTTGATAAGTTATTTAATTATTATTTTGATATTCAATTGCTTAGTTTCTCTCTGGATTTGCTTATCTGAATTTTATTACAAAATTACAATGTAAAAAAATACATTTGTCGGCTCTAACAAGGAGACGTTTTTGAGTGTCGTCGGGACTTTCACGGACGTATCTTGTGCAGAATTTTACGCTGGTTCTGAATTGGTAACCGTTTTGGGAATACCATTAACAAAAAATTAGAGGGGGTCCCAAAGGCTTCGGAATAGGTTTTAGACAAAACTAAATGGTGCATCTTGTTCAGAAAAAAATTCTCTATAAAATAAGCTACTTAACTCAAAAAGGTTGGAATTTTGAAAATTTTTGTAAAATTAGAGGGGGTCCCTTTTTATCAAATTTTTCCAACTTTTCAATGATTTTGGAAAAGGTGGTACATTTTATAGAGAATTGTTTTCTGAACAAGATGCACTATCTGTTTTTGTCTAAAACCTATTTTGAAGCCTTTTATGACTATCGGAAGTAGCCGATTTTGGGCTGTTTTGAGGTTTATATCGTTCATAACTTTCGATAAATGGCTATTCCGCAAAAACGGTTACCATATTCGGAATCAGACGCAATTCTGCACAAGATAGGCTTGGTCCCGTGCCAAAGTCCCGACGACACTCAAAAACGTCTCCTTGTAAGTAAGTTTATCAGTCGATTTATTAAACGTGTTTTTGTTTTTGCAATTTTTTCAATTCAATTTTCATTTTCCGTATTGCTTTTTTGTACTTACCTCGTTTTAAGGCCGACAAAATAAATTTCTAAAGGATGTCGGTGCAGTCAAAAATGCTGGAAGTGGCCCTCGATCCGGATAAACGGAGAAAGGTACGATTTTCATTTTTTCTGAATTTCAGTTAACATTTTAAATTGGTTTTTGAGCATACAGATTACAAAATATTGACATTTTCAAATATTCAGCCAAAAATCTGATTTTTTTTTTAGTATTTATTGGGCGGAATCGCGGCGATCGTGCTCTCCACAGTCGGGGCAAAGTTTCTATTCAGAGGTATGTCTGTCGAATGGATCAAATTGTTACACAGTTCTAAAATTTCAATTTGAACCCTAAAAATATAAGAAATGCTTTGAAAAGTGTAATAAAAAGCCGTGGAAAAAAAACGAAAACTGCTTGATTTTCCGAAAAACATAACATTTTCGACTTTCAAATTTTTCGATTTTTTTTGCAGCACAATGAGCGTGACTTCAATGGAACTTTAAACTCCCGTGACAATTTATTTTTAATATGTATTTGTATATATCAATTGTCGTTTCAAGAATTTCAATTTAGGAGACAAAAAGTGGAAGGCAAAGAATGGCGTCAAATTGGGACATGCGCACCAAAAGAACCCCTACAGGACGAGGAAGGCTTTTGACCCGGAATTTATTGCACAGGTCGGTTGAATGGGTGTCAGATTACAAAAAAAATCGAGGAAAATTTGTTACGGTAGCCAAGGAAAATAGAAGTTTACTAAAACATAAAAATTTGGCGATTTTTGCAAATTCGGCTTTTTTACAATTTTTCAGCGTTTTTCCACTTTCGAAGCTGGATGTTAATTGATTACATTTCCTAAATATTTTTTTTGAAAATTCGAGGGAGAAAGTTGGTTAGTCGGAAATAAAATAATTTTTTCCAAAATTCGCGCAAAATGACGGCTTTTGTAATTTAGAAAATTTTAAATTTTCCCGGGATTTTCGAATTTCGAAAAATAATAAGATTTTTTGAATACTGGTTTTTTAAATATGCGTCGTGTAATCCAAAACTAGCATTTTCGAAAATCGGGAAACTATCGATTTTATTTTTTTCAGCTCCGCACGCTGCTGAAGATCATGGTGCCCGGGCTGTTTACGAAAGAAGCTTTTTGCCTTGGTTCGTGGCATTCATTTCTGGGCTTTTATAGGGGTGGCGACAGCTGAAAACTCGCTAACAATGATGTCACTGCCCCTTTAAAAGATTTTTTTAGGTGTTCACTCTCTGATTCTGGTGACAAGGACGTTCATTTCGATTTATGTCGCATCATTGGAGGGGAGGCTTGTAAAGGTGAGAGAGAGAGAGAGAGAGAGAGAGAGAGAGTGGGAGAGAGAGCGAGTGGGAAACAGAGAGTGGGAGAGAGAGAACGAGAGTGAGAGAAGGGGAGAGCGAGAGAGAAAGAGGGGAGAGAGGAGAGTGAGCGAGACAGCGAGAGAGCGAGAGGGGAGGGAGAGAGCGAGAGAGAGAGAGCGAGAGCGAGGAGCGGATTCTCCCGCCGCCCGAGCGCATTTATCAGGTTGTAATCGATTACGGTGTGTAAAACCTTGCGCCCGTTGCGTGTCGCGGCGCCCCGAAATCCATCTGCCTTTAATCATGCTATTTTAATCCCTCAAAAATCCATTTTTTAGGCGATCGTGGAGCAGCGTGGGTGGCACTTTGCCATGCTTCTTTGTCGATGGTTGGGTGTAGCCATCCCGGCCACTCTAATCAATTCCCTGATTCGTTTCTTCGAATCTCTTCTTTCTCTTCAATTCAGAACAAGACTCACCCAGCATGCATATTCACAATATTTCTCCGATGATACCTACTATAAGGTACGTGGGTTCTTTGGCATTATCGGGGGGGTGAATAATTTGCATAAGCCAGAGATTTGAAATAACGGTATGTTTTTCTACTTTTTTAAAATTCCCAGTTTTCAGACGAAATTATCTTAAAAAATGTTGGCAATTTTAGAAACATTTGATTTTTGTCGAAAATTGGCATTTTTGTTCGAAAATCCGGTTTTTTATCTTTAATGATTTTTTTTGGAAAATTGTTGGTTTAATTCCGCTTCATAATAACGTTTTGCATCTTAGGTGTCAAACCTTGATGGCCGCCTAGCAAATGCAGATCAATGTTTAACAGAAGATGTGTCGACATTCGCCCAATCAGTTGCCCATCTATATTCACATCTAACGAAGCCTCTTCTTGATATTGCACTCATCACGTGAGTCCAGAAATTACTATCTCTCTCTCTCTCTCTCTCTCTCTTTCTCGCCACATCGCTTTTTTATCCCCTCTTTACTGGGAAGCGCTAGCATCGACTAGTCTATCGCCCGGGTCTCGACAGCTACGCGACACGCTAAAACGCACCGGGAACACTGATAAAGCCAGTTTTAAAAATTGTGCATCGTACATTAGTCTTTCACATGCTTGTCGATACCCAGGAGATGTCAGGGGTCGATTCTGATGCTAGTCTTTTCGTCCCTTTTAAAGGGGCTCCGAAGCGTGGTGCACGCTCCCCAACGTTGGCAAATACCTCTTCCTGCGACCGCAATGCGCGCAACATGATCTTTTGTCCCTGTTTGGACGTGAAATCGCTTGAATTTCGAAATTCTGACGTTATTTCCGTAATTCTCATCGAATTTTGATGATTCTTTCTCAATTTTTCTTTCTTCTTCTCATTTCTCAAATATTTTACGTTTTTTCCCAACGAAATAACTTTTCTAGTGCTTCTCGGAAGTGACTTTTTTGTTTTTAACGAATAGGTCAAATCTGGCACCCGCGCATTTTGACCTCCGAGCGCCTTTAAAAAGGAATTTTCAGGGGTACCCTGCTGATGATGGCCCGCAAGAGATCGGCCTCCAAGCATACATTCCTTCCAATGAGTCTGGCTGCCGTTGTTATTGGAGGCACGGCACAGATATTGAAGGCCATATCGCCGAGGTAACGAAAAAATAGCGTATTTTTATACTTCTACGAGTAGATTCGGCGCGATGGTGGCCGAGGAGGCGAAGCGGAAGGGGCATCTCCGATTCCTCCATTCTCGTGTCATCACCAATTCCGAAGAAATCGCCTTTTATGGAGGGCATCAAGCCGAAGAAGAACAATTGAATGGGGCATTTAATAGCCTCAAGAAACAATCAATGCTCATCTACAAAAAAAGGATACTGTATATTATGATGGTATGTTTGATGGATATTTCTCTCTCTCCACTCTCTCTCGCCCGCTCTCTCACTCTCTCTTTCGCTGTCTCTCTCACTCCTCTCTCTTGCTGTCTCTCTCGCCCGCTCTCTCACTCTCTATCTCGCTCTCCACTCTCTCTCTCTCTCTCTTCCTCTCTACCTTTCCCGATTTCAGGAGCAATTCCTGATGAAGTACGTGTGGTCAGCGACAGGAATGGTGATGATCGCCCTCCCAATTCTTCATGCTCAAAATGCTCGTAATGACGGTAAGTGTAGGTTGTATTTTGTAGTCTATCCATTCTAGAAGACCAATTAATCGATGAATTGCCAGATGGGGGAGTGAGTGAAAGGACAAAGGGCTTCTCCACAGCCAAACATCTTCTCTATCAATCGGCCGATGCCGCCGAGAGGCTGATGAGCTCGTATAAGGAGGTATGGTGGCTGGGGAGGGGTTTAGGATGGAGTAGGATGTTAACTGGCAGTCAGTTAAGCCATTGGCAAGAGATTTTTGATTTTAAAGGCATGGTGACACCAAGCGAGCTGGTGGAAAATTGGAAAACTGCGAATTTTTTAGATCAGATTTTTTTGTTTTAAAATTACGGTATGGATTACAAAAGGTTTATGAACAAATTATTTTTTAATCAGCTAAGCGATTAATAGAAAGAAATTGGGCCTAAAAGGGATGGTGACACCAAGCGAGCTAGTGGAAAACCGAAAATTGTGATTTTTTAAATCATAATACGAAGGCTTAAGAAATTCAAAAAATTGCAGAAATTATTTTAGAGTCAAATTTTCAGATAACGGAGCTGCAAGGGTACACGAGTCGAGTGCACGAAATGTTCCGTGTATTCGAAGAGACGAAAAAGAATCGTTTCGAGCGGGTTACGGTATCGGAGAATGACGAAGAGAATGGAGGAGGAAAGAGAGAACGATTCGACACCACCAGGATTCTTGGTAAGAAATCACAAATGTTTGTTTAAAAAATGCTATCTGTCACTCTTCCTTTAAACCCTAGGCCACGCCCATTTTAAAGGGGCCGGCAAGGCCTGCCTCCGATGAGTTTTTCCACAGCGCGACACGCAACGCGCCACGTTAAGCTAGATTTTAGGGTGAAAATCCACCTGTCACGCTTCCTTTAGGCCAAGCCCCGTTGAGGCCACGCCCACTTGGTCCAATTTCTTAAGTTTATTCGATATTCTGCCTGACAGTTTAAATAAAAAACCAAAAAACCTGTCCAAAATCCAGTTTTTGTGGTTTTTTTTTGCTAAAACCCCTGAATTACCTGTCACGCTCCCTTTAGACCACCTCCCTTTTAAGCCCCACTATCACAATTTTTGACGCATCAATGCCCTGGTGGGCAGTTCAACCGATAAGCAAAAAAACCTCGTTGAAAGGCACAATTTTCGAATTCTTTAAAGCGAAAACTCTGAGCTACCTGTCACCGTCTCTTTAAACCCTAAGCCACGCCCCTTTTGCAGGTGAAATCTCGGAAACGACGGACGGCTCGATCATTTTGGATCGAGTGCCAATCGTCACCCCAAATGGAGATGTCGTTGTGAGAGAAATGAGCCTTCAATTGCCCCGTTCAATGCATCTCCTCATCACTGGGCCCAACGGATGCGGCAAATCATCGCTATTTCGAGTATTGGGAGGGCTGTGGCCATTGTACAGGTCGGAATGCGTGTGCTGTCAGACAGTTTCGGGAATAGGATCGAAAAAATAGCACAAAGTGGCTTTGGGCCAAAAGGCAAAAAGTTCGTGTCGCGGCCGGGGGTCGAACCCGAGGGTCCAGATTTGGCTGATTTTGACCGTTTTAAACCTGGAAAGCAAGTTATCGTATTCCGGTTTAGGCAATCGAATTAAAAATTTCTGAAAAAGTGGCTTTTGAGCAAAAAGCAAAAAGCTTGCCCCGCCCGGGAGTCGAACCCGAGCCCCGAAGACTTGTCGAAGAAGGCATTTTCTACCATTTGAAAAAGGGAAATCGGGTTACTGTATGTCAGTTTGCTTAATCAAATCGCAAAAGGCGCAAAAAATGCTAGCAACAAGCAAAAAGTTTGTCGCGGCCGGGAGTCGAACCCATGACCCTAGGTTTTTGCCACATTCGATCCATTTCTAACTTTTTTGAATATGTAAATAGGCCTATTGTATGCCAGTTTACCGATTACGATCAAAAAATCACCAGAAAATACTTCAGGGGCAAAAAGCAAAAAGCCTGCCGCAGCCGTGGGTCGAACCCGAGCTCCAACATACTGCCGTATTTAATCGATCTCGTTGATTTAACCTGAAAAATCAAATTTTTAGAGGGCACCTCCGACGGCCGAAGAAACACGACATGTATTACATCCCGCAACGGCCATATATGACGCTTGGGACGCTGAGGGATCAGGTACGGATTTCACCTCCGCAAAAAGCACACAAAAAACCTTAAAAAGGCCCAAATTGTCTAAATGCTGAATTTAATTAACATCCCTAAAAGAAGAGCCCGAGCCCAAGCTTCTAACCAAAGGAAAAAATTCTGCAGCTAGTGGGATCGAACCCGGACCCTGTGCGCGGCAGTCGAGCGCACTACCGTTTAGCCACCTAGATCCGGGCGTTTCTTTTTGTTTTTTTTGTTTAACAATCGGAAAATCTTTAATGGGCAAGTAAAGGATCATAAAAATCTATTGCAATGTCTTGCCGGACCCTTAAAACACGTTTCTTCCAGGTGATCTACCCGGATACGGCATGGCAAATGAGAAGGAAGGGAATTACCGATGGAGATCTCGAAGCCATTCTACATATTGTACATTTGAATCATGTTGTCCAGCGGGAAGGAGGTAAGGTTCGATTCAGGGAGATTTGAATCTCCCCGCCCGCTAAAAGAAAAGCTCCTAAAATGCCATATTTTCAGGGTGGAATGCTCGAAATGACTGGATGGATGTATTGTCTGGAGGGGAAAAGCAGAGGATGGGATTGGCGAGGATATTCTATCATAGGTAGGGGAGAGAGAGAGATGGTGTGAGAGAGAGAGCGAGAGAGAGAGAGAGCGAGAGAGAGAGAGAGAGAGAGAAAGAGAGGGATAGAGACAGAGATAGAAAGAAAGAGAGAGAGAGCGAGAGAGAGAGCGAGAGAGAGAGAGAGAGAGTAATCGATTACGCGCTGTTATTTTCAGACCTCAATGGGCCCTCCTTGATGAATGTACATCAGCCGTTTCAATCGATGTCGAAGGTGCCATCTACCAAGCGATAAAAGACCATGGCATTTCTCTGCTCACCGTAACCCATCGGCCCTCGCTATGGTAATTTTTTAAATTTTTGTTTTAATTTATAACACTAAAAATTCTAAAAAATTTTAAATGCATTTACGATATTTTTTATTATGCAAAAAATAGTGGAGACTGTTTTAAAGAAATTTTTTCGTTAAAATACAGTTTTAATTTTAAATGGTTTTTAATTATTTTCGAATCTAAAATTTAACCTGATTATTTTGTTTTAATTTAATTTAATTTAGTTCTATTTGATCAAAGTTAAAGCTAGCTTATTTTTAATTTGCAGGAAATTCCACACGCACATCCTGCAATATGACGGAACGGGCGAGTATGTGCTCAACGAATTGAGGTACGCTAGATGACGATTTTCGGATAGATTTTTGGCTTCCCAGACCCCTTAAAGGAGTGAAAAGGGGGCGTGGCCTCCGGATATGCCTTCTACGTTGGGTATTTAGTCGTGTGTTGAAAATTCAAGTGGACGTTGCTAATTTTTGTTTTCAGGGTTCCTATACAACGCTAAAACTGCCTAGAATTTCGTGCCGTAGTTAGTTTCAAGGGAGCGTGGCCTAGCTTCGACCTTCCAGCCCCATTAGTTGTCTATTTTCGTATTTTCAGTGGTGCGGAAGAGCGTCTATCCCTAGAAGAGGAAAAGAAGGATTTGGAGCGAAAGATCCACTCAATTCCAACGGTTCATCAACGACTCGAAGAGGTCAATCAGGTATTAGCTAAATGATCTGAAATTTGCAGAAAAACTATCAAAAAATAACGCTAAAAATGAGTATTACGTTAATTGCTAAATTTTGTATTTTAATACCCGTCCAAATTTATCTAAATCGAAATTTCGAGTTTTTTTAGCTGTTGACACCGACGGTTGACGGGCACGTCGTCGTCGACCTTCAACAGGAGACAACCTTTTGAGTTGTGGCTCTCTATCTCTCGCTGTCTCTCTCCACAAATATCTAGTCATTTTGCCATTCAATATTTAGATTATTGTACTTTTGAATAAATTGTATAAAAAAGCTCACGATTGACTGCTTCTGCCCTGCCGCCCACGAGGCAACGTACGGGGCAAACTCGCAGAGAACTTTTGGGAACCCGAAGGTGTCGAAATTTTGGGAAAAATTAGCGTTCTAAAAATCACAAAAATTCTAGAAAACGGTCGACATTTCTTGAAAGATAGATTTTGACAGGCGTATCAAAGCTTTGCCGGTTTTTCTTGGCCTAAGCTATAAACTTTTGTCGATCTTGCGGTTGAAGTCATCTTTTTTAAATGCTCGCGATTTCGGTAGCTGCGCCTCTTTCGACATTTTGATTATCGGCATTTTTATTTTATTTCATGCATTTTTTATATTTTCGACATCTGGAATCGGCATGTGGAGTTTTCGGCATCTTGACCTATCGGCATCTTCCCTTAGATGCATCGATCAATGCATGCAGCATTCATTTCCAGCATTCTCGCCGTCGGTATTTTATTGTGAATAGTTTCGACAGTTGAACCGGTGTTTCGATTTTTCGGTATTTTATTGTCGCTAGCTTCTTGAAGATTTTAGGCTGTAGTTTTCCTGATTTCGGCTTGTCGGCATTTTGTTTTAATCTCCGGTTCCCGACTCCGGAATTTTCATCTTCTCGCCTCAAAGCAAATGAACCCCCTTTTTGGGATGGGTATCGGGGCGAAAAAATGAAATTGTGTGCCCCCTGACACATTTGATTGGCCCCCATTCTCCTTCCCAATTCCGCCATTTTTTCTGCCACCTTCCTGGCTGGCGGATTGGCCATTCTGCCATCCATAGACCCCCAAATTCACGATGAAATTCCCTGTGCGTCTATTAGTGTCGAGTTTCTGCTTGCTAATACATCAAACGTCATCAATCCGTCGTCAAACGATGGCCGTTCGCGGGACATTAATGTGTGGACAGAAACCGCTGGCCGGGGCTACGATTATTCTCAATGAACAGGATTCCGGTCAGTTTGCACATTCAATGTCTGTGTCCCTTTAAAGGGGCTCGGAAATCTGGTCCACGACCCCAGCGTTGATTCCTGGCAACCGACCGCAACGCGACCGCGACGCATGGCCTTTGGTCTCTGTTTGGACGTGAAAAAGCTTGAATTTTAAAATTTCTAAAGGTATTTCTGTGATCCTCATAGAATTTTGATCATGCTAGACGTTTTAAAGGGTCTCGGAAGTTAAAATTCGCGCGTCCGGGGTATGAACCTACTCGCCAAAAACAAAAGAGTTACCGCCGAGTAGTACCAGAAAATTGATTTCGTTGCAAAAAACATATATTTACATACATACAAATATATTTGAGTAAAACCGAGATATTCTCGGGGAAAAACCACTTTTTTAGTGTGCGGCGATTCCATGTCGTAATGCGTTGTAAGGCACCCAATCTCTCGATCTCGGTCATTCTCTCATCAATTTTCATAATTAAAACGTCTAAAATGATCAAAATTCGATAAGGATTCCAGAAATATTTTTAGAATTTTTAAATTCAGCCCTTTTCACGTCCAAACAGGAGCAAAAGAGCGCGCGGCGCGGTAGCGTTGCAACCACATCTAGCTATTCGCCAGGAATCAACGAAGGGAGCCGTGGACCAGATTCCGGTGTCCCTTTAAAGGACCGTAAACGTCCATAATTGAAATTTTATTTTACGCAAAAACAATAATAAGGCTAATTAAATTTCCGCACACTTCAGGCCCGGAATTCGACGACAAAATGGCCGAGGTGAAGACGAATCAAAAGGGGGAATTCCGCATTAATGGCAGTGAGGTGGAATTTACGGCAATTGAGCCGAGGATTACCGTACTGCACAAATGCAATTATCGATGGGTAAGTCAAATAAAAGCGCAATTAAACAAAATTGAATTGTCACATTTTCGTTGAAATCGAGATTTTTCTAGATTTTGATGACTTTTACAAACCCTAAAATTTGTTTGCGCAGCGATACGGTAGCCGAAATCTTTGCAGCGTATACATAGAGCTCGTTTTTCTCTATCCACAAAACTATACAAATCATCCACAGTACCCCTGGCCGTCAAGAGGAGCGTCGCGGAAAGTTGGAAAAATTCACATTTTCTACCATTTTCAATAGCCTGTAAAAAGAGAATCCCGTTGTTGCGGTGACTGAAAAATTTTGTATTTGGTGGAACTCATTTTGCTCTATCCAGCAAACGATCTAAATCAGCTACAGTACCCCTGGCCGTCAGGAGGAAATTAGCGGAGAGTTGGGAAAATTGAATACTTATCGTTAAACGTCTGCTAAACCAAATTCCACGGGGTCCGGTAGCTAAAAATTTTGTATTTTCTAGAGTTTTGCCAACGCTATTGAATAAAATGCAAAACCACCTACAGTACCCAAAGCGTCAAGAGGAAAATTGGGAAACAGACAAGATTCAAGAATTTTTTGGTTTAGATTTGCAAACGCGAGACGACGTTCATCATCCCGCGCAAATATATTAATCATGGAAGGAAGGCGAGAATTTCGTGACATTTTTCCGAGTTTAAAACTAACTTTTCGGCTAAATTGGAATTTTTCGGAATTTTTTTTAGATTTAAAGTTTTTAAAATTAGTCCTTTTTTGTTCCGTAAAAACTAAAAAGATTAATTGTTTTAACTGGCTTATGTATACTTTCTAAGTTTTATATAATATTACTTTTCCAGATCACGAAATGGTTCGAGCTGGGCACGGTGAATATGGAGACGCAATTCCCGGGGGAAGACCACAATTGTTTCCGTATTTTTGTCTAAGACGCGCTGTATCTTCCTAGCTATATATTTCGTACTGTATTTTCTACTTTAATTTTCATTTGTATTTTTTCGAAATTTGAAAAAGTTTGCGTTTCTTTTTTTCGAAAAATTTGAATTTTCGAGCTTTTCTATTTTTTAATTGTCGCTTAGTTACTGTAATCGATCCCGTACTGTAATTTATGTAATTTAATATTAATAAAAAAGACAATTTTTGAAAATTCGCAAAACCCAATTTTTGTATTTTTTTGGCACGTCCCTTTTTGGGAGATTTTTGGCATTTTTGGTATCGATAAAATTGGCTGAAATCCCGAGCAAAACGTGCAAATTGGCCCCGATCAATCACACAGTCAAATAAATACCGAGAGAGTGAGAGTGAGAGAGAGAGAGTGAGAGTGAGAGAGAGACAGAGAGAGAGAGAGCGAGAGAGAAGAGAACGGATGTCAGAGGGCAAATTCTCTGCCCTTTTTTGGCCCGTTTCACGCGCCCGGTTTCTCCGAAAATCGTCTCCCGCACACGAAGATTTGTTGACTTTCTGATAATTTCTAAATTCCTGGGCTATCATATTAATTAAAAAAATGCTATAATTCAGAACATTAAAAATGCAGCTTGGCGTCGGGGAGATCATCCTCGTCATCATTTCCATCGTGTTCACCGTCGCGAAATTCTACGGCTTAATTCACGCACTAATTGTTAGCTGTATCCTCGTCATTGCATATTTGTGGTAAGCACCGGATCCTTATCTTTCCCTCTCTCGCTCTCGTTCTCTCACTATCTCTCTCGCTCCCTTTCTCGCTCACTCTCTCTCTCTCTCTCTCTCTCTCTCCTCCCGCGCTCTCTCACTCCTTCTGCAATTTTCATGCCGTAATCGGATAAAAATTAGCCTTTTCAATCCCTTTAAAGACCCAAAAGTCGGCGTAGTTTCGACATAAGCCTTCCCGGTACCTTTAAAGGTACAGGCAAGGCTGAAAATGGATTTTTCTCGCTGTGGATTCCCAGGTTTTTTGTACGAACGCGACTCGCAATGCAACACGATCCGCATGCATGCCCCTCGGCCCCGTTTTAGTTGTCGTAATTGATTGCGCCTTTCAAATTGGGGGTTGCGTGCGCCAAATCCATAGCCCTGCCTTGTCGGTCCCTTTAAAGCAATCCCTCAGGTGGCTACACGACAACAAACAATTCTGGCGTCGTCGTGGTATTCCGGGTCCTCCTCCTTCACTTTTCTTCGGAAATGCCCTCGAATTCTTTGATGGTCTCCACGCGTTGGATGAGAGAAGACAACGGCTATACGGCAATATTTATGGGTCGGTTTTCTCGATTTTCCGAATTTCCTGTCTCCAGAAGTTTCCTGTTCAACGTCCCCGAGCTGACCTCAACAAAGCTGGATCTTCTGCGCGAGGTGCTCGTCAAGAAATTCGACTGCTTTTCGGACCGAATTGTACGTCTTTGGGGCAGGCTAGCAGGGACTATTTGGGATTTTTAGAGCATTCTCAATAATGATCCCGATGATCCACATTCACTGCTCGCGAATTCTCTAGTCACACTCAAAGGGGATGTGTGGAGCTCGGGTACGGTAGAGGATGAAAAAACACACAAATTTGACCACAAAAAACCCTCAAAATTCAGTGCGAAACACGGTGGCCCCGGCATTCAGCACCGGGAAGATACGGCAGGTAAGACAAAAAATTTGTCTCTTTCAGACTCCTCTCTCTCTCGCTCTCTCTCTCGCTCACTCTCACACTCTCTCTCTCTCTCGTTCCCTGGCTCTCGCTCACTCACCCTCTCTCTCTCTCTCTCTCTCTCTCTCTCTTCTCTCTCTCTCTCTCTCTCGCTCTTTGGCTCACTCTTTTAAAGAGGCCGGGAAGCTACTTTTAATCGATTACGACATCAAAATGGAAAAAGAGAGTGAATGAGAGAGACAGAGAGAAAGAGAGAGAGAGAGAGAGAGAGAGAGAGAGCGAAATCATTCGTTTCAGATGATCCCCCTCTTAAATGTCTGCTCCCGAACCTGTGTCGGCATTTTCGAAGGCTACGCAAAACGAGGGGAAAAGATCCCGATTCGAGAGTAGGTCCTGTCTGAAAATCCCGAAAAATCTCAATTTCCAGCACGATGGTGCGCCTAATGTTGGACATGACATCCAGGGCGGCGTTTGGAAGGGATTTCAGTCAGTTTAAAGGGCCGTTGAAGGCAAAATTCTAGTCTCTCTATAGACGTCCAATTCGACGTGACCTCGGCCTTCATGCAGTACGCCAAGAAATACTCGGAATTCGACTTCCGCTCGCCGAGAATTGTGGCAATCAGTGGGTGGAAGGGAGGCCACGGGACACAAATTAGGGAGCTTTTGCATTATCGGGGGGCAGGGAATTTTTTCTACAAGCGCAGAAATGCCTAATAGCCTCACAACAAGGATTTTCCTACTGTTTTTAGTAAAATATAAGCATATTTGAAGCCAAAACTTCCCAAAAAAAACTACAAAAATCCGACATTTTTGGATTTTTCCTCGAAAATCGGTCATTTTTGGATGAAAATCTATATTTTTTGTATTTTTTGCAATCAAAACTTGTCAAGTTATTACGCTTAGGAACAAAATTTTAAAAGTTTGTGTAAGTAAGTAGTTTTAAAGTATTAAAAATAGTTATAAAGTCTTCCTCTATTTAGATTAGAAAAATTGGCCACTACGAGCCACGTTAGTCCCCCCGATATTGCACAAGATCCCAGCCAGATTTGGTGCAGTACAAGGGCCCAACAACTAAAAACTAGAAAATCCAAATTCTTCAGCCCTATTACCGACGCTTTGCTGGCTGCTGAAAAAGGTGACCGGCTACTCGATCCTCAACAACGACACCAACAAGTATTTTGTCCAAATTCTCGACCATTTATATGATAGCAGACTGGATAACACGGAGCAATATGTAAGTAATCACTAGATACCTTCATTAAAGGGACGGAAAAGGCTGAATTTTACTTGGTTTCTCGAGAGATTTTTCCTTTTCGACGCGCAACGCTACTTCTCTAAATGCTGAATTCATCTAGAAAACCTAATCTGAAACTTACTGCGGAAGTTTTCATGCCCTAAACTAATCCCTCTGTTTTAGGAATACAAAGATTTCTTCCAATTGATGCTCGCATCGATGAAAGAAGACAAAAATTCGCAGCGAGAGATCGATTACGAGATCGAGTTCGACCTCTCCGCCCTCAAAACCGACCGCAAAATCCTGAAACAACACGTTTTCGGGCAGGTCGGTAAATTCCCAAAATACAGCGCGTACAGCCAGTTTGTAGCGCGTATCTGAAAGGCATAATATGAACAACTCGTAGAAAAAGCGAAAAATCCTGGAACGTGCGAATTTCTTAGCATTTTTCGCTCGAATAGCTCACATTCCACGAGTTTTACGTGCTTTTCATGACTAAAATTAGGCGTTAAAGGGATGCCCAACCCTTTCGGGGCTCAAAAAGCAAAAACCATGCCGCGGGCGGGGGTCGAACCCGGGACCACCGGTTTGTAGGCCTGGATGCTATCCATTAGGCCATAGTGGCAAGCCATTGCGTGGGATGGGGACGCCACAAGAGGGAAAGGTGTCCGAATTCTGTGCGGCAATGGCGCCCCATTGCCGCACAAAATTCCCGCGTCTTTTGTACTGCCCGGAATCCATAACTATATATTTGCCTCCAAAACCTTGGGTATCCCTTTAAGTCGCTAAAACTTTGCTTGCGCCTTTTCTTGGCTCATCGTTGACACCGGAACGTTCTAGCACTGAAAATCTTGCAAAAGACGCCTAAAGTAGAGCTTTCCAACCAAGCCGATAACTTCCTCAAAGACCTATACTGCACCGGAAAAGCCCGCCAGCGGCTCAATTTGATTGAAAAGGGGTGTGCTGGCCGTTTCCCTTGCATGTAATTCGGCACACTTCCGCCATTCGATTAGAACCTGTAAAAACTGCCGGAAGTGCAAAAACTTTAAAACCCCTTAGAAAGCCGATCGGCCCTAAAAAAATATGACGATAGCTTCACTAAAACTCTTAAAATCAGCTTTAAAAGCTTACGAGAGATTTGGGTTCCTAAAATCGGCCAAAACGTAGTGAAAAACCCTCTATACAAATTCCAAGGGCGTCGAAAAAGCTCGCTAAACCTGAAAAATGATCGTAAACTTTCGCGAAAAGCTGGCCATCTAGACCTGGAATTCCACCGGAAAAACCTTTTCTGGCCTATGGGAAGCTAATATAGATTTTTAGCGGCTATTCGAACTAAAAAAACTTTTTGCCGTATTTCCTCTCGGATAGCTCAAAATCGACGAATTTTACGAGCTATTCACGTCTAAAATTAGGCATTAACCTGCAAAAAGACGCTTATACCGCGTCGAAAAACTCACAAAACTCAGAAAGCGACGCCCGCAGCTTTAAAAAACACCAGATCATCATCTTCAAAAGCTTGCGAGTGGTCTGAATAAGTAAACCTTGGTTGAAAAGCGGTCTGCTGGCCTTTTATTGGCTGGTAAATTGGCACACTACTACCTTTCGATTAGAAACCTGTAAAATCTGCTGGAAAACTTGCCAAGAACATAAAAACCCCCCTTAGAAAGCCGATCGGCCCCGAAAAATAGCTTCACTAAAACTCTTAAAAGCAGCTTTAAAAGCTTACGAGTGACTTACGTTACTAAAATTTGACAACACGTGGTGAAAACCACTCTATACAAACCATAATGACGTTGAAAAAGCTTGCAAAACCTGAAAAAACACTGTCGTAAACTTTCGCGAAAAGCTGGTGATTGAGACATAAAATTCCACTGGAAAAAAACCTTTTCGGGCCCATTCGGAAGCTAACATAATTTTTTATCTACTTCCCGAAGTCAGAAAACTATTAAAGAAACTGAAAACTTTTAAGTAAAAGCCTAGAACTCGAAAACCCACTGTAAAAGGCTACAAATCTCTAAAACCAGTCACAGAATCGAAATCGACGCGCAAAATCTCCCCAAAAACTTAAATTTCTACTTTTCAGGCGTTCATGTTCATCTTGGCGGGCTTCGAGACGGGCCCGATCAACCTCCACCTAACCATCTACATGCTGGCCATGCACCCGGAATGGCAACAAAGAGTCAGGGAGGAGATTCGACGACTTGTTGGAGAGGTTAGGCTCAAAAAATGCAGCTAAAACAAGTCGGTACTATTGAAGTTGGGGGGGCAAAATTTTTTCGCGGGCAATTTTCGTAAGGCAACGTGGAGCGTTCAAAGTTTACTTTTCGCATTTAACTTGGCCAACACCATGGCCAACTCAATCGACGCGTTGCGCGACATAACCCTGCTCGAGCTACCGAACTAACGTCACGGAGGCTGTTACGCTACCCTGCGAGTGAAAGTTGTTATGCTATTTTGTTGACCTAATTGTTACGTTGTTAGTATCAAATAAATTTAAAAATAGTTGCATTCGATTCAGCATTAAAAACTGAACAAAATAGTCGAGAATGACGAAAATTGGCCGCAAAAAATTTTGCCCCAACTTCAATAGTACCAACAAGTCTAAAGCTATTAGACTGCAAACGCTAAATATCATAAAAGAAACTGATAAATCCTTCTAGAAAGAACCGGACTACACGACACTCGGCCAGCTGCCCACCCTCGAGCAGTGCATCCAGGAAACGCAGCGGCTCTTCCCGTCCGTCGTTCGGTGGGTAAAAATTTCTAAAAAACTTTGTAGCCAGTTCCCTAAATAGACTAGCTATTTCTAGCTCTAAAAATGCATCTAGTTACCCTTGATATCCCGGTAAATCCATTAAAGTTATAAAACTAATCAAGATCAAGAACTCAAAAAGTGCTAGAAGCAAGAAAAAGCTTCAAAACTCCTTGGCCCTGTTTCGAACAATGAAAAAAGCTTATCTAGCAGCTCCTCGCAACCCTGATAAATCTATCAAGGGTACCACTATCAAAATCGAAGGCCAGTCATTGGAAAGAATGAAAAGTTCCTAAAAACCCAGATCATTTCAAACAACCAAAAGAAACCGCTTTAATTACGGCTAGAAACGATGAGATAAACTATCAACGTGTTAACACGCCTGAAAACCCGGAATTATTGCCTATTGAGCGCGCTCCCGAAAACGGACATATTCTTACAAAACTAAACGTGCAATGTTTTTGATGGCTACGCCAAAAAGGCGGAGAAGAAGAACTAGCCGGAAATCCCAGACCAAGAGAAAAGCTCGAAACCGATTGCCACGGCGCTCTGGGCAATCCCAAAACATAGAGGGTTTCGGCACGCCTAACACCCTAAAAAATCGGGCAGTTTCTTGAAAAATCAGGCTACTATTTAAATAAAAAGCAAAATTCCTAGCAGAAAAAGAAAATCAATCAATAAGCTAAGCGGAAGATTGACATGGTCCTGAAAAGGCAGAAATTAGCTTGTCCCGCTGTTCTCTACTCGCAGCACCAACGCTCGAAATTTCGCTCAAATCTAACCAATCGTGGCGCCTTCTTTTCAAACAACCCGGCAGCTTCTTCTTGAAGCAAGCGCGGAGCTTTTGCAGCCTACGGAAAACGGTAAGAAACAGAGCTAGCCGAAAAGCTTTTCGCAAGATCGGCGTCGATGCGTCAAACGCCCAGACTTCAAAAGAATAAAAACGCGCAAAGCTTTCACTTCCCAGTTCCAAATCCAGAAGAAGCGAGGCGCACTCTCATCCACTCGCAAAACTTCGAAAACGCAAAAATCCAAGCTACCAAGGGCCACGAGTCGCACGAATCCAAATCTCTAGATGTATCTCCATTGCTTCACGTGTATTTTCAAATCTTCACAAACTAGGCGCGAAAAATCTGTATTTTCATGTATTCGACAATGAGTGAAAGATTATAGACACAGAGCCGCGTGTGTGTAATATGGGATTAGAGGGTGAGAGAGGAAAAGGGTACTTATGGGGGCAGAGAAAGCAACGGTTACCGGAAATTTACGTGACTAAAATTAGTACAGAAAAGCGAACGGGGCATGGGTTACAGGGGTCGTGCATTCAACACAATAAGTTAGAGCGACCAAGGAGGAGCGGGGGAAAAGCTCAAGACATAAGTGTAGCCGGGAACATCACAAACCGGAAAAGACACAAGCAATTTGGCGGGGGGTGGAGGCTTCTAGAAAGTTTCATCGTCTTCTTCAACAGCGGCTTGCGGCACGGCGGCTTGATGGGCTTGCTGGTGCACGACGGGCTGCTCTTGCACTTCTTCGTGATGATGGTGGTCCCCGTTCGGCTTCTTGACTTGGTCCTCGAAGGTGGCGTCTTGTTGTTGCTGCCCTTCTGGCGCGGCCGCTTCTTCTTCACCGTCGGAGTAGATGACCTTGAGGATCTTCTTGAGCGTCTCGTCTTGGCGCTCCTCCGGGATCGCCGTCACCAGTTCTTCCACCTAAAAAAGAACGTTATAACAGGTATATAGCCGAACTCTAATTAAAATTTAACGATCTTTCCAATAGAAAAGCAATCTAAAAACTTTCAAAAATAAAAACTCGTATTTTGATCGAAAAATGGCCGGTTTTAATTTTGTGATCAAAAGCTGTAATTTTTACGTTTATAAATGATAATTTAAAATTGGATACCAGCACAAGAAGTTATCGCTCGACAATCCGAAAAAATTGATACCTGTCGCAGCCGCTCGAAGTAGTAATTGCGCTCCGCCTCGAGCTGCTCGATGCTGTCGACGTACTGGCTGGCCTGCTCTTCGAGCTGCTCGATGCGCTCCTTCTGTTCCTCGATCAGCTTGTGCTCGGCGCCCGTCTTGTTTACGACCACCTTCTGGGCCACCGGGGCAAGGGCTAAAAAAAAACAAGTTTTAACAGAAAGTTTTCAAAAGCTTACGTTGTCTGGTGGCGGCAGGCGGGGCGGCGCGAGGGACGGCGGCCGGTCGAGCAGCAGCAGGGGCAGGTCGAGGTGCGGCAGCCGGGCGCGGGGCGGCTCCTCGGTTCATCGGTGCTTTTCCGCCGAGGGGCAAAGCCTAAAAAAAGGTTGGAAAAGTCGAATTGTGATTGATACCTCTCCTCCGCGAGCGGCCACCGGGTCGTACTCCTCTCCGGAGTAGTTGGCGTCGAAGAACTTCTTGAACCACTGCAGGAATTCGAAGTTGTCTTGGAACTTGGCCTTCAGGAGTCGCTCGACGGGCACTGGCTGAAAACGAGGGCGTTTTGAAGAGAAGAAAGCCATAACAAGGTTTCCTTCGTCAAAAATTCGAAGCAAAAGCCCAAGACAGAGTAAAAAGTGAAAACGATACCTTGTCAATGCCAATGTTCTTCCACGCCGTCTGCAGCACCTTCCAGTTGTTGATGTGATCGACCTCGTTCTTGCTGTTCCACTTCACTCGCTTGAGCGGGATCTGCCCGTTGAAGAGCATGTCCGTGAAGAGGCAGTACCCGGTCCCCGTCGACATCTCTTCAATCTTCGAGAAGCTGCTCTAAAAAAATGAGTAAAGGAAATCAAGACAAGCAACCGGCAACACATTCTTGCAAAAAACCACCAAGAAATTGCCGCAGTTTCGGCTTCGAGTGTCAAAAGGTGTAAAATCGGAAACTTAAGCCGTTTTCAAAATGATTTTCAAAGGCTACTGCCAAAAAGAAAGTGCACCGGCAGGAATAATCCCAAAAAAAGTACCTGCAGCGAGTCGTTGACCCATGCGAGCAGCTCCGTCCGCGAGATGTTGTCCGGGGTCACCGCCGAGACGTACACGTTCTGCACCATCTCACCCGTTCACGCCTGAACAGAGATAGTTAAAGAATGTATGAAAAAGTAGTAAGAGTAAGAGTAGTAAAAGTAAGAATAGTTCAAAAGAAGAAAACGGGGAATTTGGTGATGAAAAATTGGAAGGCGGGGGCGCAGGGAGCTAAAAAATGAAGAGGCGAAATGGTGCTGCAAAATTGACCGCCGGAAGCGCATGAAGGCAAGAAAGCTCAAAAACAGGTGTTCCGATGCAGCAATAAAGCAATTTCCGCTTGCTAAACAAGAAAAAAGACACGATGAGCAAACGAAATGGAAAATGAAAGGAAAAGACTAATAAGACGAATAAAACGCAAAGAATGAAAAAATGACGCGAAAGACGAAAACGAGAAAAATCGAAACTCCCCTCCCCGAAAATGCCAAAGCCCGCTACGGTAGCGCACCCACGGGATCGAAAGGCTGAGCAAGCGGAGCCTGTCGGAATTTTTGTCACAAAAACCGAAAATTTTAATTTAAAAAAAAGTGATATATGACAAAAACAAATCAGCCATTACCAGTTAGTAATGTAAATTTTTACATTTTCTACGGCCTTAAGGTAATTTGGTTGTCCTCCATCCGAAATGAACTGAAACTGGGGATTTTTATCATTTTAAGTAACTTTGAATTGAACATGCTTAGCAACCGGCTTTTCCCCTACCGGAAATAAAAGGAAACAAATCACGTTTTACGGTTTCTAGAGTCTAACGAGAGCTTGAAACCGGCTTTTCCCCTCCCCAGAATGAAATTAAACGCCGAAATTTCAAAATTCTCGCAGGTTCGAACCAACCTTCGAGCACTTTTTGAAATTTCGATTCAGTTACGCTATGAAAAGGGACAGAGAAATTTTGAACGGATTTCCGGTCGATAGTATCGCCCGCGGGCGGGTGCGGGCGAGGATTTTCGGGGGTTGGGAGGGGAAGGAGAAGCCGATGGAACGGACGAGGAGGAGATGGAAGGACAGGGAAAGTGTCAACATCAAATGGAACAGCCAGAAGAGGGGAAGAAGCGGAAGAAGTAGCCTGTAGGGGACGGATCGAGGCCGGCTATAGCGGACTGATTGCACCGTGCAAAGCAACCGGATTTTAGCGCGCAGCAATTACGTAATTTTTCCGTTTTTTTTTAGAATTAACTGGCGTAATCCCTCTAAAAAAGCTTCACGGTGCCCGCAGTTTTTATTGTGGAAGTAGTAAATCAGAAGATGATACCTCTAAAACAGCTAAGTTTGAGTGTAAAGTTTTTAATTAGTAATCCATAGCCTTAAAATACAAAGCGCTTTAGATTATTCAATCATTTAACCGATTTTATTAATTTTATTACAAAATCCGGCCGCGTTACGCTAATTTTACGCTCTTTAGCCCGGCTTTTCGCGCCAAATCCCACGTGAAAAATTCATTACGTGGAGAGCTTTTACCAGCGCCGAAAATGCGAAATTTAGCGGCAACTGTATTGGTAAAATATTTAAAAGAACTTCTTGTTGATTGTTACGTTTTAGAAAACCTTAAATCAACACTGTTTCCCTCAGGAAAATATACAGAAATTGTAACTGTATTTATCTGGTTTAAAAAACTTATAATGAGCGATTGCCTAACACCAATTGCAACGGGAAACGGCAATAATTTTGCAGTTTTAGGCGCGAAATCTCGAAAATACATCCTGAAAATGAGCTGGAAGCGCGAAAAATCGAGGCGACCGTTCAAAACCCCCGGCTTTTCCATGGATCGGTGTGACTCATTGAATTCTGCTGTCGAAATTCTGGTTCCGCTTTTGTCCGCAACGCGTCAATAGGCGCGTAATGGAGCGGAAAAGCCGGCAACAAAGCCAAAAAATCTAATAAAGTTCAGGCTCCACAATACACCAATTTCCGCTCACCTGACAGTAGGACTATCGCGGAATCGACCAGATAGGACAGTAAAAGTCCAATAAAAATAATTGAAGCGTTTTACGTAGCAAAAACAGTAAAAAGTCCAGTAAATTCAATAAAAAGCGTGCTAATAAATAAAAACTTCCACCATACGCCAAATTCCGCTCACGTGTCAATAGGACTATCGCGGAATCGATGGTAGTTAGCGGGAAACGCTGGCGATTCAAACGATTCGAATCAAGCCCCCCTCTAGCGCGGCGCGAGAAAAAGTGAGCCGCGGAGGAGATTTGACCGGTCAGCAGCCGGGAGGGGAGAGAGAGAGAGAGAGAGAGAGAGAGAGAGAGAGAGAGAGAACACGCGCCAAAATGACCGCCTCTACCACCCTCAAAATCCATCGGGTGGGGCTACGCCCGGCTCCTCTGCACGCACCATTCAAAACGGCCCAAAAAAATGGTCCCCCCAGATGGCTGCGGGCCATAAAAAGTGGGCGTTGACACCTGCGGGTTGGGTTTAAAGGGGATAGGCAGGCAAAAACACGCATAAAAAATGCACAAAATTTTACAAAATTCAGTAAATCGGCAATTTTAAAATCTCACAAAATTAAGAACTTAATTAAAATTTACTAAGCAGATATTTAAACAAAACTATTGCCATTATCAGGGTCTCGAAAGCTTTAAACAAAAGTGAAAAGATGAAAAAAAAATACATTTTAGATTATAGGGAACAAGGCAAGAAAACCGCACGGTTTTTCGAAAAAATTTTTACGGCCCAGAAGTTTAATTGCGGTATTTTTAGAAAAATACGATTGTAAATGGATTTTCAGGCGGAAAAATGCAAAATTAAAATCTGGTTTAATTTCGATCAAGCTACTTTCAAAAAAATGCGATTTCGGAAATCTGCCAGTACGGAAAAAGGGGCATGGCTAAATATGTGGCTTCCGAATCCCTTGAAAATAACGTATTTTTTAGGCTAAACCGCCAATGCACAAAAACAGTCGAGTTGAGTGGAGGGATAGTGATGCCGAAGGGATCTGTATTCTCGATTCCTGTCCACAATATTCATCATGATCCACTATTCTATGAAGATCCGGAGGAGTTTAGACCCGAAAGGTATCTCTCTCTCTCTCACTCTTTCTCTCTCTCCCTCTCTCTCTCTCTCGCTCTCTCTTTCTCTCCTGCTCTCTCTCACTCTCTCTTCTCATGCATTTCCAGGTGGGACCCGGAAGAAAAAGCAAAGCGAGACCCGCTCACCTTCCTCCCATTCGGCCATGGCCCGAGGAATTGCGTTGGTAAGTTAGAAATACCGTATCTCCAGATTACCGTATCCCGTCATTTCGTAGTGTTGCGTACTCGAAGCGTACTTTAGCGTACCGTAGCGTAGTCTCCCAGCATCGACGGTATCCCAAAAAACCATGGTCATCTCGAGCTTACTGTATTCCGTAACGCCGGAATGTCTCGTACTCGAAGCGTACCGTGGCGTACTGTAACGTACCCGACTACAGTATCCGGCTAAAGCCTAAAATGCATCAAAACTAGTTTTTCAAGAGAAAGTTTTTCAAGTAACCTCAGGTTTCCAAGGCTTTTAAATTACCCTATTCCCCAGATTACCGTATCCCGTGCCTCGGAGTGTTGCGTACTCGAAGCGTACTGTAGCGTGTTGTAACGTACTCCGCTAAACCTGTTCAGGAATGCGTGTGGGTCAATTCCAAATGCGTTCCGCCGTCGTCCACCTCATTCGACGATTCGAGTTTTCGATTGCCGACGGATCGCCAAATGTTTGTTTTACATTTTTGGTAGCCAATTTTTTGAATCTTTTTACCTGCCGTAATCGATTCGTAAAGGAAAACTGAAGGGGCAGGAAAAATTGGAAAATTAGTTTTTACATGCGGTTGCGCCCTAAAAACCCAAAGACAAGCTTTTATAATTTTTAGAGGTTGTATCGGTTAAAAAGAGGGTATTTTCGTGCCGTAATCGGTCATTAAAGGACCAGAGAAGCATGAATTCATGAAGAAGAAAAACAATGGTTTTTGTTAAATTTTTGGCTATTTAACACTAAGCCGACAGGTAAATCAAAAATTCGCAAGGGTCTCAGTGCCTCATTCGGTTCCTAAAGGGATATTGAAGGCAATTTTCTTGATTTTTACCGATAAAAACGACTACGACTTGTTTTCATGATTTTCGTGGCTAATCGGTTCCTAAAGAGACTTTGAAAGCCAATTTTCTTGGTTTTTTTCTTATAAAAAACAATACGACTTGAAAATTGTCGATTTGAGCTGAATTTAATGTCGTAATCATTTCCTAAAGGGCCAGTGCCGATAAATTTCGGGATTTACATGTCGTAATCCGTTGTTAAAGGGTCGTTGAAGGCCCATTTCCACGAAGAAAACCGGGTTTCGCGATTATGTTCCGCTTAAAGACAATTACGACATGCCAATAGCTGGTCTTATATGAATTTTGATGTCGTAATCGGCTCCTAAGGGGCCATAGAAGGCCCGAAAAATCTAGAAAAATCCGTTTTCCAGTCCCTGCCCCTCCGCATCGACACCCGTGGCTCGTTCCGGACGGAAGACGTGCTATTTGTTGATGTTCAACAACTCCCAGTCGAAGAATAAACTCTCCATTTTCCGTTTCTCTCCCTTTTTGTCATTTTTGGCGTCTTTTGGGCGTCCAACGGAATCGTTTCCGCCCCTTGGCGGTGGTTTCTGTTTCTTTGGGGCAAAACCACGTGGACCTGCAGCAAATCCATGCGTCCCCCCATTCCGCGCCATTCCTATAAACAAAGTGTCCCCCCAGCGGAAATTTTGAGGATTAGCGCCCATTCCCCCAGCGTCCCGTTTTTTGACGCCCAGGGTTACGGTAACCCGGGTGCACTTTAGGGACAGGCATTTTTGAGGAAGGGTGACAGCTTGGATAGGCGCATTTGATAGATTTTTTCGCTTCCGCATACGGTAATTAGGGCAATGTTGATTTTCGGAGCAGTTCAAGGAAAATCGTCCTTTCTTCGGTCTTTTAAGGCCAGGGTTACGGTAACCCGGGTGCACTTTAAGCCGAGCGGTTTTCAAGGGGCAGTGACAGCTGGAATTTCATGAATTTTCCTGCTTTCGAAAATTTGGAAAACGGTTGGGTACGTTAGCTGGGGCGCAACTTAGAGGCATGCATTTTAAAGGGAGAGTGTCAGCATGAATTGGCGCCAGGGACGTAGCGTAATACCGGCCGCGGGCCAGGCCCCGAAATCGGCCGGCGCCGAAAATTTCATAAGGGGACCCTTATGATTTTATTTTCTCAAAATTTTGCTGCCTGCGGCGCTATTTTTTCACGTTTTTACGGCTATTTGTAGAGCTATGCAACCTTGTTTTCAAAAATTTTTGCCTGCGGCGCTGTTTTTCGGTAATGTTTTGAGTTTTTGGAACATTTTTTTGGGGCCCCCCCCCCGAAATTTTTTTCTGGCTACGTCCCTGATTGGCGCATTTCCGGCACATTTTATTTGCTTCGCGGTACGGTATCCAGGGCAATGTTTGTTTTCGGTGTGCAGTTCAAGGAAAATCGACCCTTAATCGGATTTCTGAGGCCAGCGTTACGGTAACTGGGGCGCGCTTTAAAGCGCACGTTCAGGGAGAGGCCGTGTACTCGTCCCAACGTATACACCCTATGAACGTAGGGACCGCGCGCACGGCCTGCCCTTGCTGTGACAGGCCATTCCCCTCCTTTGCGGCGTGGGGCGCCCCTCACCCCCTCGCCAAGTTGTAGCTGTGGCTCACTGGTATCCATCCGCGCCTCCCGAGCGGGGGGCCCGGGTTCGACCCCCGGCCGCGGCAAAAGCTTTTTTCCAAAAAAACGTCCCTGAACGTGCCCTTTAAGGCCGTTTAAAGGCAGGAGCAGACCCAAAAGGCGGTAGGTTCGTAAAGCGCAACATCGAAATCACATAACCTCGAATTTTAATCCGTGGGATTTCGAAGAATCGAGCATTCTTCGATCTCGGGATTCGGAAAATTTTCAATCCAGATTTTTGCGACCCTGATTGTAGACGTGCGTTGCGTGTCGCGGCGCGGCCAGGCGCTTTCAAATCCAGATATATGATTTTTCTATTTTTTTGGCATGGCGGGTACGGTAACCCAGCGTCTAAATGACTTTTCAGGAAATTTTTGTGATTTTGTAGTTTGGGGTTCTTTTTAATCTTCGGTCTACAGTTTCAACTTTATTTCACAAATTAACCAACAAAAAGCTCACGAAAAACGGGTTGGAGATCATTGGGGGGAAAGCTGGGAGAATACGGTAGAAAATTACGAAAGAAAATGACGAAAAATCGGGGAAAAGCTCATGGTGATGGTCAGCCGCTGCGGGACCCGAACGGGGGCTGAATTGGCGGCATAGTACAGTACACCGGAAAACGCCGGAAAATGGGGGAAACTACCGTAGTAAAAGTAAATTAAAACCGAGAGGTGTAAGGGGGTGTGGAACGTACATTTTCGGTGTTAGTGATCATAACAGCTTTTTAAAAAATACCATTTAATACCGGAAAAAATTAAATTTATTTAGATTGTATCAACTTTATTCATTTTTAAAGTTAGTTAAACCCTTTTAATAGTTGTTAGTGCGTTCCACACCTGAGTACACCTCATCGTCAGTGGGAATGGCGCGTAATGATGGGAATTTTTAGGGGTTTTAGGTTTAAAAGGGTAAAATGTCTGTCAGTTGGTGGTTTTGTAAGATAAAAAAGATCAGGGTAAGCCGAAAAAAATAAATATGATTTTTTGACTATAAAATACCGTATTTTGCGCATTGCTGTGGCCCGCACTAGACTAGAGATTAGGGAATAAATATAGTGAGAGAGCGAGAGAGAGAGAGAGAGAGAGAGAGAGAGAGAGAAGAGAGAGAAAAGGATAGAGAGATAGTGCGAGAAACGCAGAGAAACCGGGAGTAAACTACAGTATGTACAGTCGGAATTGTTTGGGAGGGGTTACCGTAGGAAATGGCTGATTTTAACGGCTGATGGAGGAGTTTTCATCATCATCAATATATGGCCATGTGATCGAGTCGGCGAAAGAAACGCTACGGCTCGAATCGGGAGTCTGAGCCAACGAGGAGTACGAGTCGACTTTTGACCTGGAAAATGGGGGATTTAAAAGGGGGGCGGAACAGCTGTTAGAGTACGTTATCGGCCTCCGTGCTTAGGCGCTGGTTGAAATTTAACGTCGTTTCTACGGGTTTTCAGGTTTTTTGGAGACTTAGTTTACCTTCCACATCACCGTACGCGCACGTAATTTGGAGCGGCTTGTAGTTTTTTTTCAATTTTTAGCTCTTTTTTTTTGTTTTTGAAGTACATTCTACACCTCCCCGCAGACTACGTCGGTAGGACACTTTCGTACTCAAGGCGCATTTTGAGATTTGTTTCTGTGAATCTGGATTTTACAAAAACTGACGACTCGTAGAGTACGTTCCACACCTCCGTACCGACTACGTCAATAGGGGGCGAACGTAGCTAAAGCTACTTTTCAGCGTTTTGGTGGTTTTTGAGGCTTCCAGTACGTTTTACGCCTCCAAACCAATACCAATAGGAATTTAACGTAGTTTCAGCGAATTGGCACTTTTCGGCCATCAGGCTACGCGCTACGACACCACGCATCCGGCGTCATTCGGAATATAGCTTAGCCAAGACAAATTTTCCGTTTTCGGGGCTTTTTTAAGAATTTAAAGTAGCGGAACGACTAAAGTACTACGCGCAACACCTCTGTACGCCCTGCGTCAATAGGAATAAGTTTACAGGGAACAGGCGGGGAATTCGCAAACCCCGGCTACCCCCGGGTAATCGACTATGGAGAACACGATGCCGTTTTCCGATTTCCGATTTCCGATTCGTCATTTTCCGGAAGTGCTGTATCTCTGTCCACAGGCCTCCGCAGGAAAATCGGAAAACGGCATCGTGTTCTCCATAGTCGATTACCCGGGGGTAGCCGCGAGGGTTTTGCGAGATTCCACTTCGTCCACGTGCCCTTCCCTTGTTAGTGAACGCGAATTTGGAGCCCTTGGACGGATTTTGGGGCTTAAAGTACGCTCCACACCTCTGTACGCCCTTATTGAATAGGCATGGATCGTAACAAAAGCGAAATCTAAGCTTTTTTTAATGTCTTCCTCACCGCCTGAAGAAGATCCTGGATGGAGATAACCGTGCCGAATTCGACGGGGAAGAGCTGAACATTCGAGCCAGGGAGGCACGCAGGCGTCTGAAAATCTCAAAAATTAGAACAATTTTGTGTTTTTTTAGGAATATCCGACCCATTCGTCGCCCGTACTTCAATTTAAGACAGCAGAAAGCGCAAAAATCGACCCTTGCCTTCGACTTGGCCTCGACAGCTACGCTACACACCAAATTACGCGTAAAATTTTTTTATGGAGACCGATTTTAGCGGTTTACGGGATTTGTCGAGACCCCAGGGGATGAGGTGGTCGATTTTTACGCTTTCTGGGTTCTTTAACGGGACTGGAAAGTCTGATTTTTATGGTTTTTGGTCCAATGAATTATTGCCTGTAGATTTAGCCGAGAGAGCGAGAGCGAGAGCGAGAGAGAGAGGGAGAGAGAGAGAGAGAACGAGAGAGAGAAAGAGAGAAGGAGAGAAGGAGAGCTAGAGAGAGAGCGAGAGAGAGAGAGAGAACCAGAGAGAGAAAGAGAGAGAAGGGGAGCGAGAGAGAGCGAGAGAGCACGAGAGAGAGAAAGAGAGAGAAGGAGAGAAGGAGAGAGAGAGAGCGAGATAGAAAGAGAGAGAAAGAGAGAAAGAGAGAGAACGCTATAAAGACAGAAAGAGACAAGTTAGAGAGAGCGAGAGAGAGCGAACGAGCCATTTTCCGGTGCCAATTTTTCACAATTTCCAACCTTTCCCCAACCCAAATTCCCCCCAATTTCAACTCGTTGGCCTCCCGGTGAACACCCTTTCAATTCACCCTCCCAATCTTCGCGATATTCCGTCAGCATCCGCTGTGCCCTTAGGGCTGAATGAATCGCGCGCCCCTGGCGGGACAAAATGGCTTTTGATGGCCCTTCCCCCCCCGGAAAGAGAGTTGTTCGGCTGGTTGGGGGGGCCCTATTTGGGCCCTCTATTTGGGCCGTATTGGTCCCCCCTGGGCCGTTCGATGTGGGCCCTAAGGCCGCTAAAGGGCCCTTTATTCACCTGTTCCCCCGATAGCTCCCTCTCTCACTCGCTCTCTCGCTCTCTCGCTCTCTCTCTCTCTCTCTCTCTCTCTCTCGCTCTCTCTACCCACCAAATGCACACCCACATAATCGGCGGGGCCTTTTTCGGGGCCCACCGAGTGAGTTGGACTCAATGGCCCGAGGCATGGCCCCCTCAAATCGAAACTTTTCGGGGGCATTTTTGAGGTGTGTGTGCAACACTTTGAGGTGCACGGAGATTGGTGAGCAAGATTGTATGCATCCCAGAATAGAAGAATTCTTGAGGGAATTTCCGGAAAAAAATGTGAAATCCGGTTCCGGGACGATTTCTCGCGATTTTCCGGACAAAATGAGGTGAGATCGATGAGTTTTCTTCAGATTCTGGGATCGTAGCGAAAGGAAATCTCGTTTTTTGCAGAGTTAAAGGGATAAGGAAGGCTCATCTATAATTCGCAACTAGCCAACGGGAAATGGGCAGAGAGTGGGGCTGGGCAGGAGGGAACAGGCAAAATTTATGCTAGTTTTAGAACTAAACCGCGTTTTATGTTAATTTTTCCTGGGCCTTCCTGATCCCTTTAAAGGGGCTCCGAACTGCCAAATCAAAGCCCTTTTGGGAGGGCTCTTTGATTTCTGGCAAATTGCCAGCGGGCGCGGCGGGACGAGAGCCTTCGCTCTTTCGATTTTTGCGCGAAGTTGTTTTTGCCCGGTTTCTTTGGGAAAACACAATCTTCGCGCATTCTGAGCCCATTTTTAAAATCCTCACTCATTTTGAAACAGTTTTGGTGTTTTAATCATCAAATTTGGCCCAGAAACAGCGGAGAACGTGATTTCGAGGTGACAACAATTTCAAATTTGCGAGCTTCCCGCGGCCGAGGTGTACAGAGGCCTCCGACGTACAGGGCTCCGATTTTCGGGCCGTCACTCAATTTTTGGCAGTTCGTAGTCCCTTTAAGGGCACGAGAAAGCGACAGAATCAACCTCCTACGACTAGGTATCGACAACTGCATCGAAACAAGCCTATCTTGCGCAGGATTTTTTTTGCTGATTCCAAATCTCTTTTCCAAATCCGCTAAGGAGCCCGCTTCAAAAAGTTACAGCGATTTTTCTCGCAAACTAGCCGAAAAGCATTCGATTTTAAATCCCTCTAAAAATCTTGTAAAATAGCTACTGGATAACCACAGACGACATTCTCAGGTCAGAAAAAGATGCTCTTTCGAATGCGCTATTTCACGGGCCTGTAGCTAAAAATTGTTGCAGCCTTGCCACCACGGTCGCGTGGTTCTGGCCTTCTGCCCCTTACCCCAACCTAGAAACTTTTTGCCATGAAATTGCATCTACTTATTCCGGTTACATTCCGGATACAATTCTCTCCCCTCACGGTCCCTTTAACCCCAAAATTTCCCATGTTTTCACCCGAGCTTTTCAGTCGAAATGGCCCCTCTCCCGTCCACTGGCCAGCCCCGGAAAGTATTTGTCCCGTTGAATAGCATTTTCCACGGATATGAACATGGCGATATTGGAAAGAGACGGGGCCTTTTCGGCCACTTCCTCTCCATATATACCCCCCGTTTTAGAGGGACAACAACGGAAAATGGCCCCCAATGGCTGCAGTGGACATTCAATTTCTCTCTCGCTCTCGCTCTCTCTCATTGACTCTCTCTCTCTCTCTCTCCTCACTCTCTCTCTCTCTCTCATTGACTCTCCCTCTCTCCTACTCTCTCTCCCTCTCTCTCTATATCTCTCACTCCCTCTCGCTCTCTCGCATCCGGATATGCATGCAAAGTACCCACGTTCCGCGGACGGACAGCGATTTTCTGAGTATTTTCGTGGAAACTGACGGGCAAGTATCGATTATGCCATGTAAATCAAGGGAATTTGGGTGGAGAGAGAGAGAGAGAGAGAGAAAGACAGATAACTAGCCCAAAACGGTACTGGACTTTTAGCGGGGGTGCTGCGGAATTTTTAATTTCTATATTCCCCGACCGGTTAATACTCCAAAATGTATTTTATGGACTTTTTAGTAGTTTTTAATCGCTAAAAAGTTGCTCAAAAGCTTTCAAATTTTTTGAAAATTGAAATTTTGCTCTTTTTTGTCATTTTTCATGCATTTTTTATCAAATAGTCAAATTTTCGAAGTTTTTTATAGTTTTTGACGAGTTTCTGACAATCAAAACTACGTAAAATTTTATAAAAATTGTTTTTGTTTTGAGATAAGACCTCACGAGATTACTTGGGACCCCCCGCTAACGGAACAGTACCCAAAACCCCCGGATTTAAAGAATTTTGTATTTTTTCGGTTTTTCTTGCATTTTTCGTTTTCGGACCACGTGGCCTCGGTGTCGGTCGCCTGGCAATTTGGCGGTGGAATATTCAGACGACTAGGCGAAAGGAAAGAAGGGGAAAGAGGGCAACTCCACGACCGGAAATGGGCCGGAAGAACGAGGAAAAAAGGAGCGACCGTGGATCGAGATGGATGCCATTCCACCTCACTTCTTTTGAACGCGGAACCGAGAAGGGAAAATTATGACTGTCTCGGAATCTGAGGGGCAATCGAGCAGAGGAAATTGTGGAAAATTCCAAAAAATTGGTTTCCGTGTTGAAAAATTGATTTTTAAAAAAAAATTTTTAAATCTGTTAGCTTTCCATACGATTTTTCATCAATCTGCCATCCAGTTTGGCCAATTTCCCTAAATGGCCTTCCCCTGCCCGTCACTTACGCGATTCCCAAATGGCCTCTGCTAGCCTGCTAGGCTTCGAAAATCCGGGCTTCCGCTCATTTGCTCGGCTAGACTCTAGTTTACCCCCAGCCACAACTTTTCAGCCATACGTCCTATTAATGCGCCGAGTATCTCAAAATGTTCCGCGTGGTCGAATTACTATAAAAAAGTTGTTTCCTTACATCCAAAATTGTTAGAAAAATTTTTATAACAATTATAAGTCTGGGTTTTCTTTAGTTAATTTTTGCTGGTCCAAAGTGAGTTTTCGTATCTCGGCTATCTTTTGACGTACAGAGCTGTCAATGGTACCAAAATGTAGCTCTTGCTCTGGAGAATAAGCCTACAGTACGCTTAAGTCGAAAAAATAGCGGAAAACAAAAATATTTGAGTTTTTGACTCCTGGTACATTGATGCATAGCGGCTTAATCTTTTCAACTTTCTAAATCTTGTAAAAAATTTTCTAACAATTTTTGCCGTACGGAAACAACTTTTTTTAGAGGATTTCGACCACGGCGAACATTTTGAGATACTTGGCGCATTAATAAAACGTATGGCTGAAAAGTTAGGGCTGTGGGGGGTAAACTAGAGTCTTACCAATTTCGCAAAACTGTTCGCCATTCCATCGATTCTCATCGACTCCACCACTTTTTGGAACCCCCAAAAAAGTGTGGTGGAATTGAATAAGGGAATCGCCAGGGGGGAGGGGAGGCAGAAAACACGTGTCTTTCCCCCCTCTGCCTGCCGTCCTCTTCTAATGAAATTGTCGGTGTAACGGATGTCCCTTCGCCCACTTTTCTTTTTCCAGAATTCCTTCCAAAAAGGAAGGAGCTGTCCGTGACGGGACCCCACTTTTTTGGTGCTGGTGCGTTAGCGGGGGGACGACATTTTCCACATTTTCCACGGCACTCTAACTAAATATAAACCGTGTTAAAACCGTTTATCCATTTTTTGGATATAGAAAGCTCCAAAAAATTACAAGGTTTTCAAAATTGCAAAAAAAGTTTTAATTCTTGCTTAAAAAGTTTTAAAAATGCAAGTTTTGACGAATCCCTGCCAAAACCCCTATAAAATACGGCATTAAAAACTGTTTATTCGCGTAAAACTACGAGGAACACTAAAATGACAAATTTTTTCCAGGTCTACCCTTTTCCAAAATACCCCCCCCCCCCGTTAAAGCACCAGATAATTTTTAAAATTTATCCGAAAAACAGGCGGGTTTTTCCTCGTCGGACCCACTTCTTGGGTGCTGATGAGGGTTCTGTTGCGTTAGCGGGGGGGGGGATTAGCAGGAGGGCAAACTAACAATTATTTTTTAGCTAGTTATCCCCCATTAAGGAACCAAAGTATTTTTCGAAATTAATTTCAAAAAGAGAGGAGTTTCAATTCGTGGCGGGACCCACTTTTTCCAGAGGATCCCCCCACTACTTTCGGTCGGTTTCTTCTCTGCCTTCTCGATTCCTTCCATCCGCCATTCCCCTGGGTCTCATTTGCGTGAGACGACGAATGGGGGGGGGACGATGGTCAACTCTTTCTTTTCTATTAGCCACTACCGAAAAAAGGAAGGGAACGTCGCCAAAAATGGCCTGGTTTCTGGGGGCTGAAGGCGACTGGCAGGCTAAGAAAAAAAACCCCGGCCAAGGAGCAGGGACCATTTAGGAATCAAAACCCATTGTTCTCACAGCTAAAATCAGCCCAACGCGTCTTTGCATTTAGTAGGCTAGCAGAGACCATCCAGGAACCGAAAATGTAAACGAAAACTACAACTGGTAGGCTAGCAGAGAAACTTTAGGAATGACGAAAAAAATTTCTTTTTAAAGGGCTGCCCTAGCAGAGGATTTTAAAGAATTTTCTAAACCGCAAAAATGGAAATTTATCATTCAATTTTATGGAGATTTTACAGGGTCTTTCGGAGGGAAAATAGGTGGCCGGCTAGCAGAGAACTTTTAGGAAATTTTATAGCATGAAAAACTGTTCTTTAACGATATTTTATAGGAGTTTTTTGGACCGGAAATTGGTGGCAAGCTCGCAGAGAATTTTGCCGAAATGGTGCGACTTTTCTGTCTCACTCTCCTCACTCTCTCTCTCTCTCTCTCTCTCTCTCTCTTCGCTCTCCGCTCTTTTCTCTCTCCTTTCTCTTTCTCTCCTTCTCACTCTCTCTCCCTCTCTCCCTCTCGCTCTCTTTCGCTCACATCCATAGAATTTGTTATAGCCTCCCCTTTTTCAGCGAGTCGACGATGGATGGGGGAAAAGCCTCCCCTCTCCCTCTGCGGCTTCTCCTAACTAATCAGGTGCATAATTGGAAAGGTCTTCCCCTCCGCCCCCCTCCACATCATCCACATATTCCACTACACACCCATCAACACTTTTATCATAGCAGGATTACGGTACTGAATTAATACACCTCATTGCATTACAAATTACACCCCCGGATTTGCGGCCAACCCGAAAATATCCGGTTTTTGAGGTTTAAAGGGACCGAAAAGGCGGAATTTTTATGGAAATCTTCTAGCTGACAGCCATTTTATGAATTAAAAATTATTTTAGCGACAAAATACACCGACAATATACTATAAATACACTTTTACAGAATTTTAACCCCAAAAATTGTGCAATTTGGCTATCTGCTAGTTAGTAAACCGATTCCCCGGGTTGATTCCTATTTTGCACCTGCCTTGACGCCGACCGAAGCCCATTTCCGGGTCCAAAATGTCAATTTAGGAATTTCCATAGAAAACACGCCTACGAAACGCTTCACCGTACGCAAGTTTACAGTATAACCGGCGGAGAATGAAGGACTGTAGGGCAGCTGGAAGATTGAGAGCAAAATTCAGCGAAAAAAAATATGGAATTGAGTTTTCTAGACCCCGAAAATCGACTCCAGAGGCAGTAAAAACCCAAAAGGCAGTACAAAAGCGCTTTTTGGGTCCAAAAAGCTCAGAAACTATTGAAGACCTGTTCAATACGCAAAAAGGCCAGGGATACTGTAGAATTAGTCAATTTTTCATTTTCACGGAAAACCCGCAACTTCAGAAATATTCGGAACCTGCTACAAAGCCTGGAAACCCGAGAAAAGGCGAGATTTGCCGCTGACAACGGTTAAGAACCATTAAGAACCCATTAAAAACCCGAAAATAGCCCCGGGATACTGTAGAATCATTCAATTTGTCATTTTTCACGGAAAAATCTGAATTTCAGAAACATTCGGATTCCGAAAAGCATGAAAAAATACTAGAAAAGGCGCTAATTCGGTCCGCTAAAAGCTCAGAAGCCATTTAAGACCAATTAAACAGCGAAAAAAGCCCAGGAATACCGTATAACAGTTCAAAATTTAGCTTTTTTACGCCGGAAGCGGAACTTCAGAAATATTCGGAACCCACCTGAGGGCGGCCATGGTGTGTAGCGGGAAGTGCTTTTGGTTGGTTGGGTCGGTGCTGCTGATGCTGGCGACGGGGACTTGGGAGACCGCCCGCAAAAAGAAATAAACTGCCGACGAGGCCCGAGTGGCCAAGTACTGGGGCCCTGGGCCATGGCCGAGGACACGCCCACAACGGCCATTCACGGGGAGAGGCTGCCTATAGTGGGTCCTGGCACCGTAGCCCGCCCTTACCCCAGGCGCGCCGGGCATCTCGAGGGTGAATGGAGGCAGAGACGCAGCGTATTTACACCTCCAAAACTTGCGAAAAACGAAAGAGGAAGTCGTTTTTATTATAATTTTTTAATTTATATAATTTTTACTATGCATTATGTGAAAACCGACCCTTCAAACAGCCTAGATTTTGATTTCCGGTCAAATTACCCAGAATATTTTTTCTATGGACGCTCAAATCGTTTCGAAAAGCCGGGAAACGACGGCGTTTTTCTTATAATTTTTAATTTATATTTTTTTTTGCTCATAACAGCTTTGAAACGATTATCCAAGGCTGCTTGCCATCACGTTTTTGTTGCCGTGGTTTACAAGTAGTTTAGCTTGCCGCCTACAAAAAAACTGAATTGGAAATCTTGCCACGCTCAGAAGCGCCTTTCGCTTAGATTTTTACAATTTTTAAATCGGAAATGCCTATTTATAACCTGGTATTGCTGTATTCGTGGTCAGTGCCAAAAGCTACGCTAAAAGCCACTTTAGAAAGTTAGGGTAAACTTATTTCCTGCTTTTCATCCATGTTCTTAGATTTTGCCCGTTTTTATAGCTTAAGGAGCTTATTTGGAACTTGGGATAGTCATATTCGTGATCAGCGCTAAAAACTACGCTAGAAAATGTTTTTGTTAGATGAGGCAATAAATGAAAAACGCTGAAAGACTATAAAATGTCTCAAAGTCTATTTTTACTCTCCATTTTCTTTACTGGCTTTTGATATCATGTAAATCTTATTAATAACTCTATTCCAGCCATGCTCCTGCGCCGCTTCGCACCCTTTACTCGATGTCTTCTCAACGCCGGCCCGAGCCGCCCGATTTCGACGACATTGGCGGAGATGGCGGCCCCATCAAGTGCGCGTCTTCTCCCCCAACTGACCGCCGACGAGCTGAAAGTGACCGCGCGGGCCAGCGAGCGCTTGAAGCAGATCCTCGCCGACGGGGAGAAGCTCCGCGTCGAGGTGGACGGGGGCGGATGCAGCGGTTTCGAGTACAAGATGCGCCTCGACAAGTCGCTGCAGGACGACGATCGCGTGATGAAGATTGCTGACGACGCGGTAGTGGTCGTCGATCAACTGTCGCTGGGCTATTTGAGGGGCGCCACGCTGGACTATGTGGAGGACTTGATGAAGGCGTCGTTTCGCATCGTCGACAACCCGATCGCGCAGAAGGGGTGCAGTTGCGGCAGCAGTTTTGCCCTCAAAATGGATTAGAAACGTTAGATTTTGATAACTAGGGATTTCGCGTGGTTTTTGAGGTGAAACTCCCGGATTTTTGGCTGTTTTTAGCAAATTTTGATGGAGAAAGCCTAAAAAATTGTGTGTTTTTTAGTATTTCTAGCAGTAAACCGAATTTTCTTGTGGCTTTTTACAATCCCTGGACGTAAAACTTGACATTTTTGGCGAAGAAATACCAAAAAGTCTCGTCTTTGAATCAAAAAGGTCTGTTTTCGATCCAATGTCCAAATTTTAGCATATTCCTATCTTTTCTAAATAATTTTTCCACTTTAGATAAAGCTAAATTTACTCGAAGCGCTATTAAACTAGGTGTATTCGACCTCTAGCGCAAAAATTCGCTTTCCCCCCTAGAAACACGAAAGAATTATTGTTTTAGACTTTCTTTCATCTCGTTTTTGGCCAAAAATAGGTTTAAAAAATGCATTTGAGGCTTTTTCGATCGATATTTTGCCAAAAATAGCTGCAAAGCCCCGGGAGCTTCTCCTAAAATAACTTTCCGATCGATTGATTTGTCTAGTCGCACTCGTTTAGCCCCGTTATTCTATTTAGGCCGCTCTTTCCGTGTGATAATATGATAGTTCTAGTCTCTTTTTGCAGAATGGCTTCTAGCCTCTAGTTACTCGTTGTTGCGCTTGTCTTTTGTTCTCTTTTTAACTTATCGATTGGAGATCTGCTGTGTGAACTTGTACTCGCCCCCCACCCACCCACCCCTGATACGTGTATTTTGCCTCGTGCTCGTTGACTTGTCTTTTTTTCTTGCATTGGGATAGCCTCGAGAGGAAATATATTCTTTTTAGGGGCCCTGCAGACGATGTCGGACACGGAGGAGACGAGCAGCGACCAACAACAGCAGCAGCAGCCCTCCTCGGCCGCCAATTTGCTGAAAAACGCCGAGCGCATGGAGGCGATGAACGCGCGCATCCGGTTACTCGCCCAGAAGAGGGTCCGTTTGTTTAGCGGTGTTTTTTGGTAATTAGCAAAGGTTTTAGAGCGTGAAAAACATGAATGCTTTAAAACTTTTGAAATTCAATAAACTTTGAAAAAAGAATTAGAAACCAAAAAAGCGTGATTTTTCCACAAGAAACTTGAAATTTTGATGATTTTCAGGGGGTTTTTTGTGTAGTTTTTTCGTCTAAGGATTGCTAAATTCTCTCAAAAACACCATTTTATAACGTAATACTTTAAAAATCTCGGGTAGAATACAAAAAACATAGATTTTTTATCGAAATTTCAGATTTCAAAGATTTCCCCCTTTTTCTAATCACTAGCAATATAGCGAAATTTTCTCAAATCAAAGACAAGAAAAAGAAGAACCTACAAAAAATGTGGATTTCCACCCAAAAATGACGATTTAGAATGACTCGCGCCGCGCGAACAAGGCCGACGTCGTCGAGGAGGACCGAAAAATCAAGAACCCGAGGCACCAGATTGAGGAGATGAAGAAGGAGTGGGAGTTGAAGGATCTCGAGGAAAGACAGGTAATTGTTGAAAACGGAAATTGGCTTGTTGAGGCTTTCGGCTCCGTTCTTTTGCATTATCGGGGGCAAAGGCTTTAGGATCCAATTTTTCTAGGACAAATAGAGATAGTTTTTCTATCTGTTTTTACCATTTTGAGGCGTAAAAGTTTACAAATTAAAAGTTTCACAATAAAATTGTTTCTATAAATAAAATCAGTTTTAATTTTAAGTTTTTGGATCAAAATCCTAAATTTTTCATTATTGCATCCCACCCGATATTGCAAAAGAACCGCTTTTCGAAAAGAAAAAGAACAGTGAAAATAGCGGTATTGTTATTTAGAAGCTTGCTTTTAGTAGAAAATTGAACCTTTCACGCCAATTTCAAGCTATATTTGGAAAAGTAAAAGTTCTAGAAATATTTCAAGGCGACTTTCCAAATTTTATCGGAAAAAAAGTTCTATAAAATTATTTACCCCATTTCAGCGCTGCGAGGAGGAGGGCGTCGACTTTGAGCGCGCAAAAGCCATGCGCACCAGCGTCGAAGAGGTCCGCAAACGCGACGTGCTACTGAAGCGGAAGAAGAACCCCAACAAGGACGCCCTCATCACTGGAGGTCCGACATTTTCGTTCCGCAGAAATCTACGTCGTTTTTCAGACTACGAAACGATGTCGCTGCGGCAAAACGAGCGGCTGACGCGCAACATCAAGCCCGACTTCAACGAGTACAAGCGGATGAAGGAGGCCCTGTAAGCGGGTTTTTGCATTTTTCTCTACATTTTAAATGTTTTTAAATCTGATTCTAACCGCCCATTTGAAAAAAACTTGCAGATTTTCCTCAGGCAATTTTTTTTTTAGATTCGAAATCCGATTTTTCGGCCTAAAATGACGAAAATTTACGGCTTTTTAGGGATTTTTGGAGCTTTTTTTGACGAGTTAGTTTTGTAGGTCAAAACGGCTAATTTTTATTTAACTAAAAAAGGCATAAATACTGCAGATAATTTTATTTATATTTTTTTCAGTGGCGAAGAGCAATTCTACCCGGGTTCGAACACGATCGCCGACGGCCACCACTACCCCACCACGTCGGCCCTCGATCGACTCGCCACCACCGTGTTGGACATGTGCGTTTTGCGTTATGTACCATCTTCTCGGCGCTTTTGCATTATCGGGGGGGGGGGGGGTAATTTATTTGGATATGGTGACCGTACCGTTTAATTTTGATCGAAAACGGCGATTTTTCATCAATAAACCCATGTTTTATTTGTTTGGGCAAGCTTTTTAAAGTTTTACGTTGTAAAATTATGTTTTTGGCAAAATTTGGAGGTGGGAACCTAAATAGAAAACTTTGATAATCTTTGGAATTCTAAAGTTTTGATCGAAGATTCGATATTTTTTAATTGTTTCATGGTTTTTAAAGTTTGTCCGTCGATTTGAAAAAAATTAGCGGTTTTTGAAGTGAAATACGAATCAGAAAACTTGGACAATCTCAAAAATTTGGAATTTTTGTCGAAAATCGATTATTTTGGGTTTTCTACTGATTTTTAAAGTTTGTAGTGCGGTTAGGAATAGAAAAATCCATTTTATATGAGAAAAATTGGGTTCTAAGAGAAAAGCCTACCCCCGATAGTACAAAAGATCCGTATCCTTTTTAACCCGCTAATTTTAGGCAGAAAACGCGCGAAAAAGTGCATCGCCGTCGCATGTTCGACCCCGACCAAGAGGTCACCTACATCAACGAGAAGAATCGGGTAATATTCATTTTCTAAATACTTTAAATTCCTTTTTTAGGTATTCAACAAGAAGCTCGACCAATTCTACGGGAAATACACGGAGGATCTGCGCGAGGATCTCGAACGCGGAACGGCCCTATAAATATAAAACTATTTCAACAACCCCCTTACCCATTCCGTTACACAATTTACATTGTTTTTTACACCCCCCGATCTTGATTTATTCGTGTTTTTCTATCTGTTATAAAGTATTTTTCGATTTTTGCGGTTTTTTGGCGACACATAAATGGTGGCTTCTCCCTGGGAGTCTCGTTCTTTTTCATTGTTGCGAGCGAAAACAAGTATCGGAAAGTTTTAAAAGGTTGTCAATCGTATAAAAAGTGAAGTTAGGCGGTTTTTACGTTTTTAATAATTTCTGTGGATTTTTGACGATTAAAAAATAGTTTAGTTGAAAAAAACTATGTCTTTATCGGACTTTTTCCAAAATTTTAGTAATTTTTCTGGATTTTTAGCGATTTTTAACACTGAAAGAATGTGTTTTTGGCCTAAAATCCACCGTAACGCTCCAGTTTTGCGATAATTTGAGCATGAATACCCCAAAACTGAGAAGTTTTCCGAAATTTTTTTAGGACAAAAACCTAAGTAACAAGCTTATTTTCGGGACGTTTTTCGATTTTTGTATAGGTTTTAACGCTGATAAAATTTTTATTGTCAAATTAGGCACGAAAGCTTCAAAAACAACATAAAAATTGGTATAAATATAGAAAGACGTCTTGGCAAAGCAAAATTCGCTTTTTGGCATTTTGTATGAGCTTTGAACGGTTAGAAAACATTTTTTGGCCTAAAGATCGCTGTAACACAGCGGTTTTTCGATGATTTAGATATGAAAAATTCAAAAAGAATATAAAAGGCCGTTTCATGAGTTTTTTAGTAAAAAACACCGAGTAAAAGCTTCTTTTGGGACGTTTTTCTATATTTTTGTAAGTTTTTATCGATTTTCAACGCTTAGAAAATATTTTTTTTGGCCTAAAATCCACCGTAAAGCTGTGGTTTTTTGATAAATTATACTCAAAAAGCATAAAAACTGTGTTGTCCGGGCATTTCCTTAGGTTTTTTGGCTCGAAAACCAAAAAAAATTCTCTTATTCGCGGTTTTTATGGGTTATAAAATGTTTCCTGGACTAAAATTTACCGTAAAGTTGCCGGTTTCGATAATTTATACACCAAAAAAGGGGAAAAGACATTTTCCGCGAATTTCCCTAAGTTTTTTGGCTCGAGAAACGAAGTAAAAGCACCGTTTTCAGGCTTTCCAATGTTGCGCGGCCCGGGCGCACGCCTTCTACGCCGACCGCAGTTTTATTCTGTAGCCAGGTAGGCGGCATGTAGTTTGTATTTTACTCCTTATTCTTAGATGCACCGGCACACAGCCACCGGACAAGCCGACTGTTTCCGCCACCGCACCACCGGATCCGCTGAAGGCCTACACGGCGCTGGGCGGCGTGCGCGGGAAACCGGTGTGTTTTTGGCGTTTTGTAGGCTTCGATACTTCGTAGAAAGTAGGGATTTTTGCTGAGCGTCAGCGAGCAATGATTTTCGAGGAATTTTGGTGCTTCTTGCTCAAAAATTGCGCACAAGAATCGACCTTTTGGGGCAAAAATCTGCGAAAAAAATCGCATTTTTACGGGTTTTAGCTGCTAAATTTTGCCCGGGGCAAGCGAGCAGCGATTCTTTAGGAATTTTATAGCCTCTAATTTCCTTAATTTCCAAAGAAAATAGGCCGATCGGGGTGAAATCCTACGATAAAGGCATTGCTTTTAGCCTTGTTTCCGGGGCGAGCTAGCAGCGATTCTTTGAGAATTCCATAGCCGCTGGAAAACTGTCAATTCTTAAAGAAAAACCCGTCTTTTTAGGCCGTGAAAAAGGACATATGGCACTACAGCGATCGGCGCAGCGGCAAGGGCTACTCCGATTTTTCGACGACCATCTACCCGCATGCTCGCGAATATATTTGGCCGCCGTTGAGGTGAGAAAAATGGAAATGAAAATGAATGAAAATGCCGTAATTTCCTGGCTGGTTCTTTTCTGTTAACGGGGGTGGGGAAGAATTTTTAAAATTTTGAATTTTTTACCATTTTTGGGTCATTTTTCATTCATTTTTGACCAAAAGTCTACATTTAGTAGATTACCAGGGTTGAAAAGCCGCTTCGCGACTTTTCAACCCCGGCCCCGTCTGAGCCCATGAAATTCTTCACTTTGCATAATACACCCGAACTGCGATCAAAAATAATGAAAAACGCTCCCTTCTCCCCGTTATATAGGCTCCCGCAACTCCCGGTGTATGCTAATTTTTTCCTAACAAAGAGGGTGACGGAGTTTTTAAGAAAAACTTAATTTTAATGTCGAAAACAATCGATTTTGAAAAATCTGTTATGCGTGCAGTCATCTATAGACCATTACGCGTCTAATGGCGTATCAAACACCTCCTTACACCCCTCCCCTCGTGAGATATCCTCCGGACACGCTGACGGAAGTTGCATGCAAAGTGGCACACACACACACAGACACTATTTTTTTATATATAGTAGGATTTCGCTTTTTACAAGATTTTTGAGTCCAAAAACTGTGTAAAATTGTACAAAAAGGGCTTATTTTTGTTATAGGGCCTTAGGGAATTACTGGGAAACCCTCCCCCCCGTTAACAGACAAGAACCGGTAATTTCTTGTTTTTTTTTGCAGAAAGATGAACAAAATCGGGGCGTTGATCATCATCGGCGGTCTCGTCTTTATGGTCGTCGATTTTGAGCGGTAAATTCGGAAATTAAATATTTGATCGGGTTTTTTAGAGTGGTGCAAGTGTTCGACGAAATCTCTGAGGGTATCCTCAAGCCGCGCACAAATCCCGAGGCCAAGCAGCTCGGACCCGGTACAAAAACCCTCCTGTTCGTTAAAAACTGGGGAATTTTAGATCAGGGCCCCGACGCGAGCCTTGTCGTGCTAGAAGACGCTGCAGAAGACCAGGCTGATGGAGATGAACCTAGAAAACCCAAGAAAAAGGTGTTGTTTGTTGAATAAAATGTTATAGACTGCTGAAACGTCCCGTATCTACTGTCCGGAGGATCGGCACGGAGTGAAAACTTTGTGAAATTTGTAGCTTTTCGGAATTTCCAACGTTTTCTGCCGCGTATTGATCCCTTTTTGCTTCAAAAAAAATCACTTATCACGATGGAAAATGGTTTTTTCGGGGCATAATGTTCCTCAAGAATACTTTGCTATTATTGGTCCGATTTTCCATATTCAATGCTGTTATTTTATTTAATAGAATTCCATATATTCGAATTAAGTTGTAAAATCCAATTATTCTAATTCTGAAAAATTCGCAATTTTCTGGCATTTCGAGCGATAGAAAAACCATTCCGATCCGCTACTGATCACGCGAGATATACAGCTTTTTGCCAATTTAATTAACCCCATTTTTTGCAGGATAAAAAGAAGAAAATCGGATTCCGCGAGCGTCGCATAATCCAGTACACCGATCGGATCAGGAATTATTCGACGCCCGACAAGGTCTTCCGATATTTCGCCACGCTGAAGGTACGGTATTTGGAGGGTTTTGTAGTGGTTTTCCACGCCTTTTTAAGGTGCTAGTCAGTCTGGAAAACCCGCGCCTTGATTCCTGACCAACATCCAGTCATGACCGCAACGCGACCGCGCGCGCCCTTTTAGCCTCCTTCTAAAAAAGCTTTTAAAAATATGGAAAATTCGCAAAATTTGACCTGTTTTTGATAATTTTCCATGCAGTTGTGGTCCCCCCCGCTAACAGCCCAGTACCACTTGATATCCCCCGGGTTTTGAGGTTCCATCAGACGAGAGCGGCATCCACTACGAGGTCTACATGACCCCTGAAGATTTCGTCCGTTCCTTCACCCCGGGCGTGATGCAACCACCGAAATATGGCATCGATCGATTCAAGGTCTACCGGCCTGAGGTGAGCCATGAAGATGTTTAAGGGGCCAGAAAGTTTGGCTATCACTGGGCGACAAGAACGTTTAAAGGGGGCTCCGAACTCTAGACCACGGCCCCCAGCGTTGATTCCTGGCAAATTGCCAGATGCTACCGCAACGCGAATGCGCCGCGCGATCTTTTGCCCCCGTTTGGACGTGAAAACGCGTGGATTTAAAAATTCTGAGGTTATTTCTGGAATCCTCATCGAATTTTGATGATTCTAGACGTTTCAATTATGAAAAGTGAGGAGAGAATGACCGAGATTGAGGGATTGGGTGCCTTACAAAGCATTACGACATGTAATCATCGCCCACTCAAAAAAGGGGTTTTGGCCCCAAGAAGATTTTGGTTTTACTCATATATTTTGCGTTTTTTCGCAACAAAAATTTTTTCTGGTACTTCTCGGCAGTGACCCTTTCGTTTTATGACCCGTAGGTTCAATCCCCGCACGCGCGAATTTTGACTTCCGCTTCTGGCTTCCGCCCCTTTAAAAACACTTTCATGGCGGATCGAAAATTCAGCCAATTTCGCGAAAATGGGATTAAATGTTATATAAATATTCGGGGATTTCGAAGATTCGAATAACGCACGATTGTTGACTTCCGAGCGCCTTTAGAGGGACCAAAGCCTCAAAATCTACCCCTGTTTTCAACTAGGTCTCGACACATACGCGACACGGATGTATTTAATCGCTGCTAGGATCCGCTAAACCAGGCGACATTTGGCGTGTTGCGTAGCTGTCTAGACCCAGGCGGGCGAAGGAGTCGATTCTGGCTTTCGCGGGTCCGTTTTAAACGGGGGCAGTTTTTTCGGAAGGTGCCGTAAATTAAATTAAATTTTAAACACTGTTGCATAAAATTAAGCATCACCCCCGCTAACAGTCCAGTACCGAAACTGGATTCTTTAGCCTTTTTTCGAAAATTCGGACAAATTCGTACAGTTTTTTACAGTAATCCTGCCCACGCCAAAATTTGATTTCCCCTCGCTAACCACCCCCCCCCGCTAACAGTCCAGTACCGCAATTTTGCCGAAAATTCGTAAAAAATCAAACTATAATTTTTTTTCTCTTGAAAAATCGGTGTTTTGCGCTTTCTAGGAGGATTGGAGACGTTTCTCGGATGAGGTCAGCTGGTAGTAGATAGAATAGAAGCTATTTTAGTTCATTAATTCGTTTAATTCTCCCCTAAATCCAATTTATTTATCCATTTTCAGAAGTACCACCACCACATCCAGGATCGGTCTTCAATCTTCTACAAGCTGGGCGAGACGGGACTCATCTCCTTCAGCGATTACTTGTTCCTGAAGACTCTACTCTCCAGTGAGGATTTTTAATTTTGGTTCTTTCTCATTATCGGGGGGGGGGACGAATTTTTTTGTATAAGGTTAGAAATGACTGGTTATTTAATAGAAAGTATTTTAATAGTGTTTTTCGTAAAAAATAACTATATTTCAAATGGAAAAAATAGCTACAACATGTTAAAAAATCGGAATTTTTGTCGAAAGATCGATGCTTTTGATATTTGAAAATATTTGGTATAATTTTTACTTTTCAAAAATGGTCAAAAAAATTTAGAAACCCTTCCATTATTTATTTAAAATTACTTTATATCCAGTAGTTTTAAAAATGTAAAAAACACTACAAACTACAAAAATCACTGTTATTTTTCAGCGTCGCCAAAGGATTTCGCGCTGGCCTTCAGCATCTTTGACATCAACGGAGATGGGGCCCTCGACCGCGACGAGTTCTATAAAATCAAGGTACGCTTTTTGTAGTTTTCTGACGTAATTAGTACGGCACTGGACTCTTGGCTATCGCTAGAAAGTTTAAAAATTTTGCATAAATGTTAAAAGCCGAAAATATTACCTTTTTTGGGTATTTTTCATACATTTTTGGCCGAAAATGTCAAAATTTTTCCGAAATCGTAATTTTTTTGCGACTGTTTTGTATATAAAAATGCTGTAAAATGCTAAAAAAATATTTTTATGGGGAAAATTGGATTCCTGCACCAAAAATCCCCCCGCTAACAGTCCAGTACCTCTAAAAATTTTGGTTTTTAAAGCAAACTTACTTTGTTAAATTTAAATCTCGGAAGTCAATTTTAAATTTAAACAATTTTAAAATCTATTGTTGGTAATTTAAAATATTAAAAAAAATTAAATTTAAAATCTATTGTTGAATTTATTTAATTTTAATTTAAAAAATTTTTAAAACGTTTTGAATTTTAGAACTTGGTGATGTCGCAGTCGTCAATTGGCCTCCGCGAAATGACGCCCGGCATCTCTTCACACCATCGTCATCTCCAGCCCAATTCCGCACTCGAGACGTACTTCTTCGGCCCCCGGAACCCCAATTTTTAAAATTTTTTTTAAAAATTTAAAAAAAAAATTCTATTTTCTATTTATCATTCTTTAAATCTATATTATTTTTGATAATTTATATTTAGAAAATAATTTTTTTTGTGAAATTTAGATGAAATTTTTTCTGTATTAATCTAAATCTAAAGGAAATATTTTCATAATGTTAATGTTTTTGTTTTTGTTTGAATAATATAATGTTTTTGTCAGGTAAAACTATTTTTTAACTAAAAAAAACTATCTAAAAGCTTTGCCAATTTTCCCAAAAATGGCCAATTTTGGTCCAAAAATAAACTAATTCTAGACGTAACCTTTAAACGATGTTTTAAAGGTTACGTCTAGAATTAGTAAAAAACGGCCTAGCTTAAATAACTCATCGCAGAATTCAATTCTAACAAAAAAAGTACCCCACCCCCCGATAACGCAAAAGAACCGGGAATTTCGTATTTTCAAGTCTACTTTTCAGGCCGATCTGCACCGCGACATCCTGAAAATGGAATTCGAGCGTCGCGATTGTCTCGACGGGGAGGATGGGGTAGATTTTTTCGATTTTTGCGAAATATTACTCTTATCCAAATAATTAGAAGTTTTTTGGTGCTTTGGCATTATCGGGAGGACCCTTAACTTTTTTCCCCCGAGTCCAAAATGCCTATTCATGTGAAATCGGGTATTTTAAGTTATCAGATTCTTTTGAACGATTTTTCAAATTAAAAAACTGGCTAAAAACATTGGAAAATTCAACGTTTTCCGCGAAAAATCGTTATTTTGTATTTTTCATGATTTTTCGTAGTTTTTCGTTTCGCAGCGGTCAAAAAAAGCTTAGAAACCCTTTCCATACTCTTATGAGGAACTTTCAAGCCCACGGAGAAAGTGCCCCCCCCCCGTAAATGCCACAGTACCACTATTTTTAATTTTATTTATTTATTTATTCAAATTTTATTGTTTTTTTGCAGATAATTTCGGAGCTGAGCTTTGCGCAGCTTCTCCTCCTGCATGCAAATATTGATGAGAAGAAGATGAAGGGAATGCTGAAGAGGGTACGCAAGAAATATCAAGATGGACCCGGCATCACGTTCGAAGAGGTGAGGAGGGGATCAACTATAATAAAAAAGTTGTGGTGTCTGTCCGTCTGAAGCCGAATTCAACTCGAAGGGGAAAGGAGCTAGAGCTTAGCTCTCTTCGGATTCGGATAGAGCGTGGTCAGAAACCCCCAAACTGATAAAAAATTAAGAAAAAGTTTTAGTTTAAATTATTAAAATTACTTTTGAAAGTTTTTCCTTAGTAAAAGGGGTGGGGGCGGAGGCTGGGGTGATTTTGACATAGTGAGCCAGATGGCGCGCGTTTCGATGATGAAAATTTTCACGGGGGATTTCATTTCTTTTTTTCTCTCATTCCATCCGGTCGGTCGTTATTTTTGTTTTTTTAAGGGGATTTCGCCTAGGGGAGGTATCTTAAGCCATCGGGAAAGTATTTAGGTAGTTTTTGAAGGGGATTTCAGCCATGGGGGGGGTATTGTTGGAGGTGGGAAAGGATGTGGTGGAGTGGGACATGCAGGGTAGCCCGAAGGCCAGATGGTTGCAGTCGCGAAGCGACTGTAACCATCTGGTGCTGGTAGAGATCCCTTGGGATTCGGGAGCCAGCTAGCAGGGATTCTTTGGGAATAGAGGGCAAACTAGCGAGGATTCTTTGGGAATAGAGGGCAATCTAGCAGAGGATCTTTGTGGAATATAGGCTTTTTTAATTTTAATACCTTTAATTCGGCCAAAATCATTTATTTTAGGAGGGCAGGCTAACAGAGGCCATTTGGGAAAGAAAATTATGACGAGGCAAATTAGTAGATTTTTTGCGAATATGGGGTGGACTAGCAGAGATTTTTTGGGAATGGGGGCAATCTAGCAGGGATTCTTTGGAATCTTGGCCCGTTTTAATTTCTGAAAAGCTGGGAATGATGGGGTAACCTAGCAGAGATTCTTAGGCATTCGCGGGCAGTCTAGCAGGGGATCTTTGCGGAATCTAGCCCTTTTGTTGCAGGATTTTTGCAAATTTTAATACATTTAATTACGGTCAAAATCGACTATTTTAGGGGGGCCGCGAGCAGAGGCCATTTGGGAATGAAAATTCTAGCGGGCAAATTAGCAGAATTTTTGGGGCAGACTAGCAGGGGGCTTTGGGAATTTTGGGCATACTAGCCGGGATCTTTTACGAATGGAGGGCGAACTAGCAGAGATTCTTCAGGAATCTAGGCCCGTTTTGTTACAGGAATTTTTAGCCATTTAGTTCATTTAATTACGTTCAAAATTGTTGATTGTAGGAGGGCCAACTGGCAGAGATCCTTTGGGAATAGAGGGCAATCTAGCGAGGAATCTTTGCGGAATCAAGATCCACAAATCTAGCATTAAGTGCCATTTGTTGCAGGTGGTGTCCCTGTTCGCGTTGTTGTACCACATCGAAGAGGTGGACATGGCCCTCCATTTCCATCGAATGGCCGGCGTCCCCATTGATGCAAACATGTTGCAGCACGTCGCCAGGAAGGTCGCAATTTTCTACTCTAAATTTATTGATTTTTTAATCACGATTTTTTACTAATTTTGTGCATATATTAATTTTTATGAATTTTAAGCTGTTCAGTATTTTTAACTCCCTTTTATTTAATTTTTCCTTTGATTATATATAAATTTTGAGTGTTTTCTCCTATTGATTTTTTTAAATTTAATGATCGATTTCGTTGGTTTAAAAATTTTACTTATTTAAAATTGCTAGATTTTTGCTATTTTTTATATGTTAGCTATTTAATGTTAAAGAAACATTTTATTTTGGTCACCCGTTTTAGTATTTAATTATTTAGGTTATTTACTTTTATTTTTGGATTCCAGGTGACGAACGTGGAATTGACTGCGCATGTCGTCGACGTCGTCATCACGCTTTTCGACGAGAATATGGTAGCATTTGAGACGTTTTTCATGGAATAATTTCCCGATTTAGGACGGCAAGCTGTCGAATCGTGAATTCGTGGCTGTGATGCGGAGAAGGATGCGCAGAGGGCTCGAGCATCCCAGGTGCCAATTTTTTATGACGTTTTTGAAATTTAAATTAAAACATTGAAAAAAAATTTTGAACCTCAAAAACAAATATTTGTCTTGGATCTTTCGCGTTATCGGGGGCGCAAGATGTTTTCCTTTACAAATTTTGACTTTTTGGAAAGTTTTTGATAGTTCAGGACAGATTTTCTAGTTGAAAAACAGTTTTATTTAGCTAAAACCATTGTTAAAAATTTTTGGGTTTAAAGAGTTAAATTTTGGGCTTATACCAAAAGAATCCCCGATAATGCGAAAGAACCTTTACTTAAATGAAGAAAATGCTTCCGCGCTATTTTTTTGCTACCCGTAACCGTAATTTTATTTTCGATAAATGCTGATGAAAAACGGAAAATCTCATTTTTTTGAAGATTTTCCTAGGTTTATAATTTTTTTAATCAGATATAAAGCGTGATTTTATCAAGGTCAATATGGCTTGGGGTGAAGAAATACCCCCGATAAGGCAAAAGCACCAAGAATTTCTGGAGAATTCGTTATGGAAACTGGTGCTTTAGCGGGGGTTGAGACTACTTTTATTGTAGGTATGAAATCGACATTCTGTGACTTGGCTTCATCAACTTTAAATTAACAATTTCATTAAAAATCCGAAATATAAATTTTTGAAAAATTTTTAATGAAAAACGTTTATAATTTTTAAAAATGTTTACAAGCTAAATTTAATTTCCATTTTTCGTTTCAGGGACACGGGCGTGTTCCGTCTGGCTGAGGCCGTCGTGGAATGCAGTCGACGGGCCATCTTCGACGCTCCACTTCCGCTCTACCAATTGCGACACTAATCGACATGTTTTGTCGGATTTTTGGTGAACCCCATGATTACGCCATGTATTTCCGATTTAACGAATTTTTATTGCCTATTTTTTTTCGGCATGTAGGGCTATCCGATTACGCCACGTTATTCTGCTCCTGTCCTCAAAATAAGACGATTTATTAGCTTTTTGATTTGTGTAATTTTTAAAAGTGCTTTTTGTGCTAAATTTGCGCTTGTAGACATCTTTTTCACCATCCGATTACGTCATGTAATTCCCTTTCCCGGTTTGCCATAATTACAGCATATTGTGATTGTACCTATTCATAACGATATCTCTCTCCCTCTCACTCGCTCTCGCTCTCTCTCACTCTCTCTCGATCCCCTCTCTCTCTCACTCTCTCTCACTATCTCTCTCTCTCTGCTCTAGCTTATCTTATCACTCGCCCAGATGTTTTCCCCACATTTCTGGGACCTCTTTCTTTATTAGATTATGTATAGAAAAATAACGCACTGGATAAAGATTTTCACGAGAAACAGGCTGTTATGAATTTGTGACTTTACCGCTGTTTTCGGCCCCACCGCTTTCAAAAGTGCCCGTTTTTTCGTCGTAAAATGAGGTATTCCCGGTAATTCGTAATTTCGAAGAAGTCAGATTTTTGTAAAATCAGGTAGCTGCTTTCTTTATTTGTATTCGTGCCTAAAACCAGAGCAGTCGCCTGAGGAAAACCATGCTTTTTCTTTAATGTAAAATACTTTTCCCGGGCCCTAAAACCCAAAAAGCCAAACGTTCCGCGTTTTAGTAAATTTCTGCCTTCAATGGCCCTTTAGAAAGTCGTATTCGTAGTTAAAACATGAGCAATCTGTTGAGGCTTACCGTACGATCCGTGCCGTACGTTTTCTGGCCGGCAAAAGGATATTTTTTTTGAGGGTTTTGAAATTCAGTTTTTTGAAGCCATTCCATAGAACCCCATTTTTGTCGAATGTTGCGTGGATTTCTGGCCTCAATTGTCCGTTAAACTGAAGAAATTAATTTTTATTATTTTTTTTATGTTATTTTATATTTTAAAAGCAGTTGTCACGTCACGTGTTTTGGTCGGAAGCGTGTCTTGGAGAAGCAGCCGTTTTTTCGGGTCAAAATTTCGAAAGAAAACATATTTTTTGAATTTTTCGTAAATTTCTGTCTTCCATGACCCCTTAGAAAGCTCTAGAAGGCGGGTTGTTGCCGAAAAAGTGTATTCTGGTGTACATGGAGTGTCACCTATCGTGTTCCCATCGCTTTTTCAACTTTTCCCGCGTTGTCTAGCCAATTTTCACCGTCATGCTGGGTGCAAAATGTAGCTTTTGTGCGCTGAGTGCTATGGTAACAATTAGAGGAGAGAGAGAGAGAGAGAGAGAGAGAGAGAAAGGCGTGTTTACACCCTCCACACCGGCAGCCCGTTTTTTCCGTCATAACGCGATAACATGGGGGCCGTCGTGTAAACGCGATTCGCGCAGTTTGGACAATTTTCCGTTCCAGAAATTTTTCCTAATTTTTATGCCATTAAAATGACAATTTTTCCTTTCTCAAACACCGCCATTCTCCGCTGCTTTTTATACATTAAAAGTGTGTGTTGCAGCTCGAGAAATTGCCGAAAATGCACGTGCCAAAAAGCGTCTTGATCACCGGAGCCAATCGAGGTATTTTTTGGCCGGGCCGATTTTCGCATTAATTTAGAAATGCCTAGAGAATGAATGGGAAGTATTTTCGTAATGTTTACGATAAAATATAACTGTATTTCACTATCTAAATATCTGAACTATCTAAAAACGCTGACAAAATTTTCAAAAAAGCCCGAAATTTTGCTCAAAAGTCGCTAATTTTTGTATTTTTTAAAATCAAACTTTGTAAAGTTTTTACGTTTGGGAATGGTACAAAAGAGCTTACAGTTAGCAACACCTGGACGATTCATTCCAACAAGAAGTCTTGAGAAAAAAGACTTGGCATCGCCTTTTCGAGAGTTGCTCATAGATACCAAAATCGTAAAAAAAAATATGGATAAATTGAAATTGAATGATAAATGAAAATAAGCGATATTGTCTGTAGGTATCGGCCTGGGCCTTGTCCATGCCTATCTCGGCCTCGATGGTGTTCAACATGTCTTCGCCACGGCTCGCGATCTCCCCTCGGCTAAGGTATCCATTTCGGGCTGAATTCGTGGTTTTGTGGCTTTTTAAAACAACCGCCTTGAGGTCAGTAAGGGAACTTTTCGATTTTCAGGAGCTGAAAGCTATCTCGGACCCCCGACTTCACCTCGTCCAGATGGACGTCCAAAAGGATGAGACGATCAAGGCCGCCGCCCAGCAGGTAACCCACGGAAAACTGGGCATGCTAGCAGCGCTCATTTAGGAATTTTCGACTCGGGAATTCATGTGAATATGCAGCTTAAGGTCATTTTCCAGGTCGAAAAAGTGGTCGGGGCCGACGGGCTGAACTTGTTGATCAACAACGCCGGCATCTGGGAGGCCTATCCGGTTTGTGGTTTGGAGTCTGGCACAGTATCTCTCTATCTCGCTCTTTCTCTCTCCCTCTCTCTCTCTCTCTATCTCTCTCTCTCCGTCTCTCTCTCACTCAGAAGTTGAAACGCCCTTTTTTCAGATGGAGACCACCCCGAATCGGGATATTGTGAATCGTGTATTGGATGTGAACGGAACCTCCCAACTCATCGTCACTCAGGTAAATTGGTCTAAAAATTTTTAAACCTATTTTTTTTAGTACTTCCTGCCACTTCTCCGGAACGCCGCTTCCTCAGAAGATTGGGGCGTCCATCGCGCCGCTATCGTGCGTTGTTAAAATGTTTTTGAAGGGAGTGAGAAGACAAAAATCGGCTCTCCCCCTCACTCTCCCTCACTGTGTCTGTATCTCTCTCTCTGCCTCTCTATCGCTCTCTCTCTATCTATCTATCTATCTATCTCTCTCTCTCTCTTTTAGCCAATCCTTTAGATAATGATGTCCTCCGGTGCGGCCTCAATCGTCGATAACGGAAGCGGAAGCCGGAATGCCAGTCTCGCCTACCGGCTCAGCAAGGTGGAAAATTGCCCATTTTTCGCGAATTCCCTAGGGTTACGGTAGATTTTCGCAGCCAAAACCGGGTCCATACGATAGAGCGCAAAATTCTGAACAGCCACCTATCTTAAAGAGTGCTAATCGGGTACGGTAATCGCCAAAAATTGCGTCAAAAACGCCGATTTTCCCCGAGAATTTTAATTTTTTCGTTTTCCCACCAATTTTTCCGGGTTATCGTAGGTATTTTGCATTTTTTTAATTATCTAGATGTTGTCCAGAATTCGCAGTTCTATCGAATGCATTTGGTGGATTGATTGGAAAACGAGAACTTAACGCGAGATTTGCATAAAAACGGCGTGAAAACGGCGTTGTTGAGGCGGCCCTGAACCAACTGATGAAGACGCTGGCCGTGGATCTGTCGAAAGAGGGCATTCTCGTGGCTTCTGTAGCCCCGGGCCATGTTCTCACCGATATGGGAGGGAAGAGCGCCGAGATTACGGTAGGATTACAAAAAATAGCAACTAGCAGCGCCGCGACACGTGACGCGCACGCGCGGCAAAATCTACCGGGCGCCCAAAGATCCTCGCCCCTAGCCGGCCGCAGTCATGACCGATTTTTACGATTTAGGTATCTATCGAAAGCTCTCCAAAAGCCGAGTCCAGCACGCCACTTCGATTTCCGAAATCTCGGAATTTTTTACGCAATTTTTGGCATTTTTCATGTGAAAGGACGCGCTTTTTTTGTCAAAAACTGAATCTAACCTGTTTAAGCGCTATCCAAGGTGTTTTTGCAAATGGCTTTCAAAAAGCTGCTTTTGAGCTGCCAGAAAAAGCCTTGAAAATCCCTAAACTACGACTTTTGTATAAACCCTAGGTCAGAAAACCGTCTGAAAACCCGTGCGTTGCGTAAGAATATTAGTAAATGTTAGAAAAATGTCAGAATTTTGGGAATCAGACGACCTGCTGGACTCGTCTTTTCGAGAGCCTTCGATAGATACCTAAATCGTGAAAATCGGAGACAGTTTGCCGCGCCGCGACACGCATCGCGCACGCGGCTTGGCCGTCCTGAAACGCTCGAAATTCATTATTCTAGAAAAAAAAAAATTTTTTGATTCATTTATGAGATTTAATTTATTATATCTTCTCAAAATTTAAGGTTAATGTAATTTAAATTCAGAAACTTAAATCAAAAAAATTAGAATTATTTTTTCGAATTTATTAGCACCATTTTTGGTCGAAAAATCTATATTTTAGCTCTTTTTAGTGAAATTTTGTAAATTTTGCACGTTTCGGAATCGTAGAAAACGGTTTTTATTTGAAAAATTGGATCTTAAGAAAAACACGGGTTCCCCGATAATGCCAAAGAACCTATGAAAAAGGCGATCCCGCGTGCGCGTTGCGTGTCGCGGCACGGCAAAATCCCAAAATTATGCCTTGCGCGGCCCTTCAAAACGTCCATAACCTTTTTTTCCAGGTGGAGCAGTCGTGTTCGGAGATGGTGACCACATTCTCCAAATGGGAAAAGCAGCACACCGGCGGATTTTTCCGCCGCAACGGCGACCCGTTCCCATTCTAAAAGCAAAAAATCTTTTTTTCTAATTTTATGCATTTTTTCAGCGTTTAATTCGAATAAATTTTCTGCCGGAAATTTGCTTGCATGCCAATGGTACACGCTAAGAAAAGCGGCTGTTTGTTTTCCACTTTTTGTTCCGAGAAATTTTGGGTTTTTGACGGTTATCGGGCAATCGTACACGCCAGCTAAATCTGTTCCGAAAGCCGAATTAAAATTTACGGGAAGACTCTCGTTTACCCCCGAGATACGAAAACTTACTTTGGACCAGCAAAAATTAACTAAAGAAAACCCAGACTTATAATTGTTATAAAAATTTTTCTAACAATTTTGGATGTAAGAAAACAACTTTTTTATAGTAATTCGACCACGCGGAACATTTTGAGATACTCGGCGCATTAATAGGACGTATGGCTGAAAAGTTACGGCTGGGGGTAAACTAGAGTTTAGCCCGAAAATTTGCCGACTGCACCAAGCGTGTCATTTTCTCCGTTCTGTTTTGCTGGCTTATTTCCGATGCAAAATCGCCGTTTTCTCGGCGTTTTCCTGATGAAAAATCGCCTCCTCGTCCCTGGATCGCATCGCCCATTCGCGTGTGGGCGTTTCAAAATTACCAATGCGTGATTTGACAGATTTATTCGGGTTTGAATGCTTATTTTTGTATTTCTCCGGGGGATTCGTTGGTTCTTTAGGATTCGCGGGTGGGGGAATCAAATTTTTTTCGGCACAAGCGTAAATTTTTTTATGAATAGCGGATGCGTTTCTAAAAACGACCAAACCGGGTTCCTCCTAAAAATCGCTAAATTCCGTGGGGTTTTTAGTGTATTCTAAATGCGTTGTTATCTTGAAACAAACAGGATCATTACACTTTAAATACATTTTTAACGATTGTCTTATTTTCGTAGACGAGAAGCTGAACAGCCCCAAATTTCCCCCGACCTTTTTAGCGATGGCGGGCGCGCATCCGGAGAGTGTGATGATCACCGGCGCCGGTCGAGGTATCCCATCTGATTTTTTGTATATTTTCTGTATTTTTCTTGCAGGTCTCGGTCTCGGCTTTGTCCGCGAATTTCTGAAGCTGCCCGGCGTGCAGCACTGCGTCGCCACCGTTCGCGACAAGTCACGCGCCACCGTAACAGATTTATCGGGTTTTGTGCGATTATGACGGGAAATTCGATGACCAATAGCGGATATTCTTATTTTCCAACAGTTTTGTGGTGATTCTGCTTTGTTCGGGTCTTAAGCATTTCTAAATTCAACGTTTCCAGATTTTTATGTGAAATTTTGCCAGCGAAAACAGCAAATTCAGGAGCTGAACGCGCTGGCGTCGTCGGACGATCGGCTGACGATCGTCGAGATGGACGTGCAGAAGGACGACACTATTGCCAGGGCTTTCGACCAGGTTTTTTTGGTTCTTTCGCATTATCGGGGGGCCTAACTTTTTGAACACGTCTAAAATAGCTGGTTTTTTGATAGTTTTTTAAGAACAGATAACTGTATTTAAACCAGAAAATGCTTCTAAAAAGTTTTGAAAAGTCGAAATTTTGGTCAAAAATCGGCCATTTTTGGTCGAAAAACCTATATTTTTGGCACTTTTCGATAAGATTTTGTGTAGTTTTTACGTTTAGGAATAGGAATAGGAATATGAACTATTTATATCTAAAGAGTTCAATGCGAAGAAAAAAAGAGTTGCTTCCCCCTCCGATAATGCGAAAGAACCACGATTCTTTGCAGATAAAAACTTGTGTGGGCGATGGTGGCCTTTCCCTCCTCATCCACAACGCCGGCGTGCTCATCAACTATCCGGTTACGCCACCGAATTCGGGCTGAATATTTTTTTAGATCGAAGAACCTTCGGATCGTGGGCGTCTCCACGAGATTCTCGACATAAACACCGTCGCCCCTTTGGTCATCACCCAGGTGCGTCAAGTTCGGCAAGGAAAAGCTGAGAAAGCGACTGTTCCATGTATTCTTCACTTTTCAGAAATTCCTTCCGCTTCTCAGATGCGCCGCGGATCGAGTGAAGAAGGTAGACCAGAGAGAAAGAGAGAGAGAGAGAGAGAGAGAGAGAGAGAGAGAGAGAGAGAGAGAGATAGAGAAAGAAAAACACAGCTTTTCCAGCATAATCCCTCTGCGCTCGGCTGCGCCCGCTCGGCGGTCATCTTCATCAATTCGGCCACCGGATCGCTGGCCGACAATAAGTGAGGAAAATATGGAAATTCTGAGCCTAAAACGTCTAAATCGTACCAGTGCCAATGACGCAGCCGCAGAAAACACTTTCAAAACTTTTTGGACCTCTTAAAAATACGGAATTCTGCGAGATTTGCCCAGTTGCCCGCTAAAATCCGCCCTTTTTTAGGATGGGCAGCCGCATCGGCGAATTCCACACGATCGCCAGCAGAATGAGCAAGGTTTGCTAAAAGTTCCTCTGCTAAAACGAAAGGATTCCCGACATCGAGAAAATGCGCAATTAATTAAAATGGGCGAAATACAATACAAACTATAAAAAATTTGAGATTTTCAAATTGGTTTTAGCCTTCTAGAAACCTGAAACTACCAAAAACACCCGAGAAAACTGTCATATAAATTTGGTTTTCTCCCGGCTAAAAATCCCACCCCCGCTAACAGCCCAGTACCAAAAGAAACGACTGACTGCTGCATCGTCATTCACTTGCAGGCGGCCCAGAACCAGGTGATGCGCACGCTGGCCGTCGATCTGCGCCCCGACGGCATTCTGTGCTGCTCGCTGGTGCCCGGTTGGGTGAAAACGGACATGGGAGGAGATGGCGCCACCACGACGGTTTGTGCTTGCAAAGTTTCCTTCTTCAACATAAGCTGAACGTAAAAAGCTTTTGCTCCGTGTTATCCCGCCCTCGTTGCCATTCGTGAACATCTCCAGATCGAGGAGGCGTGCACAGAGATGGTGGCGACGATGCTGAAGATTGACGAATCACACACGGGCGCATATCTGCGCCGCAACGGCGAGCAATTCCCATTCTGAATTTCCACGACTCTGAATCGGAGCTGAATAAAAATTATTGATCGTTTTCTGCTCACAACGAATGTTTATAAGCGAAAAATCGGCACAAAATATTAGCAAAACAAAGAAAAGATCGATTCGGAATCGGGGGAAAGAGAGAGGGGGATAAATTTCAACGGATGAGGGAAATGAAAGGATACAGAAATGGAGAATAGAGATATAGACGACTTATTTCTTCTTGGATGAGCCGAAACCGCCGAATCCCATCATTTCGGCCATTTCGGGGTCGAGACCGCTCGGGCCCGCTGATGGCCCATCGTCCTCATCTTCTGGGTCGGCTTTTCTGAAAGAGATCGATTGAACAAAAAGCAGCAGAATCCGTGCAAAAGGCAAAAGGACTGATACACCTCTGGTCCAATTTTGGTACCGATTGGATGTAACACGGCGAAATGCCAGATGGGTCGTTTTTTTAAAACACCCTGTATTAGCGCGTTTTCGTAGTTTTTCAATGTTAGAAAGTTGAAGACACACCTGGACGAGCTTGAACTTCGCCTCCAGGTCCTTCAAGTCCAACTTGAGCGCGTTGCTCTCCGAAAGCTGAGCAGCGAGTTGAGCCCGCGTATCCTTCAATTCCGCTTCCAGTTTCCGAATCCTCTCGTCCTTGGCGAAGGCGGCATCCTCGTGTTGTCGACATTTGTCGTCCAAGTCGTTGGCGAGCTGGTCGGCGAGCTTCCACTTTTGTTGATACCGCTCGACGACGCGGAGCAGGTGAACGGCATCGTATTCGAATTGATTGGCGAATAGTTGGCTCTTGTATTGGTTGAGGCCGTAGAGGTCGCCTCGCTCGAGCTCGTCGTAGGTCGCTGAAAGCAGATTATAAGTCGTAAATACGAAAGATTGGGTTCTTTCGCATTAACGGGGGATTTTATTACCAAATAAGGCCAAAAATGCGAGTAACCTAGCAGTAAGAAGTAACTATTTTAATAATGTCTTTACTAAAATTTAACTATCTTTCCAGTAGGAAAATAATAACAAATTTCGCTGAAATTTTGGACGAAAAATCTATTTTTTTTTAAACTTAAAAACACCTTAGAAAAACTCGAGTTTTAGAGATGTTGCCCCCCTGCTAATGCGAAAAAACCCAAATTTGTATAACTCGTACTTGAGGTTGCAGTAGATATTCCGAGCAGCAAGAACACCAGCAGCATTCCAATGATGTTTGTGGCGACGGGGGCAGCAGCCCGTTTGGCGCCGCCTAAATTATCATAAATTGCATCCAAGCTAAATAATACGGGTTATCCCAGGTTCCTGTTTGCCCTTCCAGTCTGTGACTGCACGGGCGAGCGGCGTGGCGACGATTTGACAGTACCAGCAAGCCCTGCCTAAAAATTAACTTTATGCATTATCGAAGAGCAATACCGCGCAACACCTCAAGAATACGCGTGTACGCGTCCAATTCGGCCTCGGCAAAACCGCTATAAAGAGATATTTTGCAATAAACTTTTGGCCTACATGTCGTCAACATAAACGGCCAAATCCTCACATCCCTTCATACGCTGGCAACACGGTTTAGCCGATCTTGCTCATGGCCTAGGATTTATAAATTAAATAAATCTGGGTACTCGGCTGTTAGCGGGGGGGATCCGAATTTTTGTCGTTCCACATCAACCTGTGGTAACATAAAAATGTATATTTAGCGCGTTTTCGTAGTTTTTGAATGTTAGAAAGTTTGCGAATGTTAGTCTATTTTTTTGCGTTTTTCGCTCATTCTTCAAACATTTTTCGCAATACAGGGTGGGCAAAAAAAAAAGATCCGAGTTTGGGTCAAAATATCTCGCGAACGGTAGAGAATCAAAGGTACGTTACCATGCCAGAATGCTTAAATATGCTGGGCATGAAGATTTAACCCAACTTGATTTTTTCGATTTTTGGGTACGCAACTGTACTATTGACGCTGGTTACGACCGAAAATTGTGCGTTCTTGAACGAGAGGTGGGAAAATTCTGATTTTTGGCCTAAAAATAGTATAAATTTGTAGAAATATAATGACAAAATCTTACAATTTTTCGAGGCCTATTCCATTTTCTAAAAACAAAACAATTTTCGCGATTTTTCGTTATTTTTACTCTTGGAGTCATAACTCACTTCTAACTCACTGCCCATGGCTGCTTTTTTGCCAATGAATTATCCAAATAATAATCTAGGATCCCACACCAGAACCCAACACAATCTATGGTATTTTTGTATTGCTTGCTAAAACGTGCCCCAGCGGGGTACTGTAGGTTTCGTTTTCCCCGCTTTTCTCGGGGCCCTTAGCTTCGATTCGGCTGTAATTTTCAGGGTGGTTAGGCAATCGGTTGTGGCACATTGCTGCCGAATACGAGAACGTACTATCCACAAACTTTCATGAAAAAGACTAAAAACTGATTTTTTAATTCTCCCACAGAATCTTGTAAATTTTTTGGTCAGTTGCACCAAAAACTGTTAATATTGCTTTTACCGAAAAATCGAAACGATTCCATGGCAAAAATACCACGAAAATCGCGAATTTCGGTTTTCTACAGTAACCCGCCTGGAGCGCGTTTTAGCATGCCAAGACAAAATTCCATAAAGTGACGATTTTTCAATTCGAGGACCTTCTAGAGGTGATTGTAAGAGAGCCTGTCAAAAATGAATGATTTTGGATGGTAAATAACAAAGTTACGAGGCCAAGTGCAAAACAAGGCCATAGAGCCGATTTTTGGTCCGAGTAGTCGAGTCAATTTTCGAATTTTTAAAAATAAAAAAACCACCTAAGTCTTCTGGATACGATTATAGCTTTGATGTTATTATCTACGTCCGTAACATTTGGGGGCAATCTGATTAAAAATTATGGTGACTTTCAGCGCCCAATCGAAAATCACCCTGTTCCAAAATCGAAATTTAAAATTCTTCTTAAAATTTTTTCGACGCGAAATTGTTTTAATCTTTGCATAGTTTTATTTAACTGATGGCACTGATTTATTGCTCAAAATATCCCTACGACTCAACCTTCCAAAATTTTTTTACGCAACCTCCAATTCGGTTTATTTCGGGTTTTGATGAATTTTCTTTTCGCCAACGGCTGGTTAAAAAAAATTCATAAATAAGGCTTTAGGATGCGCTATTCAAATAATATCAGATAAAATTAAAATGACAATTTTCATGGCGCTGTTAAAATTTATAAATTGTTAGCGAGTTTTGGAAAAAGCACGAACCAACTGTTTTGGAGGCCCTAAAGGACGCCCTTCCAAAGGGTACGGTGGCTCGAAATTTTGTAGATGGTAGATAAACCCCAGTTCTACATAACCAAAAAGAAAATAGCTGGGTCTCCTTTGGCAATTTAGAAATATTTTTCCAAAGTTCGGTTCGAGACCTCGAAAAATCCATGACCCGGGGGTCGTTGAAAAACTCGAAAATTCATCGATCTCGAAAATTTTTTAAGTGTATTTATGCGGTTGTATAGGGTCCATAGTTATTCTAAAACAACTTATTTTGATGTTTTGCCCATAGGTTTTTGTAATTTTCGAAATTTACGAAATTTCCCCATACAAAATTTCATTCCTCTATAACTTGTCAACCAGACCCTCAAAAATTCTTAAATTTTGTAGGTGCATATCTACTACCGACATTAACTTAAATAGGAAAAATTAGGACCCAGCCACCACAGGAAACTGCGAAAAATGCAAATGAAGTTTTGCCGAACGCACAGTTTTCGGGTGTCATTTGTATTGATACGTCGCCAAAAATCGAAAAAATCAAGTTGGGTTAAATCTTCATACCCAGCATATTTAAGCATTTTGGCATGGTAACGTACCTTCGATTCTCTACCGTTCGCGAGATATTTTGACCCAAACTCGGATCTTTTTTTTTTGCCCACCCTGTAGATCAAAAATGTTCGAAATCATATTCAATTCCAAAAAACGCTGTAAAGCCTCTTAGAAATGGTTCATATTTTGTGGGGCGGTCTGTGTGGTATCCTGGGGGAAACCCCCTCCCCCCCCCCCCCGCTAACAGCCCAGTACGGAAGCTGAATTCAAACTAACCCCGCCTTCTTCTGGCAAGAAGGGCAAATGATGACGCCGTAGAGCGGTCCCTGTGTTGTCGGCGTACTGCAGTGGAAGCACTAAAATTTCCCCTTTATTGTGAAACCAATATGTAGCCCACGGGTCGCTGCTCTTTCTTGCCACGTAGCTTCTTGACGAATCGCCTGAACGGCCCGTCCGCGTTCTGTAAATGATTTAATATTTTCGAGGCAAAACCAATTTTTTGGGCTGCGGAGATTACATTTCGTAATGCTTTCCGTTTTTCGATTCTCCTAATTGGCTCGCCAATTTTGATAATTAAGAGAGCGAGCATGATTAAAATCGTCAGAAGACTGCAGAAATCGCGCCAGGATTTGCGAATTCTTGTCTTCTTGCAATCTTTCAGGCCGCCGCAGAAGCTCAAGAACATATTTTTGCGTTGCAGCAGTCATTAGCTATCTGCGGGAATCGACGCAGCAGGGAGAGGGAGGGGTGATGGACCAGACTTTTTAAAACCTTTAGAGAGTTACCTCAACGTGCTCCTGCGGTGCGGCCATCTAGAGCAGGAGGAGGAGGAGGAGAGATATAATGGCGGCATATTCCTGAGAATCGGTGACATTCTGGCGAACATGCTAATATGGGCAATCAACCCAGGGATGCAAATGAGGCAAGCGAAAGTGATTAAAAATAAGGTGGCTTCCGTTAAGTTCGAAGTCGTGGAGGTTGATCGACCGCACATCAACCCAGCATGGGGTCGACTCCAGATGACTTTTCGGTTCTTGAGTATTCCGGGAAAGAATTGGGGGAAACCGAACTTTTTTCGGCCCAAGCCTAGATTTTTTATATCAATAGCGAAAGTGTTTACAAATTGTTTATAGCTATTCCCAAGCATACAAACTTTACAAAATTTAATTAAAAAATTTAATTTTAGGTCGAAAAATCAATTTTTTCGACCCAAAAATGACAAAATTTTTGACTTTTTCAAGCGTTTTTCTAACTTTTAAAAAAGTTTTTCCTATTAAAATAGGCTTAAATTTTGCTAAAAACAATGTGAAAACACTTTATATTTGATTACTATGCCCACCAGGGCCAACAGAAAAAAAAGTGCCCGAAAAAAACAGGAAAAAGGTTCCCCCCACGAATTCCCCGCGAATTCTTCCCGGAATACTCAAGAACCGACTTTTCAAAAAAGACTCCCGATATGTTAACGGTTGGTACCGTTTGTTCCGGAATCGTGGGCGTCTCCACGAGATTCTCGACATCAACACCGTCGCCCCGTTGGTCATCACCCAGGTGCGTCAAGTCCGACAAGGGAAGTAGAGAAATCGACTGTTCCATGTATTCTTCACTTTACAGAAATTCCTTCCGCGGTATTTTTACCGAAAGGAAAGGCTCGATCCTTACGGAAAAAGCTTGCCCGATCTTACGGAAGAACCTAGCTGCTGTCCTATTTACCATCCGTGAACATCTCCAGATCGAGGAGGCGTGCACAGAGATGGTGGCGACGATGCTGAAGATGGACGAATCACACACGGGCGCATATCTGCGCCGCAACGGCGAGCAATTCCCATTCTGAATTTCCGCGACTCTGAATCGGAGCTGAATAAAAATTATTGATCGTTTTCTGCTCACAACGAATTTTTATAAGCGAAAAATCGGCTCAAAATATTAGCAAAACAAAGAAAAAATCGATTCGGAATCGGGAAAGAGAGAGGGGGATACATTTCAACGGATGAGGGAAATGAAAGGAGACAGACATAGAGAATAGAGATATAGACGACTTATTTCTTCTTGGATGAGCCGAAACCGCCGAATCCCATCATTTCGGCCATTTCGGGGTCGAGACCGCCCGGGCCCGCTGATGGCCCATCGTCCTCATCTTCTGGGTCGGCTTTTCTGAAAGAGATCGATTGAACAAAAGCAGCAGAATCCGTGCAAAAGGTTCAAGATGGAGGCAGCAAAAGCGCGCAACAGGGCTAAGCCACGGGACGGGACGCTAAAAAATCTTTTTTTGCCCTAAATCAGCTTTTTCACAAGATTTTCACCTCTACCCAGCCCAGAAAAGAGCACAAGAAGCACATGGAGGTTTGTGGCCTACAAAACTATCCTAAAGCTACCTTAACGACGGTGCCCTATCATGATCTCTAAAAAAAGCAGAATAACTAAACTCAGAATCTCTAACGATGAGAGTATCTAAATTTCAGAATCTATAAATTTCGGAATTTCGAAATTTCCTTGTTCAGAAAACCACAGGAATTTTGGCGCGAATTGAGTGTGACGAAAATTTTACCAAAAGCCGTCTTTGAAAACCTTTTCGGGGGTAATTTTTCGCGCTAATTTCGAAACGTAATAGCGAATCACGAATGCAGAACGAAATTTTCTATCTATGCTTCTGAAATTTGGAGATTCTGAAAGTTTGCCCTTAAAAACATCACAGAAGCTATAAAGCCTGCAATTTTATGCCTCCGTTCCCTGGCCTTGCCGCATTGCGCGTTTCTGTCGTCATGCAAAGTCGTACGGCGTACCGCTTGCGCTCCTTCCGCTTTCCCTGCTTGTAGTCGACCATTCGGGCCTCTTCTTCTTGAATCTCTTCCAGCGCCTCCTTGATCTGCTCCTCGCGCTTCTGGCTCACTTCTGAAAACAGAAAATCATACATCTTCATCGATAAAATGCTCAACAACAGCCGCAAACGAAAAACTGACGCTCTTTCTTCTTGAAGGCGAATCGTGCCTTGACATCGTCAAGTGTACTCCGCTTCACCTTCATGCTCATCCCCATATTCTTCTGGTGGTTCTTGCCGTTGATGTGGTCGAGGAAGTTGATCGAATCCTAGGAATATTCCGTTCAAAACAACAGTTTAGCGCTATTTACCTTGATCACACAGTCGCACACGTTACAATAGTAGCCGCCGGCATCGCAATTTGGAGCCGTCGTGTTGATCACCACACTTTTGCCCACCTTCGACTCGAGGTCTACCTAAAATGATGGATTCACGGAAAAGAAGGCGACAAACGTACCCTATAGTCGCGAGCCTGCAGCAACTCGCGGGCCGTCTTCGGCTTGGTACCCTCTTCGGCTTCTTTCTCGAGTGCGGCCCTTTCCGACGCCTTCAACGAGTACTCGTACGTGTTCCATGTTCGACGATGACTCTGTCCGGCCGCCGATGTGCCCGCTTTCTCGTAGAAGGACATTGCCTGAAAAAAATCAATTTTCTGAGTAGATTTTAAGAGTGAAAACGAAGCGAATGAACCCCCAGAACTGCAACGACAAAATCCACAAAGTTCAATGCATCTTTCTAGGCAAAACCCTAAGAAAATATAGATTTGGTAGCCGAGCATAACCTTCAGGCTCCACATAGCGCTCATTCAGCTTTCTTTATTAATTCGGCTATGCCATTTCATATTCCATCAACAAGCTCAAGAAATGGCAGAAAAAAGTAGCTATACTGACCAGGAATGAGCAAAAAATGATATCTACCCCGCCAAACGCACTGTTTGCTTCTATTGTTAAATCATCAGATAGCTAACTTGTTACAGAATCGCTGCATCATTCGAGCAAGTTAACCTTAGTTCAGGGACTTTTACAGGGTTTTCCCGGGCCCGCAAAACGCTTAGCGCCTGTCCGCATGGTTCCTCATAAATTTTCAAGCATAATTCTTGGAAAATAGAAATTTAGAAGCTTTGAAAAAGCCGAAGACACGAACGAGAAAGCAGATTCGCGACCATGGGCGTGAAATTGTAAAGGGACCATGCGGTGTCAACGGAATTAGTATCCACCCGTACAAGAGTATCTCGCAGGTGTTTTTTCTAAACAACGCCTTTCTCACATGGTCCAAATGTGCATTGGCGCCCTGCGTACGCCATCACTGATAAGAAAAAAAAAGTTGTTTGTCCAGATTATAGGGGAAATTGCACTTTTTGGCTTCGTTTTCTTGATGTTTTAGGCCAAATTCGAGCTTATAGGGAGACGTTTTTGAGTGTCATCGGGACTTTGGCATGGGAGCAAGCCTAGCTTGTGCATAATTTTACGCTGATTCCGAATATGGTAGCCGTTTTTGCGGAATAGCCATTTCTCAAAAGTTATGAACGATTTAAACCTCAAACAGCCCAAAATCGGCTACTTTCGATAGTCATAAAAGGTGTCGGAATAGATTTTAGACAAAATCAGATAGTGCATCTTGTTCAGAAAAATTTCTCTACATCACCTTACAACATCAATAGCTTTAACATTTTGCTATACTTTACAGCGCGGTAGCTCTAATTTTTAGAATCGAATTTTGCGAATATACATAGCGGAAATTTATTTATTTTTTGCTCATCCTTCTAATTTATTTTTTGCTCATCCTTCCCAACCCCAAAAACTTCAAATTTTTATGGAAAAAAATTTCTGATTTCTGTCCTTTTCATGCTTTTTCGTGCGTTTCCTTTAATTTTTTTTATTTAATTTTCCTTTTTTTTCTAGCGACCAATCACACGATGCCGCACCCGACCTCGGTCCTCATCACCGGCGCCAATCGAGGTAAATTATTTTTTAAAATCGATTTATTTTGCTTTATTTAGGCATCGGCCTCGGGCTGACGAAGGAGTACCTGAAGCTCGACGCCGTCAAGCACATCTTCGCCACGGCGCGCAACCCCGACAAGGCCGAGGTTCAAAGTTTTTCTGAATTCTCAGCATCATTTTTAGGGGCTCACCCAAATCCGGGACCCGCGGCTGAAGGTGCTGAGAATGGACGTGCAAGATGTCGCCTCGATCAAGGCCGTCTACGAGCAGGTAACTGGCTTGAAAGTCGCCCCCCTCAACGTGTTTACAGGTCTCGCGGGTCGTCGGCGACTCGGGCCTCAACTTGCTGATCAACAACGCCGGCATCTGGACGAACTACGTGGTATAGAGTTTTGGTTTTGGCTTGATTTTACGCAATTCCAGGTTGCTGCGGAGCCCGACCCGGCGGCGCTGCTCAACATTCTACACACGAACGCCGCCTCGCCCCTCATCGTCAGCCAGGTATTGTTTGATTTACAGGTTCTTTCGCATTACCGGGGGGGGGCTTCTTCTAAGAATCAAATTTTGCTGATATATTTACAGGAAGTGGCTCTAACTTTTTTAGCGATCCTAAAAGTCAAAATTTTACATTTTGGATAAAAAATTAAGCCGTTTCGACCAGAATGGAAACCTAGAAAATTTTATGTTCTTTTTCATTCGGTTTTCCACTTAAAATATGGTTAAATTGTTGCTAAAAACACTATTAAAAGACTTGCTAAGGCGTTACTAGGCATTTCTGTACTTTAGGAAAAGAAATAGACCCCCCCGATAATGCCAAAGAACCGAACCACATTGCATAATTTATTCTTTTAGATCTTTCTGCCCCTCATCCGCAAATCCGTGGCCCATGGCGGCGAATGGGGCGCGCAAAGGTGAGTTTTTCTTGTTTTTTTTTTCAGGATTTTATGATCAATTGTTTTAGAGGCGCGATCATCAACATCAGCTCGGGCATGGGATCGATCGGCGAGAACACGTCGGGCAGCGGGGCCCACCACTCCATCGCCTATCGCATGAGCAAGGTATCAATCTTTACAGAAAAATATGAGAAAAACGGCTCGTTTAGGCGGCCCTGAACCAGATGATGAAGACGCTGGCGGTGGACCTGAAGAAGGAGGGCATTCTGCTAGCCGCCTTCTGCCCCGGCTGGGTGCAGACCGGCTCTGTACCGATAGGACGGGGCAATGACAACAGAACGGGGCATTGACAACAGAACGGGGCATTGGCAACAGAACGGGGCAATGACAACAGAACGGGGCAAAGCCAGCAGAACGGGGCAATGGCAGCAGAACGGGGCATAGCCAGCAGAACGGGGCATTGGTTTGGCCAGGGGGGCCGGCGGCCAGCAGGACGGGGCATTGCATATTTTCTCAGAAAAACGTATTTTTATGGTCTCTCGCCTATTTTTTCTCTGATGATAGATTATAGAACAAATCGACGATACTTGGTATGGACTCCGAATTTACTATGGAAATGGTAGAAAACAGCCTAATTCAAGCAGCTTAGGATAGCGCATAGACCTTCGTGTATTAACGAAATATACCAATCAATCAGAAAAATCAGAAAAAAACTATCAGTTAGGCTAGTCCAAATAACTAGAAAAATACAGAGAAAAAAGTTCGATATCCTGACAAACCCTTTTTGGGGGTCCCAAAAATGACACCAAAACTTTAATATCTCAAATTTTCAGGCTCTGTAGCAGTCGGAAATCGAGGCGATTATCAGCGTGGTCGCATCTATAAATGTACAAATTCTCAGCCCGATCCGTGTTGCGGGGTATTTTGGAATTCCATAGTTAGAAACGTTCGGCCTGGTTGACAAACACTTCCTGTGAATCCAAAAAAATATAATCAGAGAAAAAATAGGCGAGAGACCATAAAAATACGTTGTTTTTTTTTGAGAAAATATGCAATGCCCCATTCTGCTGGCCGCCGGCCCCCATGGCCAAACCAATGCCCCGTTCTGCTGGCTATGCCCCGTTCTGCTGCCATTGCCCCGTTCTGCTGGCTTTGCCCCGTTCTGCTGTCATTGCCCCGTTCTGTTGCCAATGCCCCGTTCTGTTGTCAATGCCCCGTTCTGTTGTCATTGCCCCGTCCTACCGGTACAGAGCCTGCAGACCGATATGGGAGGCAAGAATGCGGCCACTACGGTACGAGCTTCTCCTCAACTTTCCTAAATCGTGTCAAAATAAATTATGATTTTTTTTGTGACTTGAAACTTTTTAGAAATTAGGAACTTTCGCATTATCGGGGGCGGGAAGGAAATTTTTTTCTTAGGAACGAATTTTTGAAATAGAAACAGCTGAATTGTTTCTAAACTATTTTGACAATTACTAAACGTAAAAAATTGCAAATTTTTATTAAAAATACAAATATAGATTTTTACCTAAATTTGTACCTTAAAAAGTGTTTAGATAGTTTTCTAATCCAAATTTAGTTTTATTTGACTAAAAACAGGATGAAAATACTTCCAATTAAGTATTTTTAGATAATACAAAAAATTTTGTCCCCCCGATAATGCCAAAGAACCAGAAATTGGAATTCAAGAATTTTTATCGTTTTTTTTCAGGTAGACGATTCGGCCGAGGCGCTGGTGAAGACGATCGGCTCGTTCGACGAGCAGCACACTGGCGGCTACTTCCGGCGTCACGGCGACAAGATCGAGTTCTAGGAAAGGCCCCCCTCCCTATCTTTTGTGTGTGATAATTTTGTACTTTTCGATTGTTACCTCTTTGTATTGTGTCTACCTCGATTTGACTTTGTAGCGTTTACCTCTGCCATATATCCTGCCCCCGTTTCTAGGACCAATTTTTACGTCTTTTTTTCGTATCGTATCGTATCCATCTTATAATTTTGCCATCTACTTTTCCAGCCCCATTTCTGCCGGTTTGTCGACTTTTTTAGGTATTTGAATAGGCGCCTTCTCACTTTGCAATAAATATATTTGAGCTATTGATGACCCAAGGGCGCTAGAAAAACCTTGCTCAACAAGGCGGTACGCGTTTTCCGTGCTAGTTTGGTAGACTGAATTGAAATTTATTATTTTTCGACTATAGAAGCGTGATTTTAGGCGACAGGGTCTATTTTATTGGTTTAGACTGTGGAACGGTGTGATTTTGATTGTGATTTCAATTGGTAACTCACCGTTTTACTTTGACTATTTTTTAATTTGTAGGCTAGGGTTACTTTTTTGGGGTCTAAAAATATTAGGTTCGCCCATGAAAAACTAGCCCAGAAAACGTCAATATATTTCAGTTGCCGCGTAGTTGGCGATTTGCCGGCGGCCATTTATCCACCTGGGCGGAGGAGCGCCGGCGAAAACGGACCCCCCGAAATCGTCGGCGGATTTATTTCGGCCGCACTTTTTGGACCACCGATGCCCGGACTTGATTTTTTGGAGGTTTTGGCAGGTTCTAGCTTCCGGGTCCTTTTGCATTATCGGGGGGGGGAGCAATCCTAGGATTCAGTTAATCCAATCTGAATAGCGCAAGTGTTTTATGCTGGTTTTTTTACCATTCCTAGACGTTCAAACTTTACTAATTTTTATTTACAAACAAGAAATATCGATTTTTCGACTAAAAATCGCCGAAATTCGGTCAAAATTTGAGATTTTAAAATATAAGTTTTCTAGAAAATAAAATTTTCTGACTTCAAATAAAGTAAAATTTAGCTAAAAACACTATTAAAATACTTGCCATTACGTTGCTAGGCATATAATTCGGCTATACGAAAAATCGGGTGCTCTGCGCCCCCGATAATTCGAAAGAGCCACGGACCAGTGTTTTGTACTTTCCTACGCAGCGTAGCCGAAAAACCGCGAAAACCGCAAACGGAATCTGCGAAAAATCCAGCTCTACGACCCCGTAGAAAAACACGGCATTGGCCCGTGCCCAAATCGACGATCAATCACGTTTTTGAAGCCGCCGGAATGGAAGAACGGCCTGAGATTTCCTGTGGTGTTGCTCGGAGAAGAGAGGGGGAGAACAGCTGTGACATCCCCCCCCCCTCCCCGGCCACAATCACTCCATTGCCACTTGCAAATTCTTTTGACAATGGTTTTACTGGGATTTCGCCACGTTTAAATTCACTTTGCTAAAATGCTAATCAAAGGGAGATTTTTTAGGAAGAGTGGGATGCAAATAAACTTTATCTGAGCCTTTCACCTATCTCAAAAGCAGTTAGCGAGGGGAAAGCTAATTTTTATCCTTTTTTCGTGGCTTAGTAACTGCTAAAAATATGTTTAATAATGTTGCATATGCTAAAAATATGTTTAAGATGTTTCTAGTATTGTTTAGAGTTTTTAATCACTAGCCAATTATGCAAATTATCTTAAAGGGTACCGAAAATTCCAAAAATCTCGTCCATCTGGGGGATCTGGTTCGTTAGCGGGGGGCGGAGGGTGAAGTCTAATGTCGTAAATTTTCAGTATTTAATTAGGCGATTGACAAAAGCCCCCGCTAACGAACCAGAACCCGTTTGGGATCTTCTTGCTACCTTTTCGACCAAAAAAAATCCAATTATTATGATTTTTTTTTCTGAGCTTTCTACTATATCTAAAAACCGTCTAAAATCCTACAAAAATCGCTTGGTTTTTGTTATATCGATATCAGTCGAAGAAATTACTGGAGAAAGATGATCCGTCGCTAACCCCCCCCCCCGCTAACAGTCCAGTACCGGATTTCACGCGGGAAAATTCTTAAGAGTTTTCCAGACTTCCCCCTCTTCACAAAAAATGGCGCGACCGGGGATTTGTTTATTTTATGGCCTTTCTTCTCATTTGTGGTTTTGGGGGATGGCCAGGGGCTATATGGCAAATCTATTGAGAGAGCCAAAGCGGCCACAAAACCACACTCATTTCGGATATTGCTTCTCCTCCACGACGCGGCGAGGGGAGTGGTGCTCATTTTCTGGCGCTCATTTCGCTCTGCCGATTGCTCAAATATTGCTGAAAATCCGAAAAATCACCACTAAAAATCAGCAGCAATGTTTTGGGTGATGTCCCGGCTGCCCGGCAAGGTAAATACGGTTTTCAATCTTATATGTTGTTATTGAAAGCCTTGCGGAATCGGTACTGGTTCGTTAGCGGGGGGCTGTCGAAGAATATCGAAAATCCCGAAAAATCGCTTACAAACCCTAGTTTCAGGATTATTTTTGCTTTTTTTCTTATAACTTTATTAAATTATGGTGTTTTTATCTCATAATTAAAAGTTTTAGTATTTTTCATGCTCTTTTACGGGTCGCGATGATATAATCCGCAAAAAACAGTGAAATATTGAAAAATTTACCACATCAAGTCTACCCCCCCCCGTCTCACATTTTTACCAGTTTTACATATTTTGTTTTTACCATGTTTTTGCGTAACCTGCCAAATCTTTGATGATTTTCCCCATAAAAATCTCTTGCCAAAAAGCGAGGCTCTTTCAATTTTTACACTTTTTTTGGCTTCGGGGTCGGGGAGGGGGCAGTTTTTTCGCAAGCAGTTTGTGAAAACACAGCTTGGACGGGGAATTAAAAAGCGTGTAACTTTTGCATCAAAAGTGGCAAATCGAGCAAAAAAATCCCCCGGGATTCCGAAAATTGGAGAGGAGATCTTGGATAAAATATGATATTGCAACTTTAGCATCAAAATGAGGAAAATCGAGCTCAAAATACGGCAATTTCGCAAAATCGGCGAGCTCCGCGCGTCGAGAGCTTTCGATTGATGCCTAAAACGTAAAAATCGCCTCGGTTTTTACAACTTTTATTCGCATTTGCAGTGTCCGATTCCCGAACACCACCCACCCAATTTTCCAGGCGACTTGGCGCCGACACCAGAAAAATGTTCGAATTTCGGGGGGGGGGGGTGTTTCCGTTGTCTGGCCCCTTGCTCGTAGTATAGTTTATTCTCCGGTTGTCATAGCCGTTTTTAAAGGGCTATAAAATTAACAAAAATCGACCCTCTCCATCGACTAGGTCTAGACTACTACCTCATGCTCAAAATGACACTTGCACTCTCGAGCGTCACGCCAAGGCGGATCGTTTCGGGTCCCGTGAAGTAGATGTCGAGACCTAGTGGATCCTAGCGGTCGAATTTCGCGCTGCATGGCCCCTTTAAGGGGACCGGAAAGATAAAAATATGGATTTTGAACCCCAACCCCTTCAATTTGTCGGCATTTTCAAGTGCTAAAATGTCGAATTTCAGCGCCCAGCCGCCCCCAAAATGTTCGTGCTCGACCTCGCAAAGGTGGGTTTCATGACTGGAATTTTGTATCTTTTTTACCAAAGTTTTTAAATTTTAAATTTTTTATGCATTTTTGGGGCTCTGATTAAAACTGTTTTGAATAAAAGATCTGAATTTGAGGAAAACTATTTAAAAATATAAATTTACTTAAAATCTAATTTTTCTGTGTTTCACTGGCTAGTTTTTATCAAAACCTTAATAAAATTTAAATTTTTAATCTATTAAAAAGGATTCGTGAACCGGCCATGAAAGTTGTATTTACGCTTTTTTAATCTTTATTTTATTGTATTTTTGTAGTTTATTTCTTTTAAGAATCTCCTGGCATTAAATAGATGCCTGTTCATAATTTTATAATTTCGCCATTTCCCCAAGAATCCACGCAAAAACTCCCCTTTTTCGGGGCCCGCAGAAAGTGGCCATTTATTCTCGGTTAAGCCACCCTTTTTAGGGGCCACCGGTTGGGCTTTTCCCTCCCCTCGCCGACTTTTCTGAAAGCCACTTCCGGTGTTGCTTTTGTCTGCGTGGTGGTGGAGGGGTCCTGCAGCGAAAGCCCCACCCCTTCCGTTAATGCATCGATATTAGCCTCTCGAGTTAAATACCTATATTCCACCCCAATTACCGTAACCCCCCTGCAATGCTGCTCGTCGACAAGCTCAAAATAAAGATCAATGGCGATAAGGTGGGCGTGGCTTTGGAAAATCCGATTTTTTTTCAACCGCTTTTCGTCGAAAAAGCTTCTGTTCAAAAGTATCGCGACATTATCGACAAAAATCATTGAATTTTTGCTTTTTGCAAGTAGTTTTGCCCCCATTTCTGTGTCGTAATCGGTTACGCATCTCCCATTTAACCATCGTAATCGATTTTCGGCCGGGGATTTGGGTATTAATGGAATGCCTGCCCCGATTAACGTGGCGTAGTCGATGAAGCCCGCAATTTGGGTGTCGTAATCGGCTACGAATCTCCAATTCAAGTATTGTAAACGATTGCCGAGCCGGGATTTAACCATCGTCACCGATTCAACGGGCCACCGCTAATATAATGGCTTAATCGATTACATTCGCATCCCAAATACCTACCGTAATCGATTGCAGATCTCCCCGATCGCCGTCCACCTGTTTCTGGCCCTCGGCGTGGCTGCCTATACTCTGTTTGGTGCGGTCGTCATGCAATGGCTCGAGACACCACCGTATCCATACGATTTTTTTGCGTAAAATTTCGCTTTTTAGCGAGAAAATACTCAAGAAGAATGAGACGGCAATGCCGAAACGCGCCGTCGAGCACTGTACGTTGTGCTGCGTAATTTTTGGGGGTTTTTACGTTTTCCACGCAATTTTTCTACCCTTTTGCAGTCCCCTACACGGCCACTCGCGTTTTCCTCGGCACCGAAATTGGGGAATTTGATCCGGAGGTCGGTTTGGGAAGGGCTGAAACTATCGGGTATTGGCCGGAAAGTGCCGGAATCAATACCGGAAACGAGCGAAACCCGTAAACTGAAAAAAACGCGCCTCGCCTGAAATTGTGGAAGAATTGCAGGTTCACCTGTGCGTGGAGAGGGAAGTGAAGCGATTGCTGACAAAACCGCGATGTCTCCACCTCGATCATGTCTCCATCCATGATATCGATCTGTGCTACCGGGTACGTAAAATTCACCATTTTGCTTACGAGCATCTCCACTTCAATTAAAGGGAAGCTAAGGCCCGAAAAGCAATTTTTGGGCATGGGCTCCCTACGTTTTTTTCCGGGCCGCGACACGCAACGTGCACCCCGGTCACAAACCGTGACGGCGGGAAGACGACCATGACGCGCGCGGCGTGTCGCGCGCATCCTACCAGTCGATAAAAATCCTTGAAGGGAATCTGCTCTTTAAAGCGCACGTTCAGGGAGGGGCCGTGTACTCGTCCGAACGTGTACACCCTATGGACGTGGGACCGCGCGCACAGCCTGCCCGTGCGTAACAGGCCATTCTCCTTTGCGGCGTGGGGCGCCCCTCACCCCCTCGCGAGGTTGTAGCTGTGGCTGACTGGTATCCATCCGCGCCTCCCGAGCGGGGGGCCCGGGTTCGACCCCCGGCCGCGGCAAAAACCTTTGTTTTTTTCAAAAAACACGTCCCCGAACGTGTTCTTTAAAGGGACGGGCAAGGTATGATCCTGGGTTTGCTCGCAGCCGCGCCACGCGGCGCGCGCGGGTTCTGTTCTGTTAACGGGGGGAACCATATTTTTCCCTGTGTGTCGCCACGGTCTTATAACAAAATCCGAACCATTTTTATAGCATTTGATGTAGTTTTTAGATAAAATTTTGATAAAAAATGTATGAAAATGGACCCAAACGGATCAAAAATTTTCACATTTATAAAAAATGTACACATATATAACAAAAAATGGTCATCCCGCTGCTAAAGACCCCCCGCTAACAGGCCAGAACCCCCCTTGGCCCCATTGCGTCTCGCGGAGCGGTAAAATCCATTGAAAATCCAGGGCCAAAAACCAAGGTCTTCCAGGTTCTTTTAAGACGCCATTTTTATGCGCATTTCAGTTTGCCAACTTCTCTGCCGGCTTCAACCGCCGCAAAAAAATCCCGGCGCCCCGAAAAACGAAGCAGCGTAAGCCGAAAATTTGACTTTTACGCCTCGCCCCCTTCAGAGGTGATCGACGAGGAGACGGCGGATATTGTGAATCGATGGAGCTTCGAGAATGCCATCATTTTTGCGTTTACCGTCATCACGACTATTGGTGCGTCATTTGGAGAGAAGGGGAGGGCACACTGGCAGGGGTTCTTTGCGGAATTGCCGCTTACATGCGCGCATTTTTAGGGTACGGCCACGTGGCCCCGGTGACATTCTGGGGGCGAGTGTTTTGTATCGTTTATGGCGTGATTGGCGTTCCATTGACATTATTGACTATTGCTGATATGGGAATGTTTATATCGAAGATATTGGCACAGGTCAGAGGGAGACAGAGAGAGAGAGAGAGAGAGAGAGAGAGAGAGAGAGGAGAGGGAGGGAGGGAGAGAGACAGCGCGAGAGATAGCGAGTGAGTGAGAGGGAGAACGAGAGCGAGAGAAAGCGTGAAACAAAGAGAGAGTGAGAGAGGGAGAGAGAGAAATAAAGATTTTCAGACGACCCAGCTGATACGATCAATGCCAAAATGGGCCAAGGCCGCCTGGCAATTATTACGCCGTAAGGCAAAGGTATGTTTTAAAGGGCTTGCCATGCGCCGAGAATCGACCCCTTACCTTCGACTAGGTCTCGACAACTCCGCGGCACTCCAATCACCCCCCGTTAACCAAAAATTGCTAAATCGAGCGTCATTTACGTGCCGCGTACCTGTCGAGACCTAGTGGATTCTCGGGGTCGATTTTCGGGGTAGATAGTTCTTTAAAGGGACGGTGACAGGGGAGTGAATTGATCACTATTCAGAGCACCTCTTCCCCGAAACAAAAAGAGAATGGACTGCTCGAGCAGGAGGCCGTAGAGGGAGAGGATGAAGATGAACCACCGCCGGAAGCCGAGGGGCAACGGTACGTAAAAAGAATTCAGATGCTTCTAGATCTACCGTATACCTTAAATTGCAAAAATGTTTGTTGGTTACAATTTGCAAGTTTAAATTTTTCTTACCTTTAAAATATCCGCAAAAAATACAGGTAAAAACGTCATATTTTTCCAAAAAAATTGTAATTAGAATTTTGAACGTTAGTCAAAAAAATACAATTTTGAAGCAATCACCCGGCCATAGTACCCCTAAAAAATTAAGTCCAGGCGCTTTCGCATTATCGGGGGCGAATTTTTTTGAATAAAGCAAAAATGTCCAGTAACTTAATCGGAAGAGTTTTAATAGTATTTTTGGTTAAACTCAATTAGCAGACCCCTCAAAAACGGTCATTTTGGTCGAAAAATCGATATTTTTTGTGTTTATTAAGGAAAATGTGTAACGTTTTTACGTTTAGGAGTAGTAAAACTATTCAGGATTTGAAAATTGAAAATTAGGATCCCAAGAAAAAGGGTTTCCTCCCGCCCCCCGGTAACTCGAAAGAACCCAATTCCTCTTTTTTAGGCGCTCCGATGAGTCAATACTGCTTGGACTCCTCTTTTTCGGGTATCTAATGTTGGGCGCAAAGGTTTGAAAAAATGCTGGCAGTCTAAATTCTATTTTCTGAAAAGGTGCTCTCCTCCTACGAGCCGGATATGGCCTATTTCGAGGCATTCTACTTCAATTTCGTCACCCTGACCACCATCGGGTTAGGCGATTTTGTCCCCAAAAGGTATCGCATCTTTTTGGTTAAATGCCACTAATCTTTTTAGTTACGATTACCTGTTCGTGACGTTGTGCTATATTGGGATCGGGTTGGCGCTGACGACAATGTCAGGTTTGTTGTTTCGGGCTGAACGCGCCCCAAAAACGCCAAAAAATTGAGGTACGAGAGGTACATCGAAGTGGTTTTCATCCAAAAAAAACTCCTAAAAATTCACAAAATTTTCGACATTTTTTTGACTTTTTGGGCTGGAAAATTGCCAAAAAAGAGTCGAAATGTTCCAATTCTCGAAATTGGACTAAAGTACGCCTAAAAATCTCGTGCAGGGCTGAACCCCTGGTCAAAACACGCAAAGTTTACTGCCGAGAACTACCAGAAAAGTTCTTTATTGCGAAAAAAAAACACATAAAATATTAGAACAAAACCGAAAAGTTCTTGGATCGAAAACGCCTTTTTGAGTGGGCGGCGATTCCACGTCGTAATGCGTTGTAAGGCACTCCGAGTAGAGTTGTTATCTGGCATCCGGGTCCGGGTACCCGGTTGCGAACGGGTAGCTGGTGCGAGCGGGTCCAACCGGGTACCCGGTCCCGGACGCCAGATAACAACTCGAACTCCTAGGCACTCGATCTCCGTGATTCTCTGGTCAATTTTCATAATTAACAGTCTAGCATGATCAAAATTCGAGAAGGATTCCAGAAATAACTCCAGAATTTTAAATTCAACCGTTTTCACGTACAAACCGGGGCAAAAGATCATGCGGCGCGCTCGCATCTGGCTATTTCCCAGGAAACAACGTAGGGGGCCGTGGACCAGCTTTCGGAGACCCCTTTAACTTTAGTGTTTCTAAAAGATGTCACAATTTTTTTAGAAATCTCTGGTAAGATCAAGTGCATTAGCCGGGGGGAGGGGCTGCAAAGAAATCAGAAATGGGAAACACAAAAATTTCAGTCGAAATCGCGGCCGACACCCTCAAAAAGCTGCACCATTTCGGGCGAAAGGTGGAGAACGTCGCGCAGACGATGGTCTGGTTTGGAGGCAAAAAGTGGGTTAACAAAGATATGCCACAAAGCCACAAAACTAATTTTGAATTTTATGGTGTTTTGGCAGATTATTATTGCTAGAAAATTTTCAAAATTTCGAAATTTGACTTTTCTGGGTAAATTTTATTTTGGCCAAGAAGGCACCATTTTTCGGAAATTTTCTGATTTTTTTACGAGCCTTTTACCTCTAAAATTGTATAGAACACCAAAAAAAAATTTATCTGCCGTGATCGAGCCGTACGTACCGGGGAAACCCCCCGCTAACAGTCCAGTACCAACAACACGATAGTCGAACGTTAAAAAATAGCCAAATTCGAAAAAAACGTGAAAAAGTATCGATAAATCTTTATTTTTCGGTGCCAAAATAATTTGAATCATTAGAATGACGATGAAGGCGCTGGTGAAACACCTGGGCGATCAGCTGAATATCCCCGAGGACGAGCTGGCCAAGTTCGATTTTGACGAATTTGTGGGGAATGCGGTTAAGGTGGAGGCGGGCGAGATGGAGACGCTCAGGGTTCGCTTACAAACACTTTCCAGACGAATTTGTCGATTTTTAGGAAGTTTTGCAGTGATTTTTTGACCTTTAGAAGCCGTCACTTTCGGGAGATGGCGTCCGATTCCGCGACAGAACCCTCTCTTACACCCAACTGCGCCATTCGGACGAGTCGGAGGCCCTGAAATACGCCGACGAACGGACACAACGATACGGAAAAGGTAAGCCCGTCAAAACACTGACATTCAGATGTCGTAAAACGCAAACGTTACAAATTTGTTTTAAAACACAAAAAATATCGAATTTGTGACGAAAATGGTCAATTTTTGGTAAAAATTCCGACGTTAAATTTTTATTGGATAATTTCGCTAGTTGAAAAATAGTTATATTTGACCAAAAACACGAATAAAATACTTCCTATTAAATTACTAGGCATTTCTAGATTCATAGGAAAAAAGTTGCCCATCCCCCCCCCGGTAATGCCAAAGAACCAACAGAAATTCAGATGGCGTCCCGCTGGCCCAAGAAACGGGGCGTACGGTGACTTCCGGCCGAGTTGCGGCAGCCCGTGGAGGTGTGGATAGGAATCGTGTGGTTGGATGGCATCTACCCCGGCTCTCCCTCCATCCATCAATTCAATCGTTCGACTCACATGAACCGTACGATTTCCCGTCACATACCCCCTCCGAACCGCCCGATACCGCACAATAAAGTATTTTATTAAACTCAAACCCGAGAAAATTCTAATAAAATCGCACAAAGGGAAAATAGGCTAAACTCTAGTTTACCCCAGCCGTAACTTTTCAGCCATAGGTCCTATTAATGCGCCGAGTATCTCAAAATGTTCCCCGTGGTCGAATTACTATAAAAAAGTTGTTTTCTTACATCCAAAATTGTTAGAAAAATTTTTATAACAATTATAAGTCTGGGTTTTCTTTAGTTAATTTTCTCGGCTTTCTCGGCTATCTTTTGACGTACAGAGCTGTCAATGGTACCAAAATGTAGCTCTTGCTCTGTAGAATAAGCCTACAGTACGTTTGTGTCGAAAAAAAATAGCGGAAAATACAAATATTTAAGTTTTAGGCTCCTGGTACATTGAAGCACAGCGGCTTCATATTTTCAACTTTCAAAATCTTGTAAAAAAATTTCTAGCAATTTTTGCCGCAAGAAAACAACTGTTTTATAGTAATTCGACCACGGCGAACATTTTGAGATACTCCGCGCATTAATAGGACGTATGGATGAAAAGTTAGGGCTGGGGGGGGGTAAACTAGAGTCTTACCGGAAAATAAAGGGTGCTCCATAAAACCGCTCGGCGTTTGTCGGATTTCCATATGATTGTGGTTGATTTTTGACGAGGACCAAAAAAACTATGTGCAACCGAATTTTCAGCCCAAAATATTGTAAAACCAAAAAGTCGTCGCTAAATTCAGGTTTATTTTGCCGATCTCGCCGAGATTTTGACGGATTACAACCCCGAAAAATTAAAAAAAACCCGCGCGTTTCTTTCTACCTGATAAACTGTTTTTATTGATCAAGTTATTGTTTAAATCGTCGATTCCTGGCAATTAGGGAGAGAGCCGCGTCTTCGTTAGCCCCGGGTTGGACCTGCACCGGGATTTGCGAATTTGTGACACGATTTCTAGCTTCACTTATTTTTAGTAATTTTAATAGTTCCGGCAATTTTGAATTATTAAAATTTGACGGGGTTTACCGAGACCGAGACTACGCGGGGCTCCGCTGAGGCCTTCATGCGTCGATAGGAGCGGTTCGTTGCCCATTCGGGCCTGGCATGTTCTCTTTTTTTGGAAGTTTTCGCTATTTTTTGGGAAGTGTTTTAAACGGTTTTTTTACTAGTCCAAACCTAAAAACTTTACGCTTTTTATTAAAAAAATACATAAAATTTAGATTTTATCGATTTACTGCTTTCTAACGCTCGTTTTCTGCATTTTTATCCATTTTCACGAGTTTCCAGGTCTCGCAAGCCATCTGCCATCGTTTTCCGCAACACCCCTATGCCCATTTGGACGACGCCACGATGCCGCCACCGGTGACCAGGGCCATTTTACCCCAAACTGCACGAGGGCCCCAATCGCCGAGCTGTCGAAGGCAGATGACGTTGAGCAAGGCGGAATGTGAGGAGATTCAAGTAAGAGGAAAACCTTTCTAAAAATGGAGTTTTTCTTTAGGATAACGAGACGATAGCGCTGGAATCGATCTACGGCGACGACGTGCAAATCGTGAAAGGCGCCTGGAAGGTGAGGATTTGCAGAATTTGAAGCAAAAATCGGTTTCCAAAAGTTTCCGAGCAACCCTAATTTACTTTTGCATGAAATTCTGATTTTTTAACGGCCGCAAACCTTATTTCTTCCGTTTTCGTTAATCTGGGGGAGATGACGGCCCGTTTATAACGCCCCTACAGCGCCTAAAAGTCTAGAAATGTCTAGCAAGTTAATAGCAAGTCTTTTATTTGTGTTTTTGGTGAAAAATAACTCTATGTCAACTAGAAAAACTATCTGACAAGTTTGAAAACGTCGAGATTGGTCAAAAATGGGCCGCTTTCGATCGAATATCGGTATTTTTTGACATTTTTCAATAAAATTTTGTATAGTTTTTACAGCTAGAAATGATAAAAAACCATTTCGAAACACTCGGGATCGTAAAAAACCCATTTGCAAACACTTCCACTTTTGAGATTGGAAAAATTAGTTGAAACGGCCGTTGCAAGGTTAAAAAAATCGTGATGACGCGCTAGAGATTAAAACATTAATAGACTATCCTAATTTTTAGGTATGGCACCCGCTGGAGGCGATCGTCGCCCTTGGCCCCTCGCAAAGTGACAGCCGCCACGGTGATGATGGAATGGCTGCCGTCCGTGTTCATCTACACATCTGCTGCCCGCCCGCATATCCCAACGAGTGCGTAAATTGGGCATCGACCTTGAATTTGGCTTTTTATTGGCGTAAATTCGGAAATTCTGTCGCCGAAAAATACAAGGTAGCCAAAAAAAAAGACTCTCTAGTAGCCGGCAGTTATGTCCGATCTTGACGATTTCGGTATCCATCGAAAGCGCTCGTCGAGCTGAGCCGATCTGTACCTTCCGATTTTCTAAATTCCCGTTTTTTTTGCATTTACGAAATTTTTTTGGGGAACGGACCGTATTTTTGTTACCTTTCCCAAGCAAAGGATTTTTAAAAACCCAAAATTCAAATTTTTACGCCTTTCCTGTCAGCACGAGAGCGGCTTTTTAAAATCCATTTGAGAACGCACAGCTTGGACGGGGCGGAAGCCGATTAAATTGGGTTTTTGGAGAAAATGTGTGACTTTTGCATAAAAAATGAGGGAAATGGAGCTGAAGAAGATGCGGAAATTTAAAAAATCGCAGGTAATTGATCTGCTCAGCTCGTCGAGCGCTTTTGATAAATATCTAAATGGTTAAAATCGGACGTTACTGCGGGCCGCTAGAGGGGAGCATTTTTTTGAGACACGTTGTAATGTCTTTCTTTAACTTACAACGCTTTCGGGTTGTGAAAATTTTCGTCGATTCCTCCTCGGCGTTTTTGCCGGGTTTTTCAGGCTTTTCCGCATCACGCTATCCTATTTTTGAGCTTTTTGCCGCGAAAAATATGCATTCGATTTCAGGCCGCCGACGCTGACGCTGGAAAAGCCACAGGGCATCGGCCACGGCGACCAGGAGCGGCTGCTCCAAGAATTGGCCACTCATGCTAACGAAAATCGGGGCGAGGTATGGAGAATTTTTCCAAAAATTTACTTTTCTCGCTCAGCCGATGCTGATGCAACTGTGCGAGGTTGTCCGCTCGTTTCTCTACGCCAATTTCCACCCCCGCCAATCGTTACACCAGGGAATGGCCGAGGGGCAAGCCGAGAAGGCCCGTGAAGTCCAGGTTGGTTTCCGGTTCCGGTTTTTTCGAAGCGGAAGCGTTTCTTAACTTATATTTATTATTCCTAAACGCAAAAATTTTATACAGTTTGATTAAAAAATATAAAAATAACGATTTTTCGATGCCGAAATCTCAACTTTTAGAAGAATTTTATATATAAATATGGAAATAACGTTTCCGAACAGTTTTTTTTAATATTCCTAAACGTAAAAACGTTACACAGTTCGATCAAAATACAAAAATAGCGTTTTTCCAAAAAATGACCGTTTTTGACCTAAATTTCGACGTTTTGAAAGTTTTTCTATAAAAGATCTTTTTATTTTACAAAAAAAGGATTATGAAAATACCTCCTATGAAGTTTTTTATCTTTATACCCCAATTTTTTAGCGGCAACGCGTCTCGTCCGAGCAACGCGAATGGGAAAAAGCGGCCGAGGAAGAGGAACGGCGACGGCTCGAAGCAGAATGGAAAAGGGAAGAAGCGCGAGAACGCATGCGACACGACTCCATTAATACTGTTGGTTTTTGAGGCGTTTTTTTGGATTTTTTGAAGCTAAATACAGTAAGAACCGTCCAATTCCTGGATACAAACCTTTTTTAGGACCAAGAATTCCGCCAAATCGGGCCACATTCGATCCGCGTCGTCGACCCATCCCCTCCAGGCCACAGCCGAAAAACCACCCAACTCTGCCAAGAGTGGACCGGATTGTATAAGGTTTTTCCAGTTCAATTTCAACTTAAAGTTTTTAGGGTCAAACGGTGCTCGTCTCCCAGTGGAATTTCGACTTCAACCTCGGCCGCCGGGACAACAGGAAGAAGATGCCCGATTTTGGGGCGTTTTTGGGTGAGGATTTGGTTTGAAGTCTTTGAAAACTCGAAAATTTGACTTTTTTATGCCTTTTTCATACATTTTGCCAATTTTTATTGAAAGTTATCTTTCAAACCTTGTTAAATGCTATAAAAAGCGTCAGTATTTGATTAGCATTTCGCAATTTTTTAAGGATGAGATTTTTTCAGAATTTTAAACCCGATCGAATGGGCGATTTCGGATAGAATATAATTATGCAAAAAAACCCTGGAAAAACGCGGAAAATGACCCCTTGTTGGTTGTCGGGATTTGCAACCATATCCTCTGAACCGCCCTGTCTTTTCAGCACAGCTTGCCGAGGTGGAAAAGACGTGCTCGGTGCTGCCGGACACGGTCGACGTCGACTCGTCCGCCGTCCCGTACGCCTTCGTGCTCGTCGAGCGGCTCGCCGTCAAGGACACCAATTTTCACGTGAGCCATTTGAAGCCTGTTGTAAAAGGCGCTTTTAATTTGAAATCTTTGAAAAATGAAAAAATTGTGTTTTTTTAATTGCTATAATTTTATGGCATTGGGCTCAGATCTAAAAAGTATCGTTAGATATAAAAAGCCGAAAAATCGCATTTTATTCACTTATTTATGAAAAATGAATCGAAGAAAATTTACAAAAATAAAATTACGTATTTTTCGAAATTTAGTAACTTTTTCTAAGCGCAAACTACGAAAAATACCAGTAGAACCAACGAGGGCCGATCACCAAGTATCACTAGAAGGGTAAAACCTTAGCTCCCTCCTGCTAAAACGGAAGCATCTAATTTTTAATTTTCAATTGTTTAATAATTAAATAAAAGCGTAATTTTTAATTTCAGGTTCGCATCTCCTACGCTCAAAACATTGCCCTGGTCGACTCGAATCTCGAGGCGCTGGCCGAGAAGCTCGTCCACGATGTACGTTTCAGATTTTTTTCACCTGATTCCATTCCTTTCCTTTAGACAGGAGCCCTCCGTCGTCTCGCGACCTCTTGTGTCTGCGGGCTGAGGTGGCTACACGAGCAGCAAATCGCCCACGCATCCATCGGTAGGCCATCGGCGCTGTTCGGGAATGCTCGTCCTTTCAGCCCCTTCCTCGCTGTGGACCGACGACTGCACGGCGTTCCGGCTGAGCGACTGGAAAATCGGGTAAGAAATTGGTTTCGACGCGAGAAAAGTGGAAAGCCATGTAGATTTTTCGAAAAATCACGTTTTGACGTGCGGAGAGGCTTGTGGGGTTGATCTTGTAACTTTTAGCTTACAGTCTAGACTACAAAAACGAATTTTCCGCGAAATAGTGGCACTGGGATAAAAAATCCACACCTTCTTTGTATTTTTTAGACATACAGAAAGCCCGATTTGTAGTTTGTAGTCTAGCAAAAAAAAAATTCCCCGATTCTTTTTGTAAGGATTCTCGACCAGGGCTGAAAAATCCCGCATTTCGGCATTTTTCGGGGTTTCTTAGTTTGTCGTCTGGCATATGGAAAGCCCGATTTTCGGAATTTTGTACTTTATAGCCCACTAACTACAAACTATTGAAATTACAAGGACTACAGATTTTCGAAAACATTTTGATTTTCGTCCAAAATTGTAGGAGGAATAGCCAAAAAGGTCATAAATTTCAAGATTTCAGAGTTTTTAAATGTTTTTTTTTAATTCCCGAAATTCTCGAAATATATCTCATTTTTCAGGCGGTGCCTGGCCCAGCTGGCCGACACGTTCAGCGCGACCATCGAGGGCCGTCCGCTCGCCGATCCAACGGCCGCCAAAATCGAGCCAAAAGCCCTGAAGAAACGCGATCTGTTTGCGCTTGGTTGGTGTCCAAAACACAATTCCGTAATACACCATTTTACAGGCCGTCTGCTGGACAGTTTGGGGACGGGGCCATCCGGTGACGCGTCATCCATCGGCCACTCCCTGCTGCAGTCTTTTGTTGCGGCATGCCAGGCTGCCAAATCCGTCTACGAGCTCGCCGACCACGCATATCTTTCCGCCGGTTCGTTTTTGTGCTATCCGTATCTTTTGAAAGGGGTCTGATGGGAAGGAAAACGTGCTTTTGCATTATCGGGGGGTCTATAAATTCCAAGTAACGTAATATGTTTTTCGTAGTTTTTAGCTATATTTCAAGTGGCAAAATAGCCAAAAAATTGGAGTTTTTTAAGTTAAATTCTGGTCGAAAATCAATCATTTTTGACGGAAAAATTTATAATTTTCTTGTTTTTATGCAAATTTTGTAAATTCTTTTTGCTTAGGATGAGCGAAAAAAGTTTAGAAACACTTTGTCTATTGATATTAGACAAATCGGGGCCTTGCATTTATTGGAATGGAGCTGCTCCCCCCCCCCCGATAATGTAAAAGAACCCTCGTTTTTTAGTTGCATTTTTGATAGATATCAATTTCAATTAGATCTTTTAAAACTCATTTTAGTCTAAAAAAATGTTGAAAATTCGAAAATTCACTCTTTTTGGTATCTTTTGCTCTAGATTTTAGTAAAAAATAGAAAACATTAAAAACTGCGCGAAACACACTATTTATATCACGAAAATCGGATCCTTAGGAAAATGCCACCCCCCCCCCCCCCGATAATGCCAAAGAACCAGTTCGAAAATTCCCAAAAAATCCGGAAACGGGGCAATTGGTGCGCGATGAAATTAAGACATTTCCAGATGCGCTTCCGCCAATGACTGACGGTAGTTGCTCGAGCCTCGGGCTGAAGGCGGTCACCGGTGCATCGACAAGACTCGGCCGCGACTTCTTCCTCATCAAAAGTCTCGGCAAAGGCGCCTTTGGTGAGGTGTTGCTGGCCCGCAATCGACTCGACCTCGTTCATTATGCTGTCAAGGTATACTTTTCACGGTGCTTGTGCATTATCGGGGGTATCCCTTTTTGCCATATCTAAAATCATGACATCTTTTTATTATTCCTAAGTTTCGAAATTTTTCAAAAAATAAAAAATACCGATTTTTCCACGCAAAATTCAGGGTTTCTTAATTTTCCAAGGTTTAAATAATTTTTTAAACAGTTTTTTATGCCTGATGTAAAAACTATGCAAATGTATGCAAAAAAAGTCGAAATTTTGCACAAAAAACGGCCATTTTGGTCGAAAAATCTATGTTTTGTATTTTTTAAAAAAATTTGTAAGGTTTTTACGTTTAGGTATAGCAAAAACATTGTAGGAACCCTTGCGCTATTTAAATTTAAAAAAATTTGGCTGCCCCCCCGATAAGGTGAAAGCGCTCATTTTCCCGCTAACCTGCCACTCCACTTTTTCAGCTGATCACGCTCGACCCGCGGAACGAGCGTTTCAACCGCAAGATGACGCGCGAGGCCAAGCTGTTCGCCAAGCTCAACCACCCGCATGTCGTCCGATATTATAAGTGGGTTTCGCGTTTTAATTTAATTTATCTGTTGTGTTTAGCGCGTGGATCGACAGCGCACCGCAGACAAAGACCAGCCCGGCGGCGGCGATCGCCTCGAAGACGCCGAAAGGGCCGATGAAAAAGCTGCAAATCGACGCAGCCGATGGTGGTAAGCGGTTTCGCGCGGAATTTTTGGTTCTTCTGCCTTATCGGGGGGAGGTACTAGCCCTAAACATCAAAAATTTAATTTTGACCAAAAATACGAACAATAGCGATTTTTCCACCAAAAAATTCGAATTTCAGATTTCGACTTCTTTACGTTTTTATCACGAACCACGGCTGAATTTTACTAAAATTATTAAAAAATGTTTTGTAAGTGGTTTAATACAAAAATGGCGATTTCTACAAAAATTTCGATGTCTCAAAACGTTTTAGAAGTTTTTCTTGTTCAAATGTGTTTTTAAACGCGATTAAAACACTTCCAATTAAGTTTCCAGACATTTCCAGGCTGATAAAAAAAGAGACGTATTTTTCTAGTTTTTATTAGTTTTTGTTTGATAGAAAGTTATAAAAATTAGTTTTAGAATGTTGTAAATTCGAAAATTTCGTCCTTTTTGGTCAGTTTGATACATTTTAGATGTTCACGAGTCACGAGACACGATTTTCGAGAATTTTTATGAGATTTTTATTTCAGGAAACGTATTGAACTTTAATTTGAATTTTAGTTTATTAGTTTTTTTTGTAAGTTTAGTCTTAATTTAGTTATATTTATATTTAATTTAATACATATTTAATTTGATGTTAAATTTAAATAAAAACAAAACATGAAAATGAAACGAAACGTCCAAAAATCATTATTGGCGTAAAAAACTCCCCCCCCCCCCGCTAACAGTCCAGTTCCATTTTTCTTGCAGATTCGCTGATGCCATCCCGGTTGCGCCATCTGAAAGTGTCGCCCAGTGAGAAGGACGTTGGGGAGACGAGCGAGTGGAGTGCCGAATGGACGGCCTCCTTTCGGGGTATACTATAGCGATTTTGCCGTTTAAAATTTGACCCGTCAGAAAAGCGACAATCTGACGACAGCTCGACCTCGTCGTCCTCATCCTCCTCATCTTCTACTTCTTCTGATGATGAGGACGGATCCCCGCAGAAGGCTGGTCCAGGAGCACGAGTGTACGGTAGAAGGGACAGCGACGATGTCGATATCGAGATTGTTTCGAGGCTACCGACCGACAGCCCGCATACGGTAAGGATGGTTTGGGTTCTGAACTATTAGCGGGGGGGCATTTATTATTTCCGGCTTATTTTTATCGTGTTTTAGTAGTTTTTGATTGTTAGAAAGGTATCAAAATATTTAAAAAATTTTTGAAAACTTACATTTTTCTACATTTTCGACCAAAAATTTCGATAATTTTGATGATTTTTGTATTGTTTTTATATCGAAAAACTTAGTAAAATGCTATTAAGATGTTTTATATTTCGTTCGGGGGTCGTAGATAATTACTGGGAAAAATTTCGCCCCCCCCCCCGCTAACAGTCCAGAACCAGGATTTGTATCCGGTTTTTTGATTTTTCTAAATTTTCGAAATTAAATAGTGATTTTTAGCCCCGCTTTCCAACCGATTACGCTATGAAATCTATTGGCTATTTGATGACGCCATGAAATCAATTTTCTCCGAACTATTATGTTTCAGCTTCTCTGCAAAGCCAGAAAATTATCGCCTTTTCGCAGCCGCTTACGCCATCAAATCCATCAAATTTGGAGATTTTTGGGCGAAGGAAACGGAGGCCAGGAGGCCATAAAATTAATTTTCTGTTATTCCAGGAGATGATGACGTCTCGACGCCACCCAGCACCGAGAAAGACACATGGGACACTGCCTCACGCCTTTCCCCGTCCAAAGGAAAGGTGCGTAGCCCTGGGGGGTACGGTATCAGAATTGTTGTTTTTTTAGAAAGAAGCCGACGCCACGCTGCCCACCCGGATCATGTACATTCAGATGGAGTATTGTGTCAAGGGCACGTTGAGGTATGCGCAATTTTGATGGCGTAATCGGTTCCAGGCGCGCCAGCGGGTAGAGACAAGGTTCTTTTGCAATATCGGGAGGGGGGCTATTTTGATGAGGATTCAATTTTCGGTTCTTTTGCATTATCGGGGGAGGGCTATTTTGATAAGGATCCCATTTTCGGTTCTTTTGCAATATCGGGGGGGCTATTTTGATGAGGATTTAATTTTCAGTTCTTTTGCATTATCGGGGGGGGGGCTATTTTGATGAGGATTTAATTTTCAGTTCTTTTGCATTATCGGGGGGAGACGATTTTTTGTATTAAACTATACATGCCTAAAATCTTAACAGCATTGTATTTTATTGATTTTGTATTTTTTACTTAAATGTATTTATATTTTTTATTATATTAAGTATTTTCATAGTGTATAAAATAGTAGTAAAATAAAACTATATTTCAGCTAGAAAAACTAGCGAAAAATTCAAGAACTTTTCACAAAGTCGCAATTTTGGTCAAGAACGGTCGATATTTATGGATTTTTTTAGCCAAAATTTGTAAAGTTTACTTTTAGGAGTAGTAAAAAAATCCGTTTAGAAAATCTTTCGCTATTTATCTTAGAAAAAAATAGGATGCTAAGAAAAAGTTGCCACCCCCGATATGGCTCAAGCACCAAAAATTAAAATTTTAATAAATTTTTCAGGGGCCTGATCGATTCGGGAGTCGTGCTGGGGAATGTGCGCCAAGGGTGGCGCATCTTTGGCCAAATTCTCTCCGGACTCGACTACATCCACTCGCAGGGGATGATCCATCGGGATATCAAACCGGTAAGGAGGCTTTTTCTGGATTGATGGGTTGTCCGTCTGCTTGTAGATGAACATCCTGATCGACGGCAATGATCATATCAAGATTGGCGACTTCGGGTTGGCGACCAGAGAACTCTTTGTACGCAAGGATACGGCCGTCGGCCATGAACAGGGTGAGCATTTTAGGTTTCAATGACTTTTTTCCGTTTTTTAAAATACAAATTTCATTTTTATATTGTTTTATATTTTTGAGCATTATTATTCATCATATTTTTGCAAATTGGCTTTCGTCGTTTTTGCCGGAAAGCAGAATTGTGAAAAATTTGCGGTTCTTGTTGATTAGCGGGGGCATTTTTGTAAATATCTTCGCTTAAGTCTGGTGCCATCATTTTTTGCCATAATTGAAACACTTGCAATATTTGTTGATGCTCTTTCCTATTCAATAGCGTTAACAGAATGCCGAAAAATTTCGAAAATTTCGAAAACCGGCTTACCAACCTCATTTTAAGGGTTATTTTGGTTTTGCTATATCATTAAAAGAAACTTTTGTGTGTTTTGAAGCTTTATCTCTTGTTCCGAAAAATTGGGAAATATAAAAATCTCGGACCCCCACCCGCTAACAAATTAGAACCAGCTTTGCTTCGTGTCACCCTTGTCGAAAAAAAGGCTTCCATGGGGAGAAATTAACAATGAAGCTTTTTCGCGATTTTCGAAGATATGATCGTCTCCTTAGCGGCGTGACGGTCGGCCAAATTTCGGAATGGGATTAGACTGTCGTTCGGAGTGTCGCGTAGCCCGCGTATTATTTAGTAATGACTGTTTAAAGCGCACGTTCAGGGACGGGCCGTGTACTCGTCCCAACGTGTACACCCTATTGACGTAGGGATAGCGCACATTTGCTGCCCGTGCTGGGGCAGGGAATTCCCCTCCTTTCCGGGGTGGGGCGCCCCTCGCCCTCTCCCCAGCTTGCACCTGTGGCTGACTGGTATCCATCCGCGCCTCCCGAACGGGGGTCCGGGTTCGACCCCCGGCCGCGGCAAAAAGCATTGATTTTTTTCCCAGAAAACGTCCCTGAACGTGCCCTTTAAATTTAATTTTTTTTTCAGGCTCGTCCAGCCATGGCGGTTCGGAAGGGATGACGACACAAATTGGCACCGAGCTCTACATGGCCCCAGAATTGTTGACGGCCAGCGAGGGACAGCCATATTCGGCAAAAGTCGACGTTTACAGGTCCGTTTCTAACTGTAACCTCTTTTTATCACCCAATTTTGCAGCACCGGCATCGTCCTTTTCGAGCTGTTCTACCGTCCCCTACCGCCGGGCATGGAGCGTATCTCCTGTCTCCGCGGCCTTCGAACCCATTCCGTGTGCCCGGCCGACTTCATGGAGACGATGCCCGCCCAAGTGTGCATCTCCGCTTATTTATTTTTTTTGGTACTTTCCCATTATCGGGGGGAGGAACTTTTTACATGACAAATAGAGCAGGTGTTTTTCAATCGTTTTTACTATTCCTAGATCAAAAAAACGTTACAAATTTTCACTAAAAACACAAAAAAAAAATTATTTTTCAGCCAAAATTTCTCTAAAAAAATCCTAAGGTTTTTGTTAAATTGTCTACTCGGGCTATATTGAATTTTACTAAATACGCTATGAAGATCTCCTCCCCCCCCCGATATTGCGAAATTTCCATTATTTGGATTTCAGGGCGGAGTGTGCCGTGGTCTTGTTGAGGAGATGATCTCCATCGACCCGTCGGCCCGCCCCTCGATTCAATCCATCATCAGCCAAGGCAAAGTGCCGGCCACCGAAGTAGATGATCTCGCTTTTCAGGTATTCATTCATTTTATCGTTCTACCAGGGTTGAAAAGCCGCTTCGCGACTTTTCAACCCTGGCCCCGTCTGAGCCCCTGAAATTCTTCACTTTGCATAATACACCCGAACTGCGATTAAAAATAATGAAAAACGCTCCCTTCTCCCCGTTATATAGGCTCCCGCAACTTCCGGTGTATGCTAATTTTTTCCTAACAAAGAGGGTGACGGAGTTTTTAAGAAAAACTTAATTGTAATGTCGAAAACAATAGATTTTGAAAAATCTGATATGCGTGCAGTCATCTATAGACCATTACGCGTCCAATGACGTATCAAACACCTCCTTACACCCCTCCCCTCGTGAGATATCCTCCGGACACGCTGACGGAAGTTGCATGCAAAGTGTCATACACACACACACACACACACACACACACAAGACACTATTTTTTTATATATAGTAGGATTAAATGGACTAACAACGGCGCAATCGGCCCCTTGGAAAAACTAGGTACTCGACAGCTACGCGACACTCCAAATGACGCGCCCAAGCTCGAGTAAAATGACATTTGGGCTGTAGAAAGTCGCCAAGCAACTTTGGACCTTGCACTTAGGCATTTCGCGTAGCTGTCTACGCCTAATCTATGGTCGGCGGTCGAATTCGGTGTTTTCTGGTCCCTTGAAAATGTGATCGTTTCGGTTGCGGATTACGGTTCTTTTGCGTTATCGGGGGGGAATTTTTCCTTTCGATTTCTCCTGTGTTTCTAAATGATTTTTTGCTATTCCTAAACGTGAAGACTATCCAAAATTTGATCTATTGCTGAAATTTTTACTAAAAATGCCTAAAATCAAAAATGTAAAATTTTTTTGACCGAAATGGTCGACTCTTGACCAAAATTTCGACTTTTTCTATTTTAATTACAGTTATTTCTTATTAAAAACACTATTAAAACACTTGCTACTGCGTTGCTAGATATTTCTGGACTTATACGAAAAAGTTCGCCCCCCGTTAATGTGAAAGAACCCGGATTTCGAGCGGCTTTTGCAGAAATGCTTCACCCAAGCCCTGCGCCGTCGTACGGGCAATCTGTTCTCGTGGATGATGCGTGAATTGGGGGAAACATGCCCGCCAGCCCCGTTGACGAGACGATTCGATGCTGGAGTATGCCGATGGAGGGATGTCGATGAAGCGGTGGCCAGGGAGACGGCCCGGGAAAGACTCTGCCAAGCCCTTCGACGCATATTAAAACGTCAGTTGTCGTTTTTTTGCAGTATCGAGGGCTGAAACCGGATTTTTTGGGGAGTTCTTTCAAAAACGATGCGATTTTGGTTCTGGAGTTCAGCGCGTGGGGGGTTTTGCTTTTCCACATATACCTACGAATGTTGTTTTTAGTAGTTTTTCATGGCAAGAAGGCTATAAAAATATTTTTTTAAGTTAGAAAATTGGAAAGGCATTTTTATGAGCTTTTATTTCCAAAAACGGTCCAGTACGCGAATTTTTAGTAGTATACAAAGACGGAAAATGATCAATTTGCTACGAAAATTTGGGTTCTAAACATTTTTGTTGTCAAAAGAATTTGTCAAAAACAAACTTGTGCGATGCCGAAATGTAATGCAAAAGCGCTAATAAAGGAGTTGCTATTTTATTAGTAGGCAGTTTTTGAATTTGAGGAAAAAAAATTGGTTTCCCCATTCCCCTTGACACTGCCAAAACACCCTAACTTAAGTAAGCTCGCTTGATTCACGCATTTTGCTACAATGCTCCTTATTCAGGCCACTCGTTCTTCCCGACGCCTCAACACCTACTGACGCCGGCAGGGGAAGCGCGTGCCGTCTGCGAGCCGACAAAGATGCCCCACGTACTCATCGATTCGACGGCCATTCCGGTTGCATTACCTGTGAGCGTATTTTTCAGATTTGTTTTTTTTTGTGGTGCCTGGGTGTTTTTGGATCAATTTCTTTCGGATGATTCTAGAAATGACGACGAATTTCCCCCTTTTGCAGCCCGATCTGCGGTGTAACTTTGTGCGCTTCTGCGCGCGCAACGCCATCAAACGGATGAAGCGCTACGCGTTTGGCAAGGTCTTTGCGGCACGTGAAGGTTCGTAGCAGTTTTTTTGGTGCTGAACTGTTAGCGGGGGGGAACCAATTTCTGTTGTTTCACCTATTGTTTGATAATTGATTACGTATTTTTATAGTGTTTTTAATAGGGTTTGAGTCGTAGAAAGTTATAACTACACTGTTAAACTTTTGAAAATTCGAAAATTGTGCTTTTTTGTCATTTTTAAAAAGACCAAAAAGTCAATTTTCGCAAATTTTTATTTTTTTTATATAGTTTTGTTATCTAAAAACTATATAAAATATTATAAAAATGGTTTATATATTGTTATAAGGCCGTAGAAAATTACAAGGAACAATTTCGTCGCCCCCGCCGCTAACAGTCCAAAATTTTTGGATACTGGATTCGGCTCTTTTTCCCAGGTGGTACGGGCGGTGTACACCCCGACGAGCACTGGGAGTTGAGCCTCGACGTCCTCGGCAAGTCGACCACCGACGAGGCGCTCGAGATCCAGGTATTTGTCGGCGTTTCGTGTGGGGGAAAATCGGCTTGGCAAACGGCCGTCTTCGAAATTTGGATTGCACGGATCTTACGCATTATCGGGGGGGGGGGGACCATTTTTCCCTCAAGTCCAGAAATGCCTGGTAATGCATTAGTAAGTATTTTAATGGTGTTTTAGGAAAATGTAGCTTGATTTCAAATGAAAAAAAACAATAAAAACCAATAAATAATCTTTAGGTGAAATTTTGGACGAAAAATCGCTATTTTTGTATTTTTCGATCGAAATTTGTAACGTTTTTACGTTTAGAAATAGTAAAACAACAGTTTAGAAAAACTAACTATGTTTCACGTGGAAAAAAACAATAAAATGACTTAGAAATACTTTTAATAAAGTGAAATTTTGGTCGAAAAGTCGATATTTTTGTAATTTCTTAATCAAGCTTTCTAACGTTTTTACGTTTCGAAATCTTAAAAAATAGTTTAGAAAACCCTGCGTTCCAAAAATTCCCCTCCCCCACCCCGATAATGCGAAAGTACCGTTTTTCTGCCGCTAAAAATTAATTCAAAATTTCAGTTGTTGACGGCGGTCTCGGACATTCTGCACGACACTTTTCCTGATGAGACACGCTTCGTATTACGGTATCCCGTGGCTTTCAGACTACAATTTTCTCTCTTTTCTTTCAGATTGGGCCACATGGGCCTCGTGGACGCCATCTTCCGCCATCACGGACTCAGCACGGAGCTACGCGATCGTGTCCTCGATGTACTCCACGAACAATCCGCCTCAGCGAGTACGTCTCGAGCATGATGTACATCTCCTGGGAATTCCGACGTTTCATAATTCCAATGCCATATTTTAAAAATTTGTGGCTATCGCGATATCGGTCGGGGGCCGGGTGATTTTCCTTATAAGTTTAGAACTGCCTAGTAGGTATTTTAATTATCTTTAGTAAAATAAAACTGTTTTTTCAGTGTAAAAAATAAAAAAAACTAGAAAAACAAAATTATAAAACAACAATTGTAAAACAAAATTTTTAGCCGAATTTTTGGTCGAAAAGGAGATATTTTCTCGATTCTTTATAGCGCCATCTATGTGTTAATGGTGTTTTAACAAAATTTTGCTGTTTTGCAAGTGTAAAAGCACTCGAAAATACGTCGAAAAAATTCTAGCTGATTTTTGGTCAAAACTATTTTTTCGCCGAAGAATCGATATTTTCTGTAGTTTTTAGTGCAAAATTGTACCGGTTTGACTTTTATACATTATAAAAACAGTTTAGAAACTTTTACACTATTTGTATAAGAAAAGTTGGATCCTTAGAAAAGTCCCCCCCCCCGATAGTGCGAAAGAACCGAATTTTGGTATTTTTTAGTTTCTAAAAAGCGCATATTTCATTATGGGTCCATTCGGGAAAATTGAGGAAAAAAATAGGTTTTCAGGCTCCCCCCGCTAACAGAAAAGCTCCACAATTTTTCCATTTAGGACAGCCCGGAGCGACGGAACGGGTCGATATCCTGTCAGAAGTGGTGGGCACTCGATTGGCCACTTCTCTCGCCTCCTTCTGGCTCTCATCCCCATCCGCTAGCGCCATACGGTATCCCCTTAAATCTGGCTTGAATTTTTATTTATATATTGATTTTTATTTACTTATTTATTTATATTTAATTTTTTAATTTTTATTTTTTTATATTATTTTTATATATTTATTTATTTATATTTTTTATATTTTTAGGGAAGAGGGGAAAATGTTGCTCAAAAGTCGCGATGAACCCCTTCGTGACGCGTGCAAGACGGCCATCGCCCATCTCGAGCGTATCGTCGAATTGTTTAGAGGTATCGCTCCCGCCCGCCACACCCGTTTTGACGCGCTGTATTTTTGGTACTGGACTGTTAGCGGGGGATAAATTTTTCCGGGTACTCCCGTACGGCTCTATGCCCAAAAAAACATTTTCATAGCATTTTACACAGTTTTTAGGATATAAGAAGCACAAAAACCTTGAAAATTTCGAAAAATTTTGAATTCTTGGTCAAACACATATGAAAATTACTAAAAAAAGGCAAAATTTCAAGTTTTTGAAATTTTTTTGTGATTCTAGCAATAAAACTACTAAAAACACTAAAATACAGGTCGCAGAAAGGGCGAAACGACATAAATTAGTTTCCTGCTAAAAATCACCCCCGCTAACGGCCCAGTACCGAAAAATCAATTTCAGACCAAAACATTGACATCGAGTTGTGCCCGTTGCTCGTCTACCGCCCCCGCACATTTGCCGACGGTCTCGTCTTCCAGTTCGGTGCTCATCTACTGCGCAAGGGACGTCTTGGGGTGTATCCCGTGGTGGCCGGAGGTACGCCTTCTTCGGTGCTTCTCCTTTAACGGGGGGCTGTTTTTATTTTTATCGCCTGTTAATAATAAATATCGTATTTTTACAATGTTTTTTAATCGTCTTTTATTGCTAGAATTTTGGTCATTTTTTTTCGCGAAAAAGTCACACATTTTCAACAATTTTTTTAATTTTTTTAAAGGTTTTTGATAGCCAAAGATTGTATAAAATTTTGTGAAATTGGTGAAAGCGCGGCTAGTTCATATCCAAAATACTGCCCCCGTTTTTCAGGCCGATACGACGGGATGCTGACGCGGATACGTGGCCCCGAAGATGAGAAGCCGCCGGGCGAGCTGGCGCTGTGCGGCTGTTCCCTAAACCTTGACCTCCTCCTTGGACTCGGTGGTCAACAACAAAGTTTGTGTTTGTTCCGATGCATGCCAAATAACAGCCCTAGATACCGCCGCCCCAGCCCCATGCCAGGTGCTTCTCGGCTCGTTCGCCCGGGCGATGACCATCGAGAAGCTGGCGTTGGCCCGGCAATTACGCGATGTCGGGCTGGCGGTGGATACGATGAATGAACCGCTCGACAACCACTCACTCGATGCATTAAAGGCACGTTTTTGTCGAACAACTTTAATATTACGTTCAAAAATCGCTGTCCGAAGAAGTGTTCGGATTTTTACGATTTGGGCATTTATCGGCGAGCAGATATGTTCTCCCAGGCGTCTTGAGTTGTGCAACTTTTGCTCCATTTTTGGCCGTTTTCAATAAAGAAAAACGTGAGTAACTCATCCCTCATCTGTTCGAAAATGCTTTCCAAGCGACGGCGTTCGGGCTGTACAGGGTGTCCCAATAAAAAACCGCCCCCTGTAGCTCGGCGCAGCAGTATCGAATCGGAATGTTTTCACCATTCGAAAGCCCGTGAACGGCCACTTTCCAACAAGCTTCATAACCATGGTTTTTATTTGAAGGCGCCACTTTGCAACGCATTTAAGAACCTAGAGGAAGGCCCTTTGCATCTGATTAACGGCTACTTCCGGCCATTTTGCTTGAAGAAATTGAAGCAAAATAGCTCGCAATCAGCTGTGAAAATCGCAAACTTAATAACGCTGGCGGAATCGCGAAATTCAAGAACTGGTCAGAGAACAGATCCGCTCGCCTTGTTATCAGCTTTCGATTCATACCAAAATCATAGCAATCGCAAATTCCTATGGCTAGATCGGTCTTTTTTTGGGACACGCTGTAATTTCCAGTTTTTCAGGAGTTCTGCGACCGTCGTGAAATCCCGTTCCATCTGATCATGTTCGACTCGAATCTGGTCAGTGCTTTTCTTCCCTAAATATTCTTCAATTTGTCTAGGTGCTCACCCGAACGCCACGCCAAGATTTTGGAAAGCTGGAGACGAGGCGCGCCGTCGAGACCGTACTCCGGCAGTTGGCCACGCCCACCACCGAAGCCCCGCCCCACGATACACCACACTCGGAGCGCCGTGCTCCATTGGCCAAGTGAGTCTTGCCGTTTGGAAGGGGAATGGCGGCTCTGGTTCGTTAGCGGGGGGCGGCGGGAGGGGTTATGAAGGTAGGCCCACAAAATTCAAAAACTTTAAATGCTTATAACTCGGCGTGGTTACTGTATCAGCAGCTAAAAGTTACATCAATCGATTCGTCTCGTCGAGATCTATAAGTATGCAAAATCTCAAATCGAAATTCGATTCCCAGCTGAGACCATCTCCTTGTTAGCCTAACCTCGGTATTAACAGCAAAAAATTTTTTTCTAAATTCTAAAAATGCTCTAAAATCTGGATTTTTTGAATTTTTAGTCTATGTGAATTTCATCTATTTGTGCGCAAAAATGTACTTTTTTTGCGTTTATACTTTTGGAACGAGCGTAGGGTGCTGTTCTATTTGGCCGGGGGAACCTACGCCGGGGGCAAACCGCGGGGGGCGTTTTCGATATTTTCGCAATTTTTTCGATGTTTTGAATTTTCGATATGCAATTTGACCAAAAAATGTAAAATAAAATAGTTATGGCGAAAACATGCAAAATTTGGCAAACCTGTAAAACACTAATTTAAATTTATCAATTTTTATCTAGATATTTTTTATGCAATTTCGGTTCAGAAGCGCCTCGTCGACGACACACCCATTGACGCCCACCCACTCGACGGCCGCCCCATTCTCTTCACAGCAGCAACAACAACAGCAACAGCAACACGGCAGCTGTCAGTCCATCTCATTCCTATGGGCACTCGTCGAAAGACCCGGATATACGGCCAAGAAACGCATCGAGGTACGAGGCGTCGGAATTCGGTTCTTGCGCATTATCGGGGGGGGGGGGGATTTAGAAATATTTGCTTGAAGAAAAGATTTCTCGATAAAAATGGGCAATTTTCGACGAAAATTTCACAAAAAATTTATTTCTAGTTTTTTTTTTTTGATTGCGTTTCTACTTGGAATATAGTTAAATTTTACTAAAAACGCTATTAAAATACTTACTAGGCATTTCTAGACAGAAGAAAACACTTTACCCCCCCCCACGCCCCGATATTGCGAAAGAACTCAGAATTGTTTCGGGAACGAGTATCTCTCCATCTCTCTCTCTCTCTCTCTCTCTCTATTTCTCAACTACAATTCTTCAATTCAGGGTCGATGCGATGCCCTCCTCAGCGATCTGATGCAAAAGTTGTCCGCTCGTGTCCAATTGACGGTCGTTGTGACTGATATCGTCGCCGAAGTCCTCCAATCGTTGTCCTCAAAAATTTGTAAGATTTGAGGTCCCTATAAAAAGTGTCGCTTTCCAGCGCTACCGCTCGACCCGGAACAGCTTCGCCTCGTCTTCGATCGCATGGCCAAGCAGTTTGGACGGTGGAAAGAGGTACGTTCGCTCAATTTTTCGCTTTTATGTTAAATTAATTTCAACCCAAAATTCATTTTCCCAAAATTTCGGAGCTTCGCCTTTATCGGGAGGGGGGAAGGCAATTTTTTATTTTTTTTTGCGTTCTATTTATGTTAGTAATCAGCCATACGTTTTATGGTGTTTTTCGTGGCTTTTACAGGGTGCGGAGAAAGTTTTGGGTGGCAGAATCCGCTATGTTTTCTCAAATTGCGTGTGCCCGCCCGGGTTTTTTGAATGGGAGAGTAAAAAGTGGCGATTTCAGAAGCACTAGGCATCTACATATCAACAAAATTTTTTCAATTTACTGGAGTCAATGTACTAAAAGTGTCGCGCGAAAATCGCCGTCGGCACGCAGCGTTTTTGCTGCTCCTACCGTATGCCCCGTGCACCATACTTGACCAAAATTCACGAGATTTGGTCAAGATGTTGCCAATCCTATCCTCCATCATCCCCGTGAAATGGCAAATTCGCTCGGTTTAAATTCAAAGAGTTCTGGCGCTTTTAATTCTGGCCAATTTCCCTAGCGGTATGGGAAACAGCCGCGCAGCTGGGGGACTTACAGCCCATAAATCGCGAAGCGCCACATTAATGATAGGTTATACATATGATTATTTTATATCAAGATGTTTAACGTCCAAATTTGGGGGGTAGACATTGAAACAACTCCAGGTTTGGCTTCACAAAACGCCAAAATAGTCGGAAACCGCGGCACGGTGCTGATTTTTGCATTGATTCCGCCCTGGATTTAGCAAAGCTCGTAAAAACAAATAACTTTTTAGCATAGGATAATGCTTATCCCTAGCCCAACATAACCCCAGACCGGGAAAAGCCTGGCGATAGGATCCGAAGAGTTATGACCTCCATTTCCTAGCAACCACATCTGTACCTTCTTAGGGCGGTCGTGTTTCCACGCGATTATCATGCGGCAACTAAATTTTTAAACCTTTTGTTTCAGAACGGATAGAGCACTTCAAATCTAGTTGACACTACAAAAAATGGCGCTCTATCGCTTAGAAAGGCAATTTTTCGTGATGAAATTGAGCCACCCAAAACTTTTTCCGCACCCTGTAAGTGCTAGAAAGTTCTAGCCGGAATTTTTGTATATTTTAATGATTTCTATCTAAAGACTGTGGTTTCCCCGTAAAAAGTGTAATTGTAAACAGAAAGTATAGGAATTGCTTGCTGATTTTTTCACGAATTACAGTGCAATAAAATTTCCTCACGATTCGAAAGATTCGCTTTTTAAAATTTGGATACAACTTTGACATCTATCGGGTTTTTTGCAGGAATTGGAGGCAATCTACAGCACTCTGAAGACGTTGTCCGCGTCGTCACGCCACTCGACTCCATCCCTCGTTCTCGCCATCTATTCCACCCCTTCTGATGTACATCGGGTTATCATTTAGGCTTTTCTCCTTGTATTTCACTGCTTTTTCTGCTTTTGTGATTCTCCAAAAATATGATATTACGGCCGTTTTTGATATACGCTATTTCTTTGTGGGTTGTTAATGTTTTTGTTGCCGTTTGATCGCAATTTCGTTGACTTTGAATAAAGGAATTATGGAGTATCACGGACTGGTGTTTGGCAATCGTAAATATAGTTAAATTTACTAGGAAATGTTGTAAACACACAATGTAAAACCAAAGCGTACGCTGCGCGCCAATGTACGTTTGGACCACGTGGCGCAACCATCTCCGATGACAAGAGTAATTGTAATCGGGCCCCTTCCGCTTAGAAAAACTCAACTTTACCGGTTTTATTTAGGCTTTAGACTTTGGCCACTGTCTGTGAAGATGGATTACGATGCTTTGCTGGAAGAGGAGGCTGCCGCTTCAGTCGCTCGGCCCGCATCGATCCCTGATATCGCAGAGGTGGCCGAGGTAAATCAAAAATTGATTTTTATCAGGTATTTTTCAGGGCATACGCATGAATTTCGCTCGGCTTTTGGTGGCTGGCGGATGGGCAGAGGCCTGGGGGTACGATTCCCATTTAAAAAGTTATCTTTTTTGAGTTTAGCGTCGAATTCGAGCACTTATTCGGATCGACGCCGCTTGCTACTTCAAAGGTATGCTTTCTATATCTTTTCTAGTATCATATTCTTGTCCAGGAAGCCATCGCCTCGTTTCCCCGGCACAAATTCGACGAGCTGGCGGAGAAACAAAAGGTATTCGCGCTATTTTGGGGGATAATTATGTCATTTCCAGGATGGACAATGCCTCGTCTGCTTGGATGCCTGGAAAAACGAGGCGGACAAGGAGATTTTGGTCAGTTTTTCCGTGCAAAGCATGTAAAACAAATGTTTGAATTCCAGGAATTGCCCTGCCGCCACTTTTTCCATTCCGACTGCATCCTGATGTGGCTGGAGAAGGCGAATTCGTGTCCGGCATGCCGCCATCGACTGCCCACCGATAACGAGAATTTCAACGTGCGTTTTGGGAGCAATTCTTTTTTGGTTCTTGCATTATCGGGGGCAACTTACTTTTTCGACTGCCAACTTACTGCCAGAGTCGTTCAAAAAATTTCCATTTCCAGGAATACCAGCGTCAATTGGAGCGTCGCGAAGCCCGACAGCGAGATGTGGAAGAGCTGCACGACAGCATGTTTAGCTGATTTGACAGTGCAAGTGTATTCGAATTTTATTTATTCCTGATTTTGCCTGTGATTTGTTTGTTCATAAAGTCAAATAAAGCGGGAGCATTTTGTACCGGTACTTTGACAATTCGCAACGTCAATTTTCCGTTTCTTCGATGAGATCATGGTGATGGGGGGCGTGGCCGACGTCGAGATACCCGTAGTGACTTCGTTGACCGGCGAGAGCCGCGTAGAGCAGACGGCGAATTTGCTCGAAATTTGGGCGCTGGCCGGCGTCGAATTGGCAGCATGACGTGGCCAGTTGGCAGCTAAACAGCAGGAGGTTCTTTTGCATTATCGGTGGGGGCCAACTTTTGTTCATTCGGTACCATTATCCAGCCTAAGTAGAGGAACCGTTTCTACTCTTTTTTTTTGGTATTTCCGAAGGTAAGACTTAACAATTTTTGTCAAAAAATACAAGAAAAAGATTTTTCTAACAGGATTTTTTTTTACACAGCATAGATTCTCATCGCTTTTCCCTTTTCACCTTTCTTTCAGCACCTTTTCAGCTTTTCCTTATGGCTAAGTTTTTTCAAAAAAAAATTCAAAAAAATCTGGATTTTTCGGCCACAATGGCCGATTTAAACCAAATTCAAAATTTTAAGCATTTGGCTAGGGTTTTAGAATATTTTTCGATCAAAAGTATGGCCAAATTTCATTAAGAAACCATGAAATATTGGCTATCAAGCAACTATAAAGATCGGGATGTCGGCGAAGGATCCCCCTATTTTAGAAGCGTTTTAGAAGGAGCGATACGCAGCGCAATTTACTTACACCAATTCGGGCGTGCCCGCTGGGATTTCGAGTCGATTGCCGCCTTTCAAATATTCATACATTTCATTCGGATCGACGGCCACAAATGGCGAATCCCCAAATGTGTACAGCTCGAAGAGGAGCACCCCGAATGACCACCTGAAAGCGTAAAGCGTAAAACAAGTTTCAAATTTGATTTTAGCTCAAGTTTAGAATCATTTAGCGCTTACACGTCAGATTTTTCGGAGAATTCGGAGGTTTGCAAACTCTCCGGCGCCATCCATTTAATCGGCAATCGACCGCCGCGTGATGTATAGAAAAGGGATGTCTGCCGGCAAAGGCCAAAATCTGAAACGTTTTATTTTAATTTAAATATCAGATTTTTGGTGGAAGCACGAAAAAGAAAGCGACCTTTGCTTAAATTTAATTAATTATTTTTGACCAGCGCCCAAAACCCGCTTCGCGGGCCTTGGGCGCTGGAATGCGGCCTTTGCATGAGAAATTTGGCTTTCCGATAGCCAGGGTCCTGCGGACCCCCGCAACCGGCCACACACGCGAGCGCAGCTTGCCAGAATGAGGAAATTTCTATTTTTTTTCACATGATGCAAATTAGCCTTCGGGGACCCCAAAAATGAATAAAACCGGTTTTAACTTTGTAAACTTGTATTTTATCGTAATTCTGAAAACGCCATCGGAAACAGAAGGGTCGATTCTCCCGAGTGTCGGAGAATTGAGGCGTTTTGGACACGGGAAGGCCCTCAAATCGGGCCGCGAAAATGACATCCACACACAGTTACACTCCAAAATTATATCCTATACCAGCGCCCAAAACCCGCTTCGCGGGCCTTGGGCGCTGGAATTGGGCCTTTGCATGAAAAATTTGACTTTCCGATAGCTCGGGTCCTTCGGACCCCTTCCCCCACCGACCACACACGCACGGGCAAATTGCAAGAATGAGGAAATTTGTATTTTTTCATATTATGCAAATTACCCCCAAAAATGAATAAAACCGGCTTTAACTTTGTAAACCTGTATTTTATCGAAATTCTGAAAACGCCATCGGAAAGAGGAAGGTCGATTCCCCCAAGTGAGAAAAAATCAGCGCATTTGGGACACGGGAAGGGCCCTCAAATCGGGCCTCGAAAGTGACATCCACACACACACACAGAGATACACTCCAAAATTATATAAGGTAGGATACTATATCAACTATAATAATTTTGCTGTGGTCTCCGTCTGTCCGTCTGTCCGTCTGTCTGTCTGAAGCCGAATTCAACTCGAAGGGGAAAGGAGCTAGAAACTTAGCTCTCTTCGGATTCGGATAGGGCACTCGAAACCCCAAACTGATAAAAAAAATTATCAAAAACTTTTAGTTTAAATTATTAAAATTAACTTTGAAGGTTTTTTCCTTAGTAACAGGGGTGGGGGAAGGGGGTTGGGGTGATTTTGGAGATAGTGAGCCAGGTCGCGCGCGTTTCGTGGATGAAAATTTTCACGGGGGATTTCATTTCTTTTTCTCTCATTCCATCCGGTCGGTCGTTATTTTTGTTTTTTTAAGGGGATTTCGGCCATGGGGGGTATCTGAAGCCATCGGGAAGGTATGTAGGTAGTTTTTGAACGGGATTTCGACTATGTGGGGTATTGATGGAGGTGGGAAAGGATGTGGTGGAGTGAGACATGGAGGGTAGCCCGAAGGCCAGATGGTTGCAGTCGCGAAGCGACTGTAACCATCTGGTATAAAAAATAGTTCCTGTGTGTGTGTGTGTATGTATGTATGTGTGTGCATTTGCATGCAACTTCCGTCAGCGTGTTCCAGTAGTATCTCAACAAGGGGTGTAGTTAGGGGTATGTTTTATACGTCATTAGGTGCGTAATGGCCTTGGGATGACTGCGCACTCATAAAATTTTCAAAAATTCGCTGTTTTCGACGTTAAAATTAAGCTTTTTGTTGAAAAATCGAACAACCTCTTTGTTAGGAAAAATTAGCATATGCCGGAATTTGCGGTAGCTTATATAAGAGAAGAGAGCTGGCGTTTCTCATTTTTTTGATAGACAATCGCGAGAATTATTCAAAGTGGAGAATATCACGGGGCCAGGGTTGAAAAGTCGCGAAGCGGCTTTTCAACCCTGGTAAGGTAGGATAAATTTCCCAAATGGCTCACCGGCTAGTTTGGCCAACTTTTGCCCGCCCATCAACACATTCCGCACGGCGACATCGCGGTGGATGATATTCTTTGAGGAGAGGAATGTCTGAAAATAACAAAGTTAAGCTGGGTTTAAAGCGCTTAAAATCCCTGCCGCGCCCAAAACCACTCAAAAAAATCTAACGAACCAGTGCGTCGCTGATCTGCCAGGCGACGGCAAGCAGTTCGTCGCGTGTCAGCAAATCCTAGGAACAGAATGGAGCATTTGAGAAAAATTTGGTAGATCTCCAGATCTTTTTGTATCCAGACAATTTTGTACTTCGGCTCCCTGTTCATCTGCAGGTGTGTAAAGTATACCAAAATGTTCGTCTTGCTCTGGCGAGTATTTTGGTATACTTTACACACCTGTAGATGAAAAGGGAGCCGAGATACAAAAGTTACAAACCGGCTGGGGGGTATCCAGAGTTCAGCCAAAAATTTGTACTAAATACCTCATTTTGAATGTCCTGCTCCCCGACGTGGGCGTTTTTCGAGTTGCGCAACACGGAGAGAAGGTCCCCCAACGGGCACATCTCCGTCACGATCATCGGTCGATCCGGATTCTTCGAACAGCCGAGCAGTCGCAGGATATGCGGATGCGCCTGGTTATTCTAATGTGCCACCGGAAAATCGGGTTCCCCACCTCGAGATTGATCATGAAATCGATTTCCTGCAACATGTCAACCCTAAATTCAGTCAATTCTGCATAGTTTTAGCGATTTCTTAAACAATCACTTGCAAAATTACCTAGTTTTTCACGTTTTCCCCAAAAAAAATCCAATTAAACCTATAATTTCAGTTTTAAAACGAGAAAAATAAAATAAATAAAATGAAAGGGGTAAAATGGAGGCAAAAAGTGTAAAATTGCAGGTAAAGTCCGATTACTCAATTTCCGCCAAAACCCACTTGTCCTCGAGCGTCGCGTACGAATGGCACAGCTTTACGGCCACCAGCGTGACGCCCTCGAAATGGCATGGCAGGTCCTGGAAAGTTTTCGATGTATTTTTCGAGGAAAAGTTGCCCAGCATATTCGCTACTAACTTGCCAAACGGACCCGAAAGCGGCATTGCAAAATGCTTCACGGCAAAAATTTGCAAAAAGCCTACGTTTGCGTGGCCGAAATTACCCTTGAAAACTGCAAAAAAAGCCTACGACACCCGGGATTCCCAAGCCGTCTCCGATCCAAGTACAGGGAAAATATAGAAGACACTTACCGACTTCCACGGAGCTCCCGAACTTTCTTGACCCCCCTCTCCCCTCCCTCCCCTCGCATACGACCATACCACGTTGAAAGCACGGCATCCCGTCCGATCTGCCAAGTTAAGCAACGTTGGGCTCGGTTAGTACTTGGATCGGAGACGGCCTGGGAATCCCGAGTGTCGTAGGCTTTGCTATTTCTTTGGCCCCCGTTTTGCGAGTTTTGTCTTCTAGAACTCCTCAATAATCTCTGCTCGGCTGCCCGGATGGCCGGTATTTTATGATGGTGGGTTTGCAAGGCTAATACGACGCTTTCGCAAGCAATTTCTTGGCATTTCGCAGAAATCAGCAGGACTTACCCTGGCGGCCCCACTCTTTGTCACGGCCGGCGGTAATTTCCGTAGCGATCCTTTGTACACGACGGCATAAGCACCGGACCCGAGCTTTGTATTTGAAATTGTCAGATCCGACTCGTCCACCTCCCATCCGTCATCGGCACTCTCAAGATCTCTGAAAAAAAACCCCGAGACTAAAATAGAAACTAAACGAGGCCACAAACGACAACATGGACAAAATATAACGAAACAATAAAAATATACTCCAAAATAGGTTTTAAACAAGGCTACAAGCTACAAAAGGAGCACAAAATCGACTAGAATTGCGGAGATGGACTACAAAATCGGCGCAAATACTAAGAAATACTCTCGGAATTGGACTACAAAATAGACTAGAAATATGGTGGAATATAGACTACAAACTGCAAAAGTCGACTACAAACTAGAAAAGAGCAGCGAACTACGACGTGGGCCACTGAAAAGACCAAAAAAAGGCCTAATCAATAACGACAAACTCCAAACTTCCTACCTCCAATGGGGCGCACTTGGCGTCGTCGAATAGTCATTTCGAGCCGGCGTTCCCGTCTTGATAGCCTGGAATTCCTCCTCCAACTCGATGCGACGCTCTTTCGGCAAATGTTTCCGCATCTTCCACAGGTCGTCGCGCCTGAATTGGCCCGTTTAAAGGGACCGGGAAGCCAGGGATTTGATGCCGTAATCGATTAGTTCCTCCACTTACATATGACGCAGCGTCCATTCCGGGAAACACCGTATCGAAATCTCGCGCATTATGCAGCAAAACGCGAACATCAGCAAGATGGCACCGAATGCACCGCCGAGGTATCCCCTGAAATGGGGTCTTAAAGGGGCGGAAAGGAGAGAATCGACCCCCAGTGACGACTGGGTCTAGACGGCCACGAAATTGGCCATGAGAACCTTTTAATTAAATTTGTTCTCTCTCGATCTCTCTCTCCAGCTATCTCTCTCTCTCTCTCTCTCTCTCTGTCGCTCTCTCCCCCTCGCGCTCTTTTTCTGCATTGGCCGTCTAGATGTCGAGGCCTAGAAAGGAAATTCAGTCGATTTTCGCGCTTCCCAGTCCCTTTAAAAACATCAAAAAGTCAGGCTCAAAAGGCAGAGGGACAGAGAGCGTGAGTGAGAGCAAGAGAGAGAGAGAGAGAGAGAGCGACAGAGAAAGTGAGCGTGAGAGAGAGCACGAGGGACGGAAAAGCGACATAGAGCGCGCTTCGCACCAAGCCCCATTAGCTGAACTCCTCCGCGTCGACGCCTCGAGCGGAGATGATGAAGTCGCAGTAAGACCTAAGTTTTCAAGCTTTCCAAGTATTTTCTAAGATTTACATGGCTTATCCCCGTCCACTCGGCACATCCCGTAATTCTGTCGATAGCACGGATCCGTGACAGTTCCCTGAATTGGGCTGGATTGGATTTAAATGACTCGGTTAGGTGACCCAAATAAAAATCGGTACTTTTGCATTATCGGGGGGGGGGCGGATTCTCCACGATTAGGCCAGAAATCTGCAGCAACATGATAAGTGTTTTTAACAAAAATTTGCTATATTTAAAGGGGGAAAACGAAAAATTTGGATGAAAAAAATTGGAATCCGCGGTATTTTTCGTTGTATGGTTTAATGTTTCTACATTTATGAATAGCGAAAACAGTCAAATTTTCCTCTATTATTTTAGAAAAATGGGGTCCTAAGAAAAAGTGGGTCCCTTCGATAATCGATAAGCACGTAAAAATCCAGAAAAATTCCTGGCTCGAAAAATTTGAAAAGATTTTAGAAAGCCATTTTAAAATAGGAAAGACGAGGCTTAGAAATTTAACTAACATAATCGAATAGCCCCGATGTCGCCGTCTTCATCAGCTCCATTCCGCATGCCTCCGGATGGGCTTCCTGACAGAAAGGCATTAAAAACAATCCTCCTTCCGTTTACATTGTTAATCCAGAGAAATCGGATGGGTATCCCATTTCCAGTCACATTACTCTTCAACCATCGCAAATCGAGCTCTTGCATTGACTGAAACAATACGAGGTTCTTTCGTACTATCGTGGGGATCTGATTTTTTAGGTATTTTGAGAAATGTCGAATAATCTGATTGTAATTGTTTTAATAGCGTTTTTATTGTAGGTATTTTAACTGTCATTGTCGGAAAAATTGCGCGGTTTTTGAATTTTCGATAGAAATTCGACGAGTTAAAATGATAAAAATAGCCTAGGAAACTCTTTCACTATTTATAATTAAAAAATCCGTAGAAAAATAACTTCCCCCCGATAATGGAAAAGCACCCCACCGGCACGAGCTGCGTCTGGCAGTCCAAATCTGTGTAGAAATACAGTGCGACCGGGCGATCCTCTGTCGAATCCACTCGCGAAAAGCCAAGCTCCCAGAAATCCGAGCTCGACAGGTTTCTGGGCCTGAAAACCGGAAAAATCAAGGATTAAAAGTACGGTGCCGCCTGGAAAAACTCACCAATAACTGGCAAATGTTTGGACAACATCCAGGGGTACTGTCTCCCCAAATTTCATCGTGTATCCCGGGAGATATGGTCGTAGAAAGGTAATTTCGCTGGAAAATGCACATTTTAAAGGGACTAGGAAGCCCGGAAATCGATCCCCAATGACGACTGGGTCTCGACAGCTAAGAAATTGGCCATGAGGGTCATTAAATTGAATTCGTTTATAGCTCTCTTTCTCTCTCTCTCTCTGTCTCTCTCTCTTTCTGTCTCTCTCGCCCTGCTCTCGCGTCATTTGGCGCACCGGGTAGTTGTCAAGACCTTTAAAGGGGCTGGGAAGTGCGCTCGCTATTTTCACATACCCCTTTTCCGATTGATTATTCTGGGCCTCGTAGTTTCGACAAGAAATTGCAATTGTCTCTATGGCATCCCTAAATTTTCACCATTCTGGAATTTGCCTAAAAACTCACCGAAAGCTATTGACGCCGTTTTCGGAAATCAGGGCAAAGACGTAGAAATGCCAGTTACCATCGCATTCCGGATCTGTGTGCGTGGTGCTCACTGAAAAATTGGTATTTCTCTCGCTGACTCTCACTCACTTACTCTCTCTCTCTCCCTTTCTCTCTCTCTCCCTTTCTCTCTCTCTCTCTCTCTCTCTCTCTCTCTCTCTTCTCTTTCTCCCGGAATCTCAAATTCCCAAGCTGCTAATGGATTATGCAATGGAACTCATCGCGTAATCGATTGGGCCTGGCTTTCACAACTCGCCAAAGCCACGGTAAATCTTGTCAGGGCCAGGCAAGGAATGGCTAAGGATTTTGCCGTTGCTTCCTGATGGATTTAGTCAAGTCCGTGAGAGGAACACGCATTGCGTATCCGCGAGCACACGTTGCGTCTCGCGTGAGCGACAAAAACCATAGGAAATCCCTAGCTAACGAAACGCATAATCATGCCTTGCTCGTCCCTTTAAAAGAAGCGTGCCAATATTTTCAGGGGAATGGGTGTGGGTCAACTCGACTTCTAAAGGAACGGACAAGGCATGGCTCTAGCACGCGGTGCCCCCGCCCGCAATGACGGTCGCTTTTCCATGACGTGACGGATTCACTCAACGTTCTAGCGTCGAAACGTTGCGTCGCGCGGGCGCGGCTGAACCCATTAAAAATCCATAACCAGAAATCAATAGTCTTGTCTTGCCAGTTCCTTTAAAGGCGAAAGAGCTAGCGAGTGGCGGCAGGTTACCATTGCGTGATTGATTATGGGCTAACCAGACGGGCCAGTAAGCCAGGCGGAGGCGCGACGCGCGACGACGACGCGACGCGTATCGCGCGAGCTACATCGTAGAAAAAGTACCCAGAGAAAGGCCCTAGCCAAAAATTCACAGTCTTGTCATGCCAGTCCCTTAAAAAGGCTATTATTTCTCTGCTCACCATCTGTGCATCGGTTAACAGCAATTGAATTGGCAATAAAATGGAAGATTAGTAAAATAACGAATCCAAGCCGCTGACGCATTAATAGAAGGTTAGGAAATGGCCATCTGGGGTCAGAAATGGTGATAGATCAATGAATTATTGCCGGGCGTGAAAGGGAGAAGAAAAGAGGGCGATTATGTCATGCCCCTCAAGAATTATTAGCCGATTAATTTGCGCCAGGCCCACTGATAATCACGCCCGAAAATGGGGGCATTTTGAGGGTATCTGAACGAAATTCTGGTTGTGAACTATGAGGAACGATGATGAAACTGTGTTTCCGGTCAGAAAATCGGGGGAGAAAGAGAGAAAGAGAGAAAGAGAGAGAAAGAGATAGAGGCAGAGAGAGAGCAGAGAAAGGAGAGAGAGAGGAACGAGAGAGAGAAAGAGAGGGCGAGAGAGTCAAGAGAGCGAGAGAGAGACGAGAGCGAGAAAGAGAGGGCGAGAGAGTCAAGAGAGCGGGAGAGATGTAGAGACCGCGAGAGAGATAGAGAAAGGGAGAGCGAGAGAGCGAGAGTGAACGAGAGAGAGAAAGAGAGGGCGAGAGAGTCAAGAGAGAGAGAGAGAGAACGAGAGCGAGAAAGAGAGGGCGAGAGAGTCAAGAGAGCGGGAGAGATTAGAGACGCGAGAGAGATAGACAGCGAGAGAGATAGAGAAAGAGAGGGCGAGAGAGCCAGCATCAATTCCTTCTGAAATGAACGATTTATTCCTATGTACAAACGATTGAAAACGACCAAATTATGGTGTACCAGAAAGTGTATAAGAATATGTCTTCCGTCTCGACCTCGGTGAATCGCTTTCTGACCGTGTGGCGGCCGAGGACTCGGAAGATGAGTCCGAGTTCTAAATCCCAATTTTTTTAGTGAGTTCGATTTACATGACGTAACCGTTTCTAAGGCATTCGGGCAGCAAATTTGTGGATTTTGGGCAAAAATTTGCTGTAAAAGGCCCGCGCCGCGATACGCAACGCGCTGCCGGCTTCCGGTGGTGGGGCGGCATGGGGCGGGCGTGCGCGTGCCCAATTCCATCGCCGTGCCTTCCCAGTCCCTTTAAAGACCTTCCCCTCACCCCCTGCTCATTCCTCTTCCTCTCCATAATAGCTGCTGCCCGGAATATAGATGCCATGGGCGCCTGTGGCCCTTTCAACCCTCCATTTCCATGATGTTGTTGATGATCTTCATGACCGTGGTGGGCATCATGATGTCCTCCATGGCCGTGACCGCCTGAATATTTAAATTGCGCGATCATAGCACGCTACTCTCTCTCTCGCTCACGCTCTCTCTATCTTTCTCTCGCTCCCTCTCTCTTTCTCGCTCGCTCTCTCTAGCTCTCTCTCTCTCTCGCTCTCTCTATTTTTGGACACTCTGAATAACCCTGAAAATCTTACCATGTGCATGCGAACTTACGGACAGTCGCGGAGTCCCCAACTGGAAGTACCCCATCTGCAGGTAGCTGAAAAAACGGTGCGAGTTTATCAACGTTTTTAGCCGATTTTTTTTGTATTGTGGCGGCCCTTATTGACTTTTTAAAGAGAACTGCAAGTGACAAGTCCATGACCATTCGGCTCCAGGCTGCTCTAAAAGCCCTCGAGCTTTTAAAGGGACCGTAATTCCAAAAACCAAAAACCCTGGCTGGCCATGCCATCGGTTTTTTGTGTCCCCCATTGCCTAAAAAACCGAAGATAAATTCACAAGCCGATTTTTGGGCTTTTAAAGGTACCGTCAAGCCAAAAAATCCCTAGCTGACAAAGTCGCGCAGAAAAAGCAAGATTTTCAGAATTTTCGGGCCCACTAAAATGTCAAAAAAGCATTGAAATTTGATTTTGATATTGGGGAATTTAAAGATATCTTTAAAATGCGGATGATGCATGAAAATCCGTTATTTTGAGGTTTAAGGGTGCAGGCAAGTAAAAGCACGATAGGAGGCAAGTGCGGGATCGAAATCTCGATTTTTTCGGTTTCCGGGCCCTTCAAAATGCCGACAAGTTTTCGAAATCTAGATCACTAGCTTTCCAAAAGGAGCCGCCAAGTGAAAAATCGATATCTGTGTAAAACAAATGACAAAAACACAATTTTTAGCGTTCCCAAACCGCTCAAGACCAACATACCGTTGTAGCATCTCCAAATAGCATCCAGAGACGGTGAAATGGAATAGATAGTCGGCGGGGAATATTGTCTGCGTGAATATCATACAGATAAGGGTTGTCGACGAGAATCTAGACAGAAGGAGGGACAGTGACAGGGAGTGGGATACCTAAATGTCTCGTCGGTCAGTTGGTATTTGATGAGGGACGTGTCGAAGAAGGTATACCCGAATTGAACCCACGCGATTACGAGGCCGGCCACGCCTGAAAAATTCTTTTTTCCTTTGATATCGCAAATGAATTTTTGAAGACTTTGAAACTGTATGTCTTAAATTTAAATAGCTTTAATTTTCAAATTTTAGGAGAATTTTTTATGCGTATAAGGACGCACACGTGACGCATCCTCAGATTTAGGGAGATACCTTACCAGCAACGGGCAAAAATGCCTTCGTGGACACGAAATCTCGATCCGACATCGAGAGAATACGCCGGATTGCAAAGTACTGTAGCCATTGGCAAGTCTGGAAAGGCTAGGATTACTTTATTTTTCTCTCTCTCTGTCTCGCTCTGTCTCTTAATCGCTGTCGCTCTCTATCGCTGTCTCTGTCTCTTCCCCCCCCTCTCTCTCTCTTCTCTCTCTTTTTCTCGCTGTCGCTCTCTATCGCTGTCTCTGTCTCTCTCGCTCTATATCTCCATCTCTCCCTCTGTCTCCCGCTCGCTCCCTCTCTCTCCCTCTCTCTCCCTCTCTCTCCCTCCCCCCCCCTCTCTCTCTCTCCCTCTCTTTCTCGCTGTCGCTCTCTATTGCTGTCTCTCTCACTCGCTGTCTCTGTCTCTCTCGCTCTATATCTCCATCTCTCTCTTTCTCTTTCTAGAATTTCGCGGATGGGCCATTCCCGGATGCCCATTTATCAATTTGCCTTTTTATGAGCCAGGGAAAAGACAATATTTTGATTGGCGACCGGGAGCGCAGAGACCATTTATGGCCCCTGAATTACTCCTCGAAACTGGACGCTTTTTCTTTGATTCATTTCGATCAAAAATGGCATAAAAAGGTGTTGAAAATCTGGGATACCTACATGAGTGAGGAGAAGCGACACGATTTGTATGATGGCTTCCTCTTGCTTGATGAACCCGTCGACACGCTGGTATTCCAGCTGAAACGTCAAGAATCGTTTAATTTTCGAGGGACCAGTTTCTGCTTCTCCCACACGCTCTCTCTCTTTCGCTCTCTCTCTCTCTCGCTCTCCCTGGCTTTCTTGCTCTCGCTTTCTCTCTCTCTCTTTCTCTCTCTCTATCCATCGCTCTTTCTCTGGCTTTCTTGCTCTCTGTGTGTCTCTCTCTCGCTCGCTCTCTCTCGATCCCTCACGCTCTCTCGCTGTCTCTCGCTCCCTCTCTTTTGCTCTCTCTCTCGATCCCTCACGCTCTCTCGCTGTCTCTCTCTCCCCCTCTCTCTCACCTCAACGGATTGTAGAACAAGTTTGATAAATAGCACGACACATGACCCGAAGAGAATCGTGATATCCCCTCTGGCATGGGCTTTGTGATGCGCATCAAGGCGTTCATCAGAAACGGAACGCGCGAAGAGGTACAGCTGAAAAATGGCTGATTTTCCTTTTTTTGGGTTTCCGGCGTTGCCATATAAACAAAAAACCGACACATACCAAGAAAAAGAGAAGCGTCATCACGAAATTGGCAAACAGCCCGACGATATCGGCGGCGAGCCAATGCTTTGCAACGAGCGCATCAAAATCTGAAACGAGAATTTTGCGTTGTAATCCATGGCAAATAGGGGATTTGATGTCGTGATCGGTAAAAATAATTTCGTAATCGATAGAAAAATAAAAAATTCGCTTCGTAAGTGATAGAAAAACAAGAACTTGAGGTCGTAATCGATAAATAAACCCGATTTTGACGTCGTAACCCGTCGAAAAACAGGAACTTACATGTCGTAATCGATTACGTGATGAAAAACGAACCAATGGTATAGTAGAAGTAGGTCATCCATTTGACAGCTGCTGTTACGGTTGCGACAAATGACAGAATCCAGAATGACCATTTTAGAAGGTAGCTAAAGTGAAAGGATATCGATAGCCAGTCAAGCCGAGATTTTCGGGCCTTGGCAGGCAAGCTGGCAGCGATTCCTCAGGAAATGGAATCGATGGTGAGCTGAAAAAGCCCCGCAGAAACCTACTGTGGATGGAGAGGCTGCACATCAGTCGTTGTCTCACCGTACACTCGCGAAATATCCGAGAAGAAATTCTTCAGCAGCCCTTTAACACCCATTCGACGCTTGAAAAGTATTTCATTAGATTCCACATATTACCGGAACGGCAAGGCATGGCTATGGATTTTTTTGGCTTTGAAAGCCCTATGGATCTATGGATGCAATGCGCTCATCACCATTGCCTAAACGACTACAGACCGGGGTCCGCGTGCACGTGCGTGCGTTGCGCCTCGCGCCTCGCGCTATGTCACGTGTCGTATCTGGCGCTTGCGACGCCGCTACGGCGCGGACGTCGCGTCGTGATGCGTCGCGTGCCAGGATCTGGCGAGTAGCGTACTGCGCTGCTTGTCGGCGTGGGTGTGGCGTAGCGTACGCCTTTACGGCGCGTGCGAGGGAGAAGTGTCGCGTGCCGCGGATGCGCTACCTCTCCAGCTCGCACCGCTTTACGATGCGACTACGCTGCGCGCGCGCGTGCATATTAGGCGCTTTAACCGTGCATTCACGTGCCCTTTAAGGCTCAAACTTCAAGCCACAGTACCTCGGCCCTTTTCCTGATATCTTCAGCCTTTTCCTCAGCCCCTCCGCATGATAACCAATGCGAGACGAGTAGGACCGGAAAGAATTCCGAGGCACACGAAATGACGGCCGTATTCAGGAGACCTTTGTTCAGGTAATACCTAAAACATAGGCGTTTATACCATTGCCAACGCATGCTAGCAAAGGCTATTTGCGGAATCTTGCCGTCATTCCGGGGCAAGCGAGCAAATACCCTTTGGGAATCCCCGCGAAAACCCACCAAATCTTCTTCGTCCCGCCCAGGTCATAAGCCGGATTACATTCATAGTGCCTCTTCATAACCGGACACCAATATCCCTCCAACTCTTTTCGTTGACATAATTCATTATGGGAGAGGTATCCCTTGTAGATACCACTTTCATCCACACCACTGAGAAGGTGATGTTGATGAACAGGCGGCCAACCTGAACAAGTTCAGAATTTTTGGATTTCGCACTTTATCTCACCCACTCTCACTCGCTCTCTCTCTCTCAGTCTCGCTATTTCTCGCTCTCTCTCTCTCTCTTTCTCTCTCACGCACGCTCCCTCCATATCTCCCTCGCTCTCCCTCTATTTCTCTCTCTCGCTTTCTCTATAGCTCTCACTCTCACTCACTCTCTCTCTCTCTCTCTCTGCGTCTCTCTCTCGCCCTCTCTCTCTCTCTAGTTGTATTTATCGCTCGCGGACCAGAAATAATTCTGGAAATTTAAAAATGTCAATCGCGAAAAATATTTTTTCATTTTTCGTTAAATTTCCAATTTTTTAAAGACAAATCGAAAAATGGGCAACCTTATCAAGACTCGTATTGATAGCGCCATAATATCTCCTCTGAACGATATAAATGAGCGAAAGGACCGAGAATCCGGACATTAACAGATCATAGCAGGTCTCGATCCACAACTCGCTGTTGTAGATAGCATCCACTAGCTTGTCGCATTCCTGAAACGGACAATCGATTATGATTTGGGTTGTATCATTAAAAAATTGTTTTAAAATTAGCCCTTCGACATGGACTGCAGTAATCAGTTACGCTAGTTAAGTCGCTCAGACCGTAATTACGTTCGATTACGACAGGTAATTCTGGGTGGCCAATAAAATACAATCCACTTTGATCGATCACGCCAGATAATTGCGCCTACGCTTGCCAACTGATTACGCTAGCTAATTTATTCGATCGATTACGACACGAAATTCGTGAACTCCTTTTCCGATTCGATGACGGTACAGAATTCTCTTGCCCGATCAATCAATCAACTATAATAATTTTGTTGTGGTCTCTGTCTGTCCGAAGCCGAATTCAACTCGAAGGGGAAAGGAGCTAGAGCTTAGCTCTCTTCGGATTCGGATAGAGCGCCCTCAGAAACCCCCAAACTGATAAAAAAATTATGAAAAAGTTTTAGTTTAAATTATTAAAATTAACTTTGAAAGTTTTGCTTAAGCTTTTAACCAGCAAACTGAGGTCTCAGTTTCGGGACGCAAGGAGATCTCTGGGTCCCACCAGGAATACCCTGCCCGGTCAGGGTTGCCCCAGTACCTGCGCCACAGTGAAAAAGGGGTGGGGCTGAAGGTATGTAGGTAGTTTTTTAAGGGGATTTCGGCTATGGGGGTATCTGAAGCCATCAGGAAGGTATTTAGGTAGTTTTTGAAGGGGATTTCAGCCATGGGGGTATCTGAAGCTATCAGGAAGGTATTTAGGTAGTTTTTGAGGGGATTTCAGCCATGGGGGTATCTGAAGCTATCAGGAAGGTATTTAGGTAGTTTTTGAAGGGGATTTCGGCTATGGGGTATCTGAAGCCATCAGGAAGGTATTTAAGTAGTTTTTGAAGGGGATTTCAGCCATGGGGGTATCTGAAGCTATCAGGAAGGTATTTAGGTAGTTTTTGAACGGGATTTCGGTTATGGGGGGTATTGATGGAGGTGGGAAAGGATGTGGTGGAGTGGGACATGTAGGGTAGCCGAAGGCGAGATGGTTGCAGTCGCGAAGCGACTGTAACCATCTGGTAGATTACGCTATGCAATGGATTTATAGTAAAACGATTACGCCATCTAATACTTGGGAATACCATCTCTCGCTCTCTCTCGTCTTCTCACTCCATAAAAAAACCAGAAACTCTTGGGTTTCGAGCGTTTTCTCACTCCCTCTCTCTCTGTCTGTCTGTCTCTCTGTCTGTCTCGCTCTCTCTGTCTCCGCTCACTCTCTCGCTCTCTATGTCTCTCTCATCTTTCTCGCTCTCTCTCTCTCTTTTTCTCTCTCGCTCCCTCTCTAGCTCCTTCTCTCGCTCTCTCTCTCTCTCTTGCCTGGCCCGACCAATCAATAGATTACGCTATGTAATGGATAAAGTTTATTGTAAAGCGATTACGCCATCTAATTTTTGGGAATAGATTGCGCCGTGTAATTCGATGCGCCGAATCTCCCAAAAAAAACTAACTTGAAATGAATAGTTGAAAACGATAAAATAGAGATATCCAATGGCAATTCCGATTGTCAAGGCGATGGCGCCTGAAAATTGGATTTAAAGGTGTTGCGACTGGGAGAGAATTTGGTGCTTCTCTATTAACGAGGGGGGATAACAGAAAATTTGGTAAAATTCTGTAAAAACTATCTTATATTGTTTTTGAAAGGTTGGAATTACCGGAAAAAAATTGGTTTCGCCCGTTAAAAATTTTCACCCCCGTTAACAGAGAAGAACCGCCCAGAAACGCTGCTCACCAACAAGGGCAGGTGTGGGTATTTCATGTGGTTCCTCCAATTTCGGCAGTCCCCTCGTCCGCCACAAAAATTCGATCATCACCACCGAACAGCAGGCCATCAACAGGCCCACTAACTGTCGAATACGAATTAAATTAATTTAACTAAATTTTTGAACGATTAAAAAATCGCTTTGGTCATTTTACGTTTTAGCAATTTACCTCAGCCATTTAAAATGGTAACGGTTACTCGAAATTTTTCATAAAAAGATGATTTTGGAAACCGTTCTTAATCCAAATTAAAAATATTTTTCAGGGGGTTTTCCTGCCAATTTTCACTTACCAAATGATAGATACGCAGGTAGAAAATGGTGTCTTCCCGGCTCAAGAGTACGTAGAGATTCATAAAGACGCAAAGGAGGAATATCACGTACATGTTTACGGTACAAATATGATGCACTTGTAGAAGCCATCCCAAATCTCGACGCTCACTTTTATCAAGCTTCATTTTCTAAACAAAATAAATTGAAAATTCGAAAATTCGAAAAATATTTCGAAAATCAGCATGGGCAAGCTAGCAGAGGTCATTTGAAGTTTCACGTATTGGTAAGCTATCAGATATTTCTGGTGAAAATCAAAGCCGTTGGCAGATAGGCGGGCTAGCAGAGTTGATTTGAGGAAAAAGACCGGTTTACAAGGCAGACGAGCAGAGATAATTTGGGGAAAATTTGCCACATACCGGACCGACAAGCTAGCTTCGGACCGACTGTTAAACCGACTGTTTCGGAACTGAAGCTAATGAAGGCAAGCTAGCAGAGATTTCTTGAGATTTGAGGCTAATCAAGGTGAGCTACTTAGATTTTTGAGGTTTAAGCACTGGCAGGCTAGCGGAGATCATTTGAGAATTCAGATTTTGGCATGCTAGCAGGGATTCTTTGTAAATTAGTGTACGGGCAGGCTAGGCATGTGTGCAATCTAGCATTGGCAAATTAGCAGAGACGTTCGGAGAGATTGAGTCTTTCTTGGCAAGGCAGGCTAGCAGAGATTTTTTGAGGAAAATTTTTTGATAATTTGACAAAAATTTTTACAAGGCAGCCTAGCAGAGATCATTTGAAAATTAGACAATGGCAAGCTGGCAGAGATTTGTTAGGAAAATCAAGGAGGCTGATCTGCCCCATCCCGCCAACCCCTCGGCTCAAAGTGTCAAAAGCCATAAAAAAACCCCAAATTCTGCAAGGTGTGAAAAGTTATGAGGCCAAAGGCGGAATCGAGAAGACAAACACCAGCCCCCAAAATCTCGGCTTCTCCAAATTCAGACACCCCCAAAAGGGAGCGATGGCGTATGCAGAGCAGAGGGGGAAGGGGGTCGGTTATCGGGCACTCATCAAATTTTATGTCTAAAATTGGGGAGGAAGGGAAGGGGGAAGAAGGGAATGTCGACTCGTGTAAGGTGGAATGGAATGGAATCCGGGTACAATACGAGCACGTGAAATATTTAGAATCGCGTCATACATCGCAGAAAAATCCATGGATATGTCTTGCCGATACCTTTAAAAAGGTTTTAAAGGGACCGAAAATTTTTTGGTTACCTGTAGATTTGAGTGTTTTGTTTCTCTTTCTCTCGCTCTCTCCCGCTCTTTCTCGCTACCTCTCTCGCTCTTCCTTGCTACCTCTCTCGCTCTCTCTCTCTCTCTCTCTCTCTCTCTCTCTCTCTCTCTCTCTCTCTCCCTTTTTCTCGCTACCTCTCTCTCTCTCCCTTTTTCTCGCTACCTCTCTCTCTCTCTCTCTCTCTCTCTCTCCCTTTTTCTCGCTACCTCTCTCTCTCTCTCTCAAGGAAGGGCCGAGGCAAAACTGTAGCTTTTCTCATCTATGTTTGCCACAGAAATCCCGGCCAACCCCAAAATGCCGAACGCCACAAAATGCCGACAACCCCGGAATGGCCGAAACCAGGAGAATGCCAAGCACGACGATAATGCCGACAACCCCGGAGATGCCGACAACCAGGAGAATGCCGACACCGCGGAAACCTAGGCCCCCAAAATCCCGCAGCCCCAAAATGGCCGATGACCAGAAAAATGCCGACAAATGGAAATAACCGAATTCGAGCGCCATAATTTCGGCTTGCGAAGAGCTTTTCGGTATTTCTTCCACGGTCCGGTACTTGTATTTAGGCAGGTACTTCCAAGAGTTCTTGCTGTTTCTCTGCCGCTTATTTTGACCCGAAAGAGATGTCAAGCACCAAAATCCCTTGGACGGGGGTCGAGGGTGGGGTGAATCGAATTTGACAATCAGATGGCAGATGCCCCCACCCACTCATCAAATATGATTTTCATACCCCTCCCAAACCCACTTTTTGTCACTTTCTAGCCCTTCGCAAATTGTGCTTTGAACTCTCGACTTTTAAACGGAGCGTGACATGCGCGATTTGCAGACAATCGAGGCAAGCAAGCAGAGATTATTTGCAAAAATCGTCAATTTTCGCAGCCCCCTCTGGTACACCATTTCCAGTCTATTTTTTCGGAGCTAAAACCTGACCGGTTCTACGGCTTCACCGGGGGAGAAGCCCCTGAAATCAACGGGTAGACTGCGAATTCTTTCATCATACGGCTTCCCGGCTTCAAGGGCTTCGTTTCAAAACCAAATAACGGCACAAATGAATCAATACCGAGCACCGGTCAAAAAAATGGCTTAGAAAGTGGAGCGTACGTACCATATCAAGATCTAAATTTTTAGAGGGTGTCCAAAAAAACGCTCTCCTCTAACTCGAAACAGAAGGATCGGATCGCAATGATATCAGGTTGGAAAGAAAGTAATGGCACAAAATCTTTAAACCGCTGTAAAAACGCGCAGGAACGTCCGATTTGAAAGTATGATATATGGTTTGGTAGATCTTCGGATGCTCTATCACGAGACGACCCTCAAAACGCACAAAAACTGACGGATGCGAAGATACAGGCTTCAGAAGTTTCGCAGAAAATTAGGTGAAAGCTTCAAAGCGAGATATCTCTGCATACAGGCATTTACATACGATACTTTTAACGCAATCGATAGCCCGCGAGGAGTAAATATCGATAAATGTTGAGATCATAAAAATCGGACACTGGATGGCTGAGATATGGGTCCTCCAAAATCAATGCATTTTCTGGATTTTGGTTCGGGAGCTGAAGCAAACGCAGCAGTTTTTGGCTCGCGCAGGCCTAAATGTATGCGATTTCGAAAAAAGTTCTAAGAAGCGGACCAAATTTCTAGGGGGCATATCTCGGCCATCCAGTGTCCGATTTTTATGATCCCAACATCTATCGATATCTACTCCTCGAGGGCTATCGATTGGTGTTAAAGGTATCGTCTGCAAATGCCTATATGCAAAGATATCTCGCTTGGAAGCTTTCACCTAATTTTCTGCGAAACTTCTGAAGCCTGATCTCGCATCGTCAGTTTGTGCGTTTTGAGGGTCGTCTCGTGATAGAGCATCCGAAGATCTACCAAACCATACATCATACTTTCAAATCGGACGTTCCTGCGCGTTTTTACAGCGGTTTAAGATTTTGTGCCATTACTTTCTTTCCAACCTGATAGTTACACCATTCGAAAGCCCTTGAAATGGCAAATTTGCAACAATCTTAAAAACCATGTTTTATTTTAATCCCCCATTTTACAAGCCATTTTGTAAAATTTGATTGCTTTTCGCGATAGCCTAATTTGCCTCAAGTGCTCCAAGCAAAATGCTCGTTTAATATTTGGTTTATTAGATTTATTAACTTTGTTTTGTTACAGAGTAAAGTTGCCATTTTATACCTCGTTAATCCCTCTCGATTTCCATCCCGACATCATTATTTTTGCTCTGTTGAGTCAACCTGGGCCCCCATCTGCTTTTGTATTATTTTTGTTCTCCAAGGAGAGCCGGATTAATTATTATCTGTCTCTCTCTCTCTCTCTCTCTCCCTCTCTCTCTGACTCTAGTATCTTTCTCTCTTGTCTCTTTCTCTCTCTCGCCCTCTCACACCCCAAACAAACGCAGGTGTAATTCTCCATTCAACGCCCGTGAATTCCCGATTTTTCATACTCGCAATTTCTACGAATTTTGGGATTTAAAGGAACTAGAAAGCACATGAATCGACCCCTAGCTTGGCTAGGCCTAGACAGCTACGAGACACGCCAAGTGACGCTTTGAACGTACTTGCAAGGAGTCGCGTAGTTGTCGAGACCTAGCCGCGACAAGGGGGGCGATTCTTAGACTTCCTAGCACCTTTAAAGGGCCATTGAAGGCAAAGATGAGAAACTGAACGGCATGTTTGACATTTAAAATCCTTTTTAACCGTGTTGAGACTTTTAAAGGGGCAGGGACACCAAGAACCTACTCAATTTTGAGACAATTTTTTGGCTTAAATTGAGCGGAAGTAAAATCCTTAGAAAACATGTTTTTCCCCGAATTATCGTAACTTTTTCGGCCGCTTTTTTTTTGGGCGGGTAAGTGGCTAATTGTGCTTTAGAGAGCGGGCCCTCATCTAATTTCTTCAGGGCCCTGGCGGGCCGCGGGTTGCCATTTGATCTGATTGTTGGCACCCGGCGGGTCTTTCGCTGCTCCATTCTCCAATTTCTCATTAGCACTCTCTCTCTCTCTCTCTCTCTCTCTCTCTCTCCCCATCGAATCTCAACACAAAAAAAGAAGTCCCTGAAGGGAGTGGAAGACATTCTCTCTCTAATCCCCCCTTCTTATGCCCTCCCCACCGGAATTCTTCTGTCTGATTTCCGATTCGCCCCTATTGACGTACATCTTTTATGCTAATTTTTTGGATATATCCCTTGCATTAACCGAAAGTTCTCCAGATTTCCAAAAACCACTGCTAGTTGCTCGCTAGAGCCACTCTGACTTCCTTATGGACCTCTGATAGGCTGCCACAACGAGTGCACATTTCCTAAGGAATCTCTGCTAGCTGGCCAGGCCGAGTAGAATTCCTCAAGAGTCTCTGCTCAAGACTCTCTGCGCGCACTGGATTTCCCCAGGGAACTTTGCTAGGTTGCCAGAGCAAATTTCACTTCCCCAAGAATCTTTCCCCGATTGCTAGAAGAGCCTCGAATTCCTCAAGAATCCATGCTAGCATGTCAGACCTAATTGGAAATTCACAAGGATCGCTGCTAGCTTGCTAAGGAACGCTCAACTCCCCCCATCTGGACTCAAGGATCCGGCCAGAACTTCTTTATGGGAAAACTGGTCTTGCGATATCCCAAAGAATCTCTGCTTCTTGCCCTATCTAGGAAAAGCTCCATACCTCCCCAATTATCACTGTTAGACACGCCTTTCTGAAATTTTTTCGAGTAAAAACGAAAAATCGGAAATGACGAACGTGTGCCGCTGGCGTCTGAACCGTTGAACCCAATTCCATTGCGTAATCCCCCCGTTTTTTGCGGCTAATTTTGCAGAACAATGACCGCAATTTCCACGCAACAACAATTGATTTCCGGTGCACTTTTTGCCGGGCCCCAATCCTATTAATGCGTCGAGATTTGATTACGTGACGCGACAAACGTGGAAGTGGCGCTGCCAGTAAGTTTTTGGCACTGAGATTCCGTTTCTCACCCCTCAATTTAGTCAACGTAGCAAATTTGATTTTGCTAATCGAATGAAAGGCTAGGTGAGGATAATTAGGATCAGCAGGTATTTAAGACAAAATTTTATTAAAAACTGTAAAAATTAATTCAATAAAAAACGAAGGCGAAAATTCGTTACGTTTTGAGTGACCGTAATACTTAAAAGTGCAAAAAGCCTACGACACTCGGGATTCCCAAGCCGTCTCCGATCCAAGTACTAACCGAGCCCAACGTTGCTTAACTTGGCAGATCGGACGGGATGCCGTGCTTTCAACGTGGTATGGTCGTAGGCGAAGGGAGGGAGGGGAGAGCGGGTCAAAAGAGGTTGGGGGCGGCTGGGTCGACCACAGTCTCTTGTACCATTCTCCTGTCCTTCCCCACGCCTACGACCATACCACGTTGAAAGCACGGCATCCCGTCCGATCTGCCAAGTTACAGTTGGACTCTTGACTGGATCGGAAGAACTTCGTAGGCTTTCATGAAAATATACGTTTTTGGAAGGTTTCGTTATTGATTATATTGATCCATAATTTCGGGGTTTTCCAACGCAAATGCAGTCCAGCGTAGCTGCAGCCTTGTCCTGAGTATTCTTGTCGCTGCTCGCCCTCCCTGACTCCTCAGGAATTTACGCTAGCTTTCCAGAATCGGTTATTTTTCTTCACCTCATTCCCAATTCCTCAAAACCGCTGCCAGTTTGCAAGCCCGCTCAATTTCCCCAAAAATCACTGCCCGCTTGCCAGATCGCGCTCAATTACCTCAAAAAGTTCTGGATTTCCTCAAGAATCACTGCTAGGATACAATTTCCGAAATTCAACCATTTTCCGCCAAGAATCCCTGCTAGGCCATCAGAAAGAGTTCCAATTCCGCAAGGATCACTGCTAGCTTGCCAGAACGGTCCTCTATTCTTCAAAAATCTCTGCTCGCCTGCCAGTACGCTCTCAATTTCCTTAAAAACTGCGGCAGGGTGGCCTGGACGTGCTCAATTTCCTCGGGGAGCTCTGCTGGCTGCCATTTCCAAATTTCGATCCTTTTCCGCGAAGAATCCCTGCTAGCTGGCCCTTCCAGCAGCGATATAATCTGTCCAGTACAACCAGCAGAAACGGGTGGTGCTCAATCCCGTCCCCTCATCCTCCTCCTCCGCCACTGCCCGGAAATTCGCGACAAGAGTCCCCAATTTGCACATTTCTCGCCTCTTTTTGGGGGCCCGGCTGGGTGTTGGCCCTTGGCGCCCTTAGGGCCCAGTTGTGAGGCCCGGTTTTGAGGGGAGGCCCAGTTTGGGGTGGGTCCTTAGAAGAGCCGGGCTTTCTCAGGGCCAAACACGACCACCGGATCAGCCCCTCCTGCTCGTGCTCTTGCTCTTCTTCTCCTCTTGCTCCACTCTAGGAGAGACCCATGGCAGGGCAACACAGCAGCCAGAAGCACTGATTCAATCACTAGCCCCCCCCCACACTGAAACATGGCACCGAGTCGGATTTTTTTCTCTGTTTCGTTGTGTCTCTGTCACTGTCTTGCTCATACTTGAGCTCGTGCTCACTTTCTGTAGCTCTCTCTGCGTATCTAGATTTTTGTAATTTATCTTTTTTTGCCTTGAGCAATCAGTGGGTGGAAAACCTCGAAATATACGGCTTTCTGCGATTAATTTAGGGTTTTCGCTCTCCCTCGTTACTCACGCTCTCTCTCTCATTCTCTCTGTCTCTGTGTCTCTCTTCTCTCTCTCTCTCTCTCTCTCTCTTTCTCACGCTCCCTCCCTCTCTCTCGCTGTGTCTCTCGCACTCACTCTTTCTCTCTAGCTCTCGCTATCTCTAAGTATCTCTCTCTTTATCAGATAAAAGCCAAGGTCAGTTTCACCTCCTCCTCCCGCCCCTCCCCTTCCTAAATCCTTTTCCGCCGTGGCCCTGACGTGCCGTTCTGACCTCTCGTCAAATTGCCTTTTTTTCCGGGCTTTTCCGGGGCTAAAAGGACTCGAAAGGCCAAAGGGACTTTGTGCTTTGTTTGACCTAAAAAGGCAAACTAGCAGAAAGCATAGTAGGAATGATTTTTTAAGGCGCACGAGAAAGGCCAAAAACGACAGGTTTTCACGCGTTTTGTGAGGTTTTAAAAGGTTGAAAGCGGTTCACGGAATTTTCGTGATTTCGTGAGTAACGCCGAAAAAAGGATTTAATCCGGGAGCGGCTTAAAAGCGGATGTCGATCAGGAGTTTTGAGGATTTTTCGAACACTTTTTCTTTCTCTCTCATTGTCTCTCTCGCGCAATACGACTATCTCTCTCTATGTCTCGCTCTCTATCTCGCTTTCCCTCCCCTCTCTCTCCCACTCTCGCTCTCTCTCACTCCCTCTACCGCTCTCCCTCTCGCTCTCTCTTCCTCTCTCTCGCTTCTCTGTCTCTCTCTTGCCACTGTTCCGAGCAAATGCAATGTTTCATCATGTCAGTAGCTGTGAGTAGATGTCCATCTTCCGCTCCTTCTACATCTTATTACCCTATCCCCTGCCCCCTTTTTTTTGATCGAGAAGTTGACAGCTTCCGACATATCGTGTCACGTCGGGATTAGTCCCAAGCGCCTACGAACATCATATTCTACCCACCCACACCCAGAAATGACCCTAGCTGCGCCCCCAAAAATACTTCCTGCAGAATTAAGCGCAAAAATCGATACTTTGCGAGGTTTAAAGGGACTGGGAAGTGAAAAACAATCGACCCCTTCCAGCGACTAGGTCTCGACAACCACGGACGAGGCTAGAGAGCGCTTGCTTAAAGGAAGTCTTGTGCGTCATATGCGCGTAACGTGGCCACGAAACGGAGCTTTTTTTAAGCCTTTTAAGGGTACTAGGAAGCGCGAGAATCGACCCCCTTCCGTCGACTAGATCTCGACAACTACACGCCAGACCCCTTTAGACCCTTAAAAATCCCTGCTAGCTCGCGTATCTCATTTGGCTAGGAAGCCAAATTCCAAAGAATCATTGCAAGTTGCTTGATAAAATAAAAATAAGCTTCTTCTGCTGCCTTTTTCTTTCCGCCATGTTTACTCGTGGATGGAATGTGATTTCCGGTTGGCGGCCAGAGAAGTCCAGCCCGGTCCGTCTCTTCCAATCCACCCACGCATTTTATTTTTGATTTATTCTGACCATTTAGCACCCGACTTTTCGGGGGGGGGGGGGGGGGGGGGGGGGGGGGGGGGGGGGGGGGGGGGCGGGGGGGGGGGGGGGGGGGGGGGGGGGGGGGGGGGGGGGGGGGGGGGGAAAAACAAAAAAAAAATTATTAAAAAAAAAAAAAAAAAAAAAAAAAAAAAAAAAAAAAAAAAAAAAAAAAAAAAAAAAAAAAAAAAAAAAAAAAGAGATAGAGATAGAGAGGGAGAGAAAGAGAGAGAGAGAGAGAGAGAGAGAGAGAAGAAGAGAAGAGAGGAAAGAGAGTAAGAAAAAGAGAGGTAGAGAGCGAAAGAGACCTCATGCTCTTCATTCTACAATCGTTCCTAACATTCAAAAAGCAAAAAAATGGATTCCAAATTTTAGCATTGTAGATTTTCAGATCAATTCAAATTATTTTTATTCATTATTTTTATGTAGCTAAAGCATCATTTATGATTTATTTTTAGTTTTATCAGTCGATTTATAGACTAAAAATATTTTTTATGACTTTTTACATCCTAAATGTCACCGCATTTTTCTCCCGGATTCCGAACGGTGTCCCTAATTGCGACAATTTGGCAATAACTGGCTAACATAAATTCCGGGTTTTTTGCCTGGCGCTCGACTACGAGACAATCCACTTTACCGCCGCCAAAAAAAGGAATTTTTGATGACAAAATTGGCAATTTTCTGGCGGCACCGAGGTACAAAATACGGCCCATATAAATTTTATGCAAATTGCCCTTGAAAAGGGAGAATTTTTCAGAGAATCGCAAGTTCTTAAAATTCTTAAAATATTAAAATTCAAATTCTTAAAATATGTTTAAAATACATTTTAGACTGTGGACATCCATTACTTTAATCGAAAATTCGCAAATTATCTAGTAATTTGAATGTCAGCTTATAGAGTGGAAATTTCTGCAAAATTTCTCTAATTTTTTAATTTTGAAAATGCATCAAGTTCATTGGAAAAATCCCCGTTTTCTACATTTTTTGTTTGGAGCGATTCTTTTCGTTGATTTTGAGCTTTTGCTTAGAAAGCCTTATTACTTTATTACATTTGTGTTAACTTTGAAAAACTATGAAGTCTAGTATATTAAACTTTTTGCTGCGTTCTTGATGCTGTTCGTTGCCGTTTGACTGCTTTTGGTGGGACCAAAGATGGGCGCCAATTTTACACACACCACCCTCGAAAATGGCCACCCGCAAATTTTCTAAAAGGTGGACATTTTTTGAGGTGCTCTCCAAATGCCCTAAGGGGGGCATAATAATAGAGAGAATGGAGGGGCTGTCTCTTTCTATCGCTCTCTCCTCTCTCTCTCTCTCTTTCACTCTCTCCCGTCTCTCTTTCTCGCCGTCCATTCCCCATAATTGCCCTCCACCCTCCATCCATAGACCCAAAAAGGCGAGAGGGCATATTCTGATGATGATGACTCCCAAATGGGATATGGAAATGGAGCAAAAAAGACGCCTGGAAACTCATATTTCCCCGGGTGCGGCGTCAGTAGAGTTTGCACGTTTTAAAGGGACGCTGCCAGCGGTACTGGACTGTTAGCGGGGGCTAGCGGGTTTTAGACTATCACCATCTCTTTAAACCGCACAAACCCGGTTTTTTTTTTGGTTTTTTGTTAACCCAAGATTTTCTGCTGTCACCTTCCCTTTAAAAACCTGGAACCCAAAATTTTCCGTTTTTTCGAATGTTCTACATATTTATGCGCTTAATCTTTCGTATGTAATTTTTCATCTTTTTTAAAGTCTGAAAATTTCCGATTTTTGCAGCTGGGGCATCGTGTGCGACCGTCGGGACCTTTGAACGGCGGTGGAGTGTGGTGTAGTGGTGGTGCTGTGGATTGGCCCTCCCAAATAGGGCCCATCCCCATATGCACCTCAACGCACTCGATGGCGACGACGACCTCAGGTATTTCTTGCCTTCAATGGCCCTTTAAAATGCCATAGAGCTGGAATCAATATAATTTCATTTTTTAGATACTTTCTAAGCATAAAAGCAATGTTTTTTTTGGCCTGTGGTTACCAAAAAAATGCGTTTTTGTCAGGATCCACAACGTCTCCATCCTTCCATCGGATCAATGCGCGACAGAGGATCAGCGGGCGGCGAAATGTTGCTGTGGCACCGGCTTCTTCTTCGATTTCCCGAACAAACGATGCGAGGTGTGCAAAAAGGGCCGTTTAAAGGCGCTGTGAAGCCCGAAAATCGGCTCCTGGAGAGACTAGTTCTCGACAGATACGCGAAGCTCCAAAATACGCAAAGGCTACAACGAAAATTGCAAAAAATCTGTCTGAATCCTCTTTTTTTTGAAGGTTTTCGTAGCTGTCGACACCAAGGCAAGCATAGAAATCGACCCCTCCTGCCGACTGGGTCTAGACAATTACGCAAAAGGTCTTACGCAGCGCTTTCAGGCGTTTTTCAATTACGGATCCAAAAATTGCGCGATAAATCATCTTTTCTAGGCTTTTTTTAAATGTGTTGATAGCTGTCGAGACCTAGCTCGCCGATGGGTCGATTTTGTGCCTTCCTAGCCCCTTTAAAGAGTTTTAAACCTCCAAAACACCGCGTTTAAGCATGTTGCAACTGCAGATCCACAAAGGCCAAAAAAACCGTTCTCACGCGTTTTTCTTAAGGTTGTCATAGCCGTCGAGACCTAGTGGATCCGCGGGGTCGATTTTCACGCTTTACAACACCTTTAACCTAGATTTTACTGGGTTTATGATCGTTTTTTTCCAGGTCTCCGCCAACGTGGGCTTCATGTTCGGCCGGTTGAACAACGGCTGGAGCCATATGGTAAGAGTTTGTGATTTTTTTCTGCCACTATTTTTTAATTTATTGCTATCTTTAAATTTAAATTAAATTAATGACAAATTCATAATATGCGCTTAATTTGCGCCATTTCAAAGGAAGTAGCATAGCTTTTTAGATTTTTAAAAATCTAAAATTAATCAAATTTTTGCGCATTTTCTCGTAAACCCCACTCAAACGTAGACCATTAGCCTATTTTCTAAACCGGGCAGAGCTCGCTGAATAGCATGACGGGGTGGATGCTGCTACTCAAAAGCTATTCACTCGCCAACCCCACTCAATTTTGGGAATAATTTATAGGGTAACGTCAGCTTTCGCAGCTCTTCTCGAATCAAAAGGTGGTTTTGCTTAAAAAGAAACCTAAAGATTAAAAATAGCGCAAAATCTCGAAGAACAGACGAAATACAGGGTGTCCCAAAAAAACGACCCATCTGGCGTTTCGCCGTATTACATCCAATCGGCCCCAAATTTGGACGAGAGGTGTGTTGGACCCTAAATAACAACAATTCTGACTTATAGCCCCGTAGCAATAGTGGTTCTCGACTTGTTGCTTGCTTTCATACGGTGAGCGATAAACTCCTTTTCAGTTCGTCTACGCGCTAGCGTACCCGGTTCTGTTGTTCTGCTTGATAGCGCCACTATGCGCCGTGATGTTAGGAATGGGCAAGAGAGAAAAGAGAGAAGGAGACCGACGATATGTGAGTATTTATAGATTTAGAAATTTTATAAAATTGAAACAGACGGTAATTTTCGAAAAACTATTTTAAAATTGAAAATTCAAAAATATACATTAACAATGCAGTCCAAATAAAATAATTTTGTTTAAATTTGTCATAAATCGAAAATATCTTGTTTTTACGAAAATCCCAATTTGCGTCTTATAAAAATATGCTAACTTTTAGAAAACCTAGTTATAACAATTTTAGGCGATTTCCATGTATTTAAGAAATTACAAAATTGTATTAAAAAGCTTGAAAATAGCTGTAAAAATGCTCAACAAATTACGCAATTTAATCAATATTTTGATTACTTTAAAAACGGAAATTCAAAAAATAAAGATTAAGCGACCGAAAAAAAAAAATAATTTTTAATTACCCCTAGGACTTCATTTTTTTTGTTTTTACAAATCAAAATCATACCATAAGAAGTACAAAATTAAATGCCCAAAAATGCAGTAAAATAAATTGCCGGCAAACAGTTCCCGTCGCGGCTGATGTACAAAGGTGTTGCATACGTGAGTCCCTCAAAAAATACCCCAAAATAATTGGAATGCCCTCCCCCCATGGTTCCCGTGTCATTAAAGGTACACTAAAATCTCGTGCAAAAAGTCAGTTAGCGGTCAGAAATCCGGGCCCTCTGCCGCGCAACGCCCGGACCCTTCTTATCCCCTTCCCTTTCCCCCCTCCAGTCTATCCCATGGCCTATTGGTCTATGGCGCTTGCCCCAGGCGAGCGGCGCGGGTTCGGTTTTGCTCCGCGGCGAGCACCTACCGTAACCCTGTTTGCTATCCCGCGGACGGTTACCGGCCGGTAACCAAACCAACGAGACTTTAGTGTACCTTTAATGCGTCAATTACTCGTGTCCAGTGGCCATATCCGTTGATATGGCCATGTCCTATATATTTTTTGCCTTCAATGGCCCTTTAAAATGGATATTTTCAGCCGAACCCGCTCTACCAGATGATCTGGCTGTTGACGTTTTGTGGATGGGCATCTGTACTAGCCCCGCTACCATTTACCGTATGGTATTATATCATCGGCGAGGGGACACGGTACGTTTTTTGGATTTAAAGGGACTGTAAAGGCCAATCCATAGAAAGTTATTTCGAAAAATGTCGAGAAGCAGCTTGCGATTTCAAGGGGCCTTTAAAGGGGCTACGAAATGCCGAAAATTGAGTGACGGCCCGAAAATCGGAGCCCTGTACGTCGGAGGCCTCTGTACACCCAGGGGCCCTGGAAGCTAGCAGATTTAGAATAGCCTGTCGTCACCTCGAAATCACTTTCTCGGCTGTTTCTGGGCCAAATTTGATGATTAAAACACCAAAACTATTTAAAAATGAGTGAGGATTTCAAAAATGGGCTCAGAATGTGCGAATTGGAGTGTTTTCACAAAGAAACCGGGCAAAAACAACTTCGCGCAAAAATCGAAAGTGTGAGGGCTCTCGTCCTGCAGCGCCCGCTGGCAATTTGCGAAATCAAAGAGGCCTCCCAAAAGGGCTTTGATTTGGCAGTTCGGAGCCCCTTTAAGGCATATGTTGGTTTTGCGAAAAAACGCCGATTGGACACGTTTGGGTTTCATGAGACTGTAAAGGCAAAATCCATATAAACCTGTTTCGAAAAATCTTTAAACGCAGCTTTCGATTTTAAAGCGACCTTGCAACTTAAAAAATTCCGGTATGCCACGTTTCAGTTTAAAGGGGCTGGATTGGCAGAATCCACCGAAAATCCCTTTCGAAACTCATAAAAATTGGAAATTAAAGGGGCCGGCAAGAAATGATCAAATTTTGCCGCGCCGCGAAGAACAGAAGCGCCCGGATTTTCCTCGCTTAATCGAATACGCCACTTTTACGTCGGAAAAATGGCTCCCATTCCGTGTTGCGGCGTAGCCATTTGAGTTTTAAAGAGGCTCGGAAGCAAAATTTAGAGAAAAACAGGAGGAAAATACTCAAAATCTAGATTAAAGGGACTGGCAAGGCAAAATCCACAGCTAAATGCTTTCGGAAAACTCGCCAAACCGAGAGTAAAGGGGCCGACAAGGCAGCTTTTTAAGAAAAGAGTTCCGAAAAATGCCTCAGATCGAGATTAAAGGTATTAGCAAGGCACAACTAGCGATTCTCCATTCGCATGGAGGCTGTAGCCAGGAAAATGCATTTCAAGCCCATTCTAGCTTCATTTTTCTTTTTCAGGTCAATGAACCAATCAGTTGCAATGTGCCATCTGTTTCGAACGACAATGGAGACAATACCACACACCATGGACACCATGATGACACTGTTTTCGGTCATGTTGGCCGGGGCAAGGTGAATCCCTTCGCAGGACCAGATTATTTACGATTTCCAGATTCCTGACCCAATACCATCGAAATACGCTGAAATTGCGTACCGTCGAGCGATTCTCGCGTGCCATTTGGGCAATAATATTCGTCTGTTTCACCCTGGGTATCCTTCGATTCTTCGAACACGACGCCGCTGTCTATCAGTTTTGCATGGGTGAGTAGACGCTATGAAATTAAACAAACGTTGAAAAAATAATTTCGTTAATCTTAATCTTGAAAATTGAAACTTTAAAAAAAAGAAATTTTTCAGACACCGAACCATTCGGGGGAAGCGTGCGGGGAGCGATGGGGCATGAACCGTCAAATCGATCTTTTGGGGTAAATCGCAGGAAAAATCCGGGAAGAGTAAAGCCCGAAATCGACCCCGGAAACCGGGGTCCGGCTACGCCCGCCAAAGACGCGCTATTTTATTTTATCTCAAATTACCGCAAAAAATTTCCCCGGGCCTTTTTTGGGGTAGCTTCGAACTTACTGGACCCGGGGGTTCTTTTCTGGCTTTTTCGGCCGTTTAAAGGGTGCCCCCTTTTTTCGGGGCTCAAAAGAAACCCCCGGGGGGGGGTCAACCCCCGGCCCCCCGTTTTGAAGGCCTATACCCGTTTGGGGCCGGGGAAAACCATTGGGGGAGGGAGCCACAAGAGAGGACAATTTTTAAGGGGCAATGGGCCTGCGGAAAAATCGCGCTTTTATTCCCGGGAAAAAATAACAAATTTTCCCCCCAAAATTTGGGTATCCTTTAAAGGCGCCCACCCCAATTTGACGGGCTTTTTTTCATTTTTGTTTTATATTAGTAACCAATTTTCAGGTCGCGCCCACTCGCCGATTTCTGTCCTTTTCCCTTCTTCTACTCCCCCCCCCTCCCCCCAGATATGGGGAATGACAGACAGAAAGGTTTGGGGGAGGGCAGAAAATAATTAGAGAGCGGAGGAGGGAGAGAGAGAGAGGAGACAAACCTTTTCAGAAACGCTGCCCAGGGACCAAACGAATATTTACCCCAACCCCCCATTTCATCTCAGGTCTTAAATTCATTTTGGAATTTTAAAATTAGGTCCCCCGCCCCTTATCCACGTTATGTGCGATAAAATTTTAGCCCAAACTTGTGGGTTTTGAGCGCCCCCCCTTTTTTTTCCCCCCCCCCCCTCTCTCTTTTTTTCTGCCCCCCTCTCTCTCTCTCCAGCCCCAAGACCCCCTCCCCAAATTTTAGTGTGGTTCCTGTAGGCCAACCTTCCCTTAAACAATTTTTAAAAGGCCCCCCTCACCCCTTTTGGATTGAAGGATTCCAGGAAAAAGTCTAAAACAGGGGGACATGGGACGGGATGTCCAACCAATCGATACGGATCATGGCCCCCCCAAGGGGGTATTTAAAAACACCATCACTAGGTTAAAAGGTTTTGGTTTTTAAAAAGGGGTTAAAAGGGGGGTTTAAACCCCAAAAAAATTTTGGGTTGTGGTAAAGCCCCAAAAAGTCAAATTTTAAAAACCGGGGTTCCCCGGTCTCCGATCAAAAAATTTCCGGAAACCCCTTGGGTTTAACCAAAAATTTTGGCGGGATTCGGGGTTTTAACGTGGGGCCTGGCGGGGAAGCGGAAAAAGGGGGGCAAGAATTTGGGTTCCCCGGCGGCTTGGGGGGAATCTCTTCTTCCCTTCCCTTTCCCTTTTCCTTTTTTCCACACCCCATTAAAACGGATTCCCCCCGATCTGCCAAGTTGGGGGTTAGTGGTTTCCCCGGAGGCTTTTAACCAGTGTCGGGTTTTTCCTTTTTTCCTTTTTCTTTTTGCCTTAAAATGTCTTTTGGCTTTCAAGATTTTTGGGGGGCCAAAATTTGTTTAAAATTTTTTGGGTTTTGGAGGGAAACTTGTAAATTTTAAAAATTTTTGGGAAAAAAATCACAAAATTACCCCCTTTAAAATTTTTTATTTTTTCCCCCTAACCCTTTGGCTTTTAAAATTTAAATTTAAAAACCAACCAAAAAAAAATTTAAAATAGAAAAAGAAGACAAAGGGGAATTTAATTAAAATTCACCAAACCCCCCAAATACCCAATTTTTTCTTTTAGGGGAAAGACCGGCCGGCCGAAATTTTGGAGGCCGGTTTCTGAAGGGGGGTTTTTTTCCTGTTATTTTTTTTTTTGCTGCCATATTCCCCTAAAACCCGGCTTTTTTTAAAGGATTTTTGGGGGGCAAGGGGGACGGGGTTTTTTTTTGTGGGTTTTTCAAAATTTTTTAAAAAATTTTAGGGAAAGGGGTTTGTACCTTTTGGACTGGGGATGGGGGGGTGGTCCCGGGGGGAACCCCAAAAATCCATAGCCGGGGAAAACCACAGCCATGGGGCCCTTTCCCCGGTTTCCCTTTTTTTAAATTGGGGCCCAAAAATTTATTTTTAATTTTTTTTTGGGGTCTCACTCTTCGACACCGGGGGAATCGATCATCGCTGTTTCAAAAAAGGGGCTCCCACCGGGGAAATGAATTTTTTTGGAGATGCCAGGGGGTTAATTTTCATTTTTTTGAAGATCCCCAATTGCCCATTTTCATTTTCAAACCCCCCCAAAAAAGATTTTCCCCTTTTTTTCCAATTTTCCCTTGGGGTTTTTATTTGATCTGGATTATGGGGGTTTTCCTACTATATATAAAAAAAAGGTTTGGGGTTTTTGTGTGTGTTTGGGATGCAACTTCCGTCAGGGGCCGGGGTATCCGGGGGAAAAAAGGGGTTTTAACAAATATGATTGGGGGTGGGGGTAATGGCGTGAAAACCCCCCCCACATCAATTTTAAAAAATTTTTTTTCGACGTTAAAAAATTGTTTTTTGAAAAAAGGGGCACCCACTTTGTTTTGGGAATCAATTAAAATATGCCAAAAAAACCCTAAATTTAAGGGGGGGAAAAATTTTCACTTTTTTTCAAGGATAATTTTTAACATATTTTTATTAGGAATTTTAAAAACGGAAAAAAAAACCCTGGTTTTATTATTTGTTTAATTTTTTTTTGGGGGTTTTAAAAGGATCTTTAATTAAATTTTAAAAGGATTTGTTTATATGCCGTAAAATTCATGATTTTCCCCTCATCTCATTTAAACTTTCCTTAACCGGAATTTATCAGGAAAATTAACAAAAAATTTTATTTCCTTTTTTTCCGTTGATTTATTTGGGGTTTTTTTTATAAAAAAAAAATTATTCCCCGGTTGCCTTTAAAAACCCAAAACCCATTGTTTCTTATTTTTGCTGCCCAGATTTAAATGCCTTAAAATTTTATTTTCCCTTCAAAAAAAAATTATTTTTTAAGATTTTTGGGGTGAAAAAAACATGGGGACAAAAAAGGAAATGAATCGATCTTTTTCTCTCTTTTTTCCTCCTCTCGCTCAATTTTGTTTATATTTTCCTTTTTCCACGGCCCGCCGGCCATTTTCGCTCACGCCATTCTCAGCTAAAGGGAAATATCACGAGGCATTGTCCGTTTGTATTCCATTCTTCTTTTTCACATTTAACCAGATTAGAACAGATTTAATGCTTGAAAAGCATACCATTTTTTCGAATGTCAAAACCGTTCAAGTCGGCTTTTGGCTGCCTTAAAAGGCAAAATAACCTATACAGGGTGTCCCAAAAACCTCCGGCATTTCCGCCTTACATCCAATCGGTCCCATACTTTGCACAAGGGTGTACCAGACCATAAACAACCACAATCCTGAGTTATAGCCGAATCGCTACAGTAGTTTTCAAGTTATTGCCAAAATCCTATTTTTTAAGCGATTCTTAACAGTTTTTCGGCTATCTTTTTGGACTTTGCATCGATTTGCATCGACTTCCGGCCGCGAATCCCTAATTTCGCTTAATATCGGGTGTGCCTTTGGGTTACAAAAATTGTTGAAATCAACAGTTATTTGATGAATTTTTATGAGAAAAAATTTCTAAGGGTAAAGAACGCTTGCCGCTTCATTTTCACTTAAGGTTCGAAGGGTCGATTCCTACGAAAACCTTATGAAAAACGAATTATGAAGTCTATTTTTGCTGGATCTCGAAAACTACTGTAGCAATGGGGCTATAACTCAGGATTGTGGTTATTTAGGGTCTGATACACCTCTGGTCCAATTTAGGGGCCGATCGGATGTAATATGGCGAAATGCGGGAGGGGTGCTTTTTTATGGGACACTCTGTAGATTTTCGTTTTAATTTCGTAGCTCTGATAAATTGTCAAAAAAAACCCTTTGATAGTCGGAATTTCCAACCGTCACCAGATTACTGATTGTGAGAGGAAAATCAAAAACAAGCGACCAATTGGACGCGAAAAAGCCGGCCTAAGACAACGTTCTGGCCTTGAGCAATCCAGCAGATACCATTCAGGAATTTGCAGGCAAAAATTAGCAGAACTTAACGTTAAAAACCGTAAAAACCCTACTTGACTCCGCTGAAACGGCACCGAAATGTCTAAAAACACTTTTTTTAACCCTGAGCAAACTGGCAGAGATCATCCAGGAATTTCAAACGCAAAAATTTGCATGATTGACCCTCAAAAAGTTACAAAAAGCCTACGACACTCGGGATTCCCAAGCCGTCTCCGTTCCAAGTACTAACCGAACCCAACGTTGCTTAACTTGGCAGATCGGACGGGATGCCGTGCTTTCAACGTGGTATGGTCGTAGGCGAGGGGTTGGATGGGGAGAGGGGGTCAAGAGGGGTCGGGTGGCTTCCTGCCGCCGCTCTCGTTCTTATACGCACTCGCCAATTTTCCTGTCCTTTTCCAGAAAAAAATATGCAAATCGGAGTGTAGCCTAACCATAAGAAGCGATGAACGCCCTGCTGTGCCTCCGCAAAACGTCGGCCCCTGGCCCTTCAGCCCCAGGTCTACAGCGTCAGAACCGGAAGACATCGCTGGTACGCACAGTGCATGACGTCTTCCGCTCCATCGTTTCTACGCAACCGGTACGTCGCTCGGAATTCGTATAAAACCATAGATTCAGCCAATGCCGTGCCGGGTTGCCGTCAGCGATCTCAACGAGACGACGACGCTTCAGATACGTTTCACCGCATTTCAGGGATGCTATAGGTGGGTGGAAAGGTTGTAGTTTGTAACGTGTAGTGTCGTTTGTCGTTTCGAATTGTAGTTGTAGTCTTCCATTCAGATACGCCAGATTCCGGCTTGGCAATGGATCCCAGGCTTACGTTGAGGTGCTTTTCAGTCTTGCCGATGGAGCAACGACAGGTACGAAGGTTTGAACTCAATTTTTGTGGTTGGCTAACCGTCCGATACTACTATGCGTGCCAAAATTGGAGGGGAATGACCTGGGAAATTGGGCATTTTGGATCTACTTGAAAAGCCTATACGGCGATGTTTAGTTCTGTCAGCCGACGGACGTCACCTAGAAGGCAGCACCCTACAAGCCCATCTCCGCCCCAACAGCCCGCAACTCATCGATTTTGCCCAAAGAGCTAATTTTGTAAATGTGAGTATTTTAGCAGGGAGAAAGAGACAGACAGAGAGAGAGAGAAAGAGAGAGAGGAGGAAAGAGAGAGAGGAGAGGAGAGAGAAGAGGGAAGAGAGAAGAGAGAGAGAAGAGCGAGAGAGAGAGAGAGAGAGAGAGAGAGAGAGGTGATTCCATATTTTCCAGATCTACCTCGACGAATCGTTACTCTGCCGTCTCCGCCTCGATCTGAAAGGCCTGGCCCTCTCTTGTTTGAATGTTTATGGGGATTTGAATGTGGATGAGGTCAGCACAGGTTCGTATGGTAGAGAAAAAATTCGAATTTTGACTTGGATTTCCTCAAAAATTAATTTTTCCAGTGACCAACCAGCGGGAACAGATGCAGGCATTGTTTCGAAGTGGCCGCAAAACGTTCGATTAAACCAGTACTGTAGATTTGTATAAAAAATGCGGAATTATTTTGTATTTACGGTTTTTGCAGGTGTTTAAAACATCAAAAAGAACAAAAATAATTTTTAAACTCATTTGTCACACCGGGATTTGTCCAAAAACGTCCAAAATTTGGTTCTTTTGTGATGCCGTTTAAGAAGTTGAATAAAACCAGCATCAATTAAAAATGATAAAAACACAATATTTAAGCAATTCTACAGTCATGAAAAACATTTTTAAATAAAGTTAAACAATAAAAATTATGTGCTTTTAGACATCTAGTAAAAGTCTCTTAGTGACGTGTCAAATTCAACAAAATAAATCCTTTTTTATCCAGCACCAACACCCGAAAACGTGAATTATTACCGTAGGAAAAGTACAAAAACAACTAGGATATGCTTGGAACATGGTCATACAGCGGCAAATTCTCCTCAATCCTCTCGCGGGCCTGGGCGGGTGTCGGACGCTGCCCGGGCTCCCATTCCCAACACCATTCCATTAGTGTCGCCCTGAAAATGGTATATTATTTTTTAATTATTAAATAATCCAGTACATTCAACAAGTAACCATTCAAAAAAAATCAGATACACAGACTAGTCGAAAGGCCCTGCTGGTTACCAAATTTAACCTTAAAACGAAACTGAAATGCCTGAAAAACCCCTTCAAAACAAATAAAAACTTTGTTTTGACCTTGAGCAATCTAGCAGAGACCATTTAGGATTTTAGAGCGCAAAAATCAAGATCATTATGAGCAATCCAGCAGATACCATTCAGGAATTTTGAAGGCAAAAATTAGCAGAACTTAACGTTAAAAACCGCAAAAACCATACTTTACTCCGCTGAAACGGCACCGAAATGTCTAAAAACACTTTTTTAACCCTGAGCAAACTGGCAGAGATCATCCAGGAATTTCAAACGCAAAGATTCGCATGATTCAACCCTAAAAAAGTTACAAAAAGCCTACGACACTCGGGATTCCCAAGCCGTCTCCGATCCAAGTACTAACCGAGCCCAACGTTGCTTAACTTGGCAGATCGGACGGGATGCCGTGCTTTCAACGTGGTATGGTCGTAGGCGAGGGAAGGGACAAGGGAAGGGTACAAGAGAATATAGATCGCCCTGACTCCCCCAAACTATCTTGAGGCCCTCTCCCCCTCTTTCACTTTTTGAGGGTTCAATTCTGCCCATTCTTCCGTTATAGAATGCCTGAATTCTCTCTGCTAACTGGCTCAAATGCCAACTGTATTTTTAAACACATTTTTGAAGTGTTTCAGGTATCATTGGCTCCGGACTTCTGGTATTTTAACCCGACGAAATCACGTCTTTCACTTACATAAACGGAGGCGCATCTTTTGGGGGTTCCAGCCGGATGCCCTTCTTCAAATGCTTCAGAATATCCTCGGTGGGGATCGTCGGGAACGGGACGGTACCGTAGGAATACGCCTCCCAAAGCAGCACACCAAATGCCCACCTGAAAAGTTGGATTAAAGGGGCCGTGAAGCGTCAAAATCGACCCCTCAGATTTGGCTGGGTGTTGACAAGTCGATGCTCGCGCTTCTTATCGCCTTTAAATCAGCATAGTATTTTTCGCATATGGTGCTTTTGTATTATCGGGGGGAGGTGTTCCAACCTGATTCCTACTGTTTTCTAAGGGTCCAATTTTCCAATATAAATATAGAAACTGTTTCTAAACTGTTTTTTACTGTTTTTAAGCGTAAAAACCTTAGAAATTTGCATTTAAAATACAAAAAATGTAGATTTTTGACGAAAAATTGCCTATTTTGCCACAATTTCCAAATTATCTGGTTTTTAGATAATTCTTGCGCTTGAAATATGGTTAAATTCTCCTAAAAACACTATTAAAATATTTGTTATTACCTTAATAACTTTTTTAGGCTTTTAGGAAAAAATGAGTTCCTCACCTAGTAAAGTCCAGAAACGAGAATTGAAAATTATAAATAAACGCTGAATAACAGAAATTTAGTTTTCTTTTATCGATGTATTTTTTGAAATTAATTATACAAAATCATTAGCTTATAAAAACCGACATATCAGTGCTCGCGGAAAAAGCGGCCATTTCGATGGATTCCGGCGCCATCCACCGCAACGGCAATTTCCCTCCCCTCGACGAATACCACATCTCATCGCTGTGGCGGCACAACCCGAAATCCGACAGCTAAAACGGCGAATTTCCCCAAAAATCTCTGCCAGCTTGCCTTGGCCACTTTATCGCCAGTTAGCAGCACATTCCTGGCCGCGATATCGCGATGGATGATTTGCTTCTCGGAGAGGTAGGCCTAGAAAAAACGGTTCTTTCGCGTTATCGGGGGTGAGCGTTTTGCCAGGATTCAATTAGATTGAAAAACGATTTTTAAACAATTCTTAAACGTAAAACTTGCCAAAATTGGATCGGAGAATACAGAAAAATGGCGATTTTTCGATCAAAATGGACCGATTTTTTTACCAAAATTTCAAATAACAAATTTATTCTACATTATTTGTGGTTGCCCGTTTGAAAAATCGTTTAATTTTACTAAAATCACTAGTAAAATATTTACGATTAATTTTCTTGACATCTCTATATAAAAAGTCCCCCGCCCGATAATGCAAAAGAATCAGGCAAATTAGTAATTAAAAACCGGAATTAAATGAATCATAAAGTTGCCAAAAAATGTATAGAAAATATAATTCGTGGTCATCAAAGGTTAAAATCAGCATACCAGCGCATCACAGACATCCCACGCCACGTCGGCCAGGTCTTGCAACGTCAAGTTTTTACGCTGCCCTTTCTAAAAGTTAATTTTTTTTGGCCGAAGAAGGGTTTCAAGGGCCGTTAAAGACGCGACACGCACTCTTCGCAAATTTTATTAGTGCGGCTCGCGTCGTGCCGCGCGGCAAAATCCATGGAGAATCCATAGACAAAATCATAGTCCTGGCTTGCCCGACCCTTTAGGGCCTAATCGGCTGTTTTCATGTCGTGATCGAATCCTAGCAGAGAGACGGAGAGAGAGAAAGAGAGAGAGAGAGAGAGAGAGAGGAGAGAGAGAGAGAGAGAGAGAGAGGAGAAAGGAATGAGAGAGATAGTAGGGAGTAGGTGCGGGAAAGAGGGAGAGAGAGTGAGAAAGATACAGAGAAAATATGGAGAGAAACAGAGAGTGAGTGAGAGAAAAAGAGTGAGAGAGTGAGCGAGGAGATACTAGATTTTTCTCACCTCCAAATCGACATCCAAAATCTCGTCATATTGATGCTGATCCTTTTCCTTCTCCTCTTTCTTCTGTTGTTTCTGCATTGCCTTCACGATCGTATGCAAATCCCCCATTTCACACAGTTCCAGGAGGATTTGTGGCGTTTTCGGGTCGGTCGAACAGGCCAACATTGACAGGAGATGCGGATGGTAATCCAGTGTTTTCATGAAGGCGATCTCGCGGAAGAATTCGCGCCTAGAAAGTTCAGATTCCTTTTTAAAGGGACCTGGAAGGCAGAAAACGACGAAAGCTTCGGTCACTGGACTTTTCCCTTTAAAGCAGACATGGCAAATCGGCCGGCCGATCGGCTTTTTCGGCCGAAAAAATTAGAATGCGGCCGGCCGAAATCGGCCGGCCGCCATTTCCGGTCGGCCGCGGCCGCGGCCAAATCGGCCGGCCGAAATGTCGGCCGGCCGCGCGGCCCGGAAACGGCCGAAAAACCGCAAGCAAATTAGATTTTTGGATGCTAATGAAGGATTTACCTGGCCAAAAATGTTTAGACGGAGGAAATAGTTAATGCTTTATCATCACTACTTGCTTTATCGCCAGCGAAACGATTCAATTAAAAAACTTTTCAGGAAACTAAAGGCCAACTCGTCATAGAAACATCCTGGCTAAATTTTTGCGTTACTTGAAACTACAAAATTCATTATATTTGAAGCTGGCAACCTTCCAAAAATTCAGGGTTGACATAAAAAGCACGCTTTCCCCACATAAAATAAAGATTTTTAAATAAAATTTGGTAGGAAGGCATCCTAGGGAATAGTGAAAACCAATGCCCAAACCCATTCCTTATTTATTCAAAATTTAGAGGCGCCAGCGACACGTTTCTGTAAACTTTTTCTCAAGTGTGAATTGTCGGCCGGCCGACGCGGCCGCGGCCGAGCCGACAAAAATTCGGCCGGCCGATCGGCCGACCGGAAGTCATTGCATCGAGTCGGCGGCCCGGAAACGGCCGATTTTTTATGCTAATGCGGCCGTCGGCCGGTCGGCCGCGGCCGGCCGACCGAAATTGCCATGTCTGCTTTAAAGGGCACGTTCAGGGACGTTTTTTTGGAAAAAAGCAAAGATTTTTGCCGCGGCCGGGGGTCGAACCCGGGCCCCCCGCTCGGGAGGCGCGGATGGATACCAGTCAGCCACAGCTACAACCTGCGAGGGCGCCCACGCCGCAAAGGAGGAATGGCCTGTCACAGCACGGGCGCGCGCGGTCCATACGTCCATAGGGTGTACACGTTGGGACGAGTACGGCCCCTCCCTGAACGTGCGCTTTAACCCCCATTTTTCGCTTACCGTTCCGCCGGGCTGATATGCAAATGAGGCGTTTCACGGCCACCGATTCTCGCCGTGCGTAAACGGCTGTTCAGATTCCTGAAAATCGTAGGAATTTTTAAGTTTTCTAACACCCAAGTTCTAAAATTTTTACGGCTTCTAAAGTTACCATAACCCAAAAATCTGATAAATGCACATTATTAGCAAAAACTCACAAAGAGCTTTGCGTGTATGATGCAAACGTTCGGGAGTCCGGAAAGAGTGGCCAGGTACACAGAGGCATAAGCCCCACTTCCAAGCTTATTATGGGAGACGTGCAGGTGGAGGGGATCCACTTCCCATTCATCATTTACACGCTTGATTCGACCGGCAGAACCGAACATGTTCTCGCCGTCTTCTACCTGAAAAATAGGATCTCTCGCTCACTTTCTCTGGCGCTCTCTCTCTCTCACCCTCTCTCTCGCCTGTTGATCTTTCTCTCTTTTCCACACACAATCTCTCACTCTCACGCTCTCTCTACCTCTCTCACTCTCTCTGTCTGTATGTCTGTCTGTCTGTCTCTCTACCTCTCTCACTCTCTCTCTGTCGGTATGTCGGTCTGTCTCTAACTCGTGCACTCTGTCGATCTCTCTCACTTTCGCTATCTCTCTCTCTCTCTCTCTCTCTCTCTCTCTCGCTCTCTCGCTCTCTCTCTCTCCAACTCACATCCAGCCAATTGACCGACAAGTTCAGCTTGGTCTCCAGGAAATCGTGCAGTTGACGAGCAGGTCCATTCAGGATTCTAAATCCGAATTTGAGACCTAATCTGCGAAATTCCAGGTGTCACCGCCTCTTTAAACCCGTAGTAACGGTTTGCGGAGCTGTCACGGTCCCTTTAAAACGGAACACCCGAAGTTCCGGACTGTCCGTGCCCCTTTAACGCCGTCTATCTCATTCTCTTGATGTCACCGTCCCTTTAAAGGGATTGGCAAGGCATATGTATGGATTTTTTAGCCATTACCCTCTTTCAAAAGCTTACCCAAGCCTGGCCAAGATGGCGCAAGTGATCGCTGTCATCAACGCCGCGCCTCCAACCACAGCCAACGGCACCAACAAGGCCAACTCGGGCCCACTGCCTTGTGTTGGGTCCTCTGAAAATGTTGCCTTTTTTACCATACCCCGCTCAGGCTTACTGTAATTGGTGCACATCCCGTAGTTCTGGGACACCTTCGCGTCGTCCGACATCGAGTCGACTGCCTGAAATTTGAGTTAAATTGACTTATCTTTGAAAACCCAATTGAAATTAGCTTTTTTAACAAGTCTTAAAAATACCTATTTCCGAATTTTTTTAATTACTACTGTAACGCCTTCCAGCTATTTTAGTTATTCTAAAAAACTATATAAATGCAAAACGCATTTTCATTTTACCGGAAATTTTGTTATCTGATTTTGTTCTAGATTTATGATTTTTCGGTGTAATAATTGACTAATTCGTTGAACTTTAGGGTGACGGCGCCGGTTCGCCTAAAACCATTTCGCCTAAACCCATATCGCCTAAAACCCATATCGCCTAAAACCCGTTTCGCCTAAAACCCGTTTCGCCTAAAACCCATTTTGCCTAAATCCCGTTTCGCCTAATACCCATTATAAACCCATTTCGCCTAAATTTTTGGCCATTTTCAATGCTGTATTTTTGACCGATTTTCGATCTTTTTTGTCGAAAATTCAACTATGAAAATGGCCAAAATCTTAGGCGAAATGGGTTTTAGGCGAAACGGGTTTTAGGCGAAACGAGTTTTAGGCGATATGGGTTTTAGGCGATATGGGTTTAGGCGATATGGGTTTAGGCGAAACGGATTTAGGCGAAATGACCGGAATTCGAACTTTAAGCTTCAAAAAAATTTGGAAGCGCAAAATTGCTCAAACGTCAAAACTTTCGACATTTAATAAAAAGAACCGCCTTAAAAACCACGTTTAACAAGTTTTTCGAGGATTTCAGCAACCTTGAAAAATTACCTACGATAATCCCCGAATCGTCCGAGTTAAAATCAATTAATTAAAATTTTCTAGGCGTCTTGGCGCTAAAACTGACCCAATCAAAATACCCCTCCGAGTCCTGCTTCAATTGCTGCAGAAAGGTCTCGGTGCTCGCCTGGATCGATGGGTCCTGAAAAATGGATTTACAATGCGTTACGCAACGCAAAACGACAAATTTCAATTTCAAATTCACAAACCCTCGTCCAAACAATGCGAATAATCGTTTTCAACAGCAATTCCTGCTGCAGGCGCCACTGAACGAAATTCCCCAACGGCTCCCCGAATTCGTTCAGAACTAAAAAAACGATACCATATCTCCGAACAAACTTTGTAAAAGAAATTTCAATAGCTCTAGAAACGTAGAATAAAGTCACGTTACTGCAGAAAATAACCCACTAAAATCATCCGACGCATCGATGATAACAATCATGGCGTACTGTAGATCGTCATTCTTCCGGACCTGGTCCGATTTGTCAAACATTTGACGCATATCGTCTACGGTAGACAGGCTGGAAAATTAATATTTTACAAAAAACACCATTTTTGAGGAAATACGTTAAGTCTGGAGGCCTGAACGCGTTGCGTATCTATTTCTCTGGCCATAACGATACGCAACGCATCCGCAAAGGCGTGGTATCTCCTCCCAAAATCTTTAAATGGACTAAGAAGCGTGTAAATCGACCTCTTCCAGCTTCTAGGTGTCGACAACTACGTGATGCGCCAAAAAACGCGCGTATTGCATGTATTTTCCGGTTTTTACGATAAAATTTAAGGCGTCATTTGCAGCGTAGTGTAGCTGCCGAGACCCAGGCCATGAAGGCGGTTGCTTTTTAGGCTTCCTCGGCCCTTTAAACGCGCCCTTTGGTGCGAAAAATTCCTAGAAATTAAGATCTTTTCAGTGCGTAATTTAAGCGGGGCTTTTTTATCTATTTACGCCCTAAAATTAAATGATTCTTGGCTAGATTTTTGGCTTTCGATTCCCTTTAGTGCAGCTAAAAATTCAAAAATCAGCTTACTCTTTGCCAATGACCAGATAATTAAAAACATCGGTCGTGTCATTGTCCGGATACGAGTACAGCTCGCTCAAGTTACGCACCACAGGCGTTTGAATGCCTAAAAATCAGTATTTTGGGTTTAAAGGGGCAATGAAGGCAGTTTTGTATGGATTTCTGAAAGTTCTGTCCAAAAACATGATTCAGATTTTTTTAGAGAATTTTGAAGCTTTAAAAAATCCAACTCACGCCAATCGTAGTCCCCAAAGATGAGGGTGCTGAAAAATGGGAAAGTTGGATCAAACGTAAAGATCGTACTTTGGCGCCCCGCCGTCCTGTTCAATATCGTAACATGGCTTCAGAATTTGCTTCGTCACGTGAAGGTTTCTGAAAATTAATGATTTTGTTCGTTTTGCACCTAAATTCTCTCTGCTGGTCGCCCAAAAAAATTTTCATTCAATGCTTCCGAGTCCCTTTAAATCACCCTACCGTATCGCATCTTTTTGACTCGTCTCCTCGAGCATTACGATAATATAGATAAAATACTGCTTTCGGCATTTTGTCTTGTCGACGTTCGTGGCTACTAAATTATCCTTTGATTTATGAATCTGTCATTGATCTCTCTCTCACTCTCGCCCACTCTTTCTCTCGCTCTCTCTCTCTCTCTCTCTCTCTCTCTCTCTCTCTCTCTCCTCTCTCTCTCTCTCTCTCTCTGTCTTTCGCTCGCTCTCTCTTTAAAGCTCCTCTCTGTCTCTCTCTCACTCTCGACCGATCTATCCCTCTCTATCTCTCACTCGCTCTCTCCTATCACTCGCTCTCCTCTCTCTCTCACCCAAAAACCTACACGATTTGAATTCGGCAGCAAATCCGTCCGCAGGTCGGCCATTAGGAATGGGAAAACGAGGAATAGCAGCCAGATCGACATTTTAACGTGCCGAAAACCGATAAATTGGTGAGGTACCGTAGCAACAATTAAATTTGTAGTTTGCAGCGTACAAAAATTGGTAAAAATCGATGAGTTTGGCCAATTTTTACGCGAATCTTCTCAGCTAAATAAATAGCAGCGTTAGCGTAGCGTATTGAGCGTAGCGTAAAGTAAAGTGAAGTTTTCAGCGCATCATACGTAGCGTAAGTAGCGTATCGAAACGTAGCGTATCAGAAGTATGATCGATTGACGTAGGGCCGAGTAGATACGTTTGGAGTTTCGTAGGGTACTTAGCGTATCGTAGGGTAGCGTATCGTAGCGTAGCGTAGTAAAAGTGCCGTAAAAAGTATTGGTGCTTTCTGACTTGGAAAAGTTGGCGTAAATCGATGTAATTTCGTGTGGGCGTCGCTCCGTTGACGCGCCAGAGCCGGTATTTTGTCCGGCTGACTTTTCAGGGCGGATTACGGTGATAACGGACCGTTATGGAGCATGACGGAAATATAGCAAAAATGAGCCGGATGGACTTGGTGTTCTCACGTCTGAAGGAAAGCCGATCTTTGTTTCCTTAAAAATACCGACAAGAAAATGCGGAAATGTTGAAAAATGCGGACAGGGCCACAAAGCAGGTAAAGATCGGCATTTATAGATTTTCTGGTTCGGGATTTTAATTCTGAAAATATGGGAGCTTTTCTGATATGTCGGCTATTGAGATTTGTCGGTATTCTTCAGCAAAATGCCGGCTACGCATCGATTTTTCTAAATATTTGGGCTCGACGGTTTCAAAACTGCCAAAGTTTTTGGTGGTATTTTAATTGTCAAGCGTTGTCGGTATGATTTTTTAAAATTCCAAACCCCAACACGCCAGAAAATTTTTAGTCGTCGTACTTTGTCGGTATTAATGCTAAAATTCCGCCATCGAACATCAAGGCTTCTAGCTGGCACTCATCCAAAATACCGAAAACACCGACGCTCAAAAATGATGCAAAAAGAGAAAATAATCGAAAACTTAGGTGTGTTTAACGTTTCCAAAAATAATTTATTTACAGGGCAAGTTGAGACCAGCAGAACAAATGGGTGGAAAACAGCATAAAAATCACACAAAAATAAATTATAGCCTGAGGCTACCAACGGATATCGTCTCTGGTATCTCTGTGTATTCGCCGTCGTCATCCTCATCATCTGGCACTTCCGTTTTTGCAACTCGAGAATAGCCCGGACCCAACATTCCACCGTCGTCACTTCTGGAAATTGGAAAAATCAGCTTTCCCACTCTATCTCTCTCCCTCTCTTTCTCACTCTATCTCTTTCGCACTCCCTCTGCCTCTCCCTCTCGCTCTCTCGCTTTTTCTCTCACTCTCTCTCGCTCTCGCTCTCTCTCTCTCTCTGTCTCTCTCTGTCTCTCTCTCTCTCTCTATCTTTCTCTATCTATCTCCTCACTTACCCAAACATTAAATATCCATAACTACCAGCCCCAGCTCTATTTTACTGTAGAAAAGGGCTGATAGTTGCTCGGCCGTCGCTCTTTCGTCCGGATCCATCATCCCACAACTTTTCATCGCGTCTTGCCTAAAATATGACTTTTCTGGGTACGGTAACGCATAATGCATAATGCATCTGCGGCATAATGCATTCCTCCTAAAACCCACATAAAATCCGGTGTATTCCTCGGTATCTCGAGTCGATCTCCGGCCTTTAAATATTCCAGGACATCGTCACTTTCAATCGTTGGATACGGTACAGCTCCCAACGAAAACATTTCGTAGAGAAGAACGCCGAAGCTCCAGCTGAAATTTTGCATTTTCTGTCTCTCTCTCGCTCTCTCTCGCTCTCTCTCTCTCACTCTCTCTCTCGTTCTCTCTCACGCTCTCTCAACCCACATATCCGTTTTATCCGAGTATTCCGCTTTCTCGATGGATTCCGGTGCCATCCACTTCAACGGCAACTTTGTGGCCTTCGTTTTCGCTTGATACATCATATTCTGGCTCTCACGGCATAGACCGAAATCGGATAACTGGAAACCAGCTCAAATTATAAACGCTTTGTGTTTAAAGGAAGGAAGTTCGATCATGTTATACATAAAAACCGCGAAGGCGGTTGGAAAATATGCCCGCCACCCGCAACGCATCGGCAGCGCATTCGAAGCCCATCCGCAACGCACCCGCCACAGACCCGCAGCGTGCCAGCAGTGTACACGCAACGCCCCAGCAACAGCCCAATAACGTGCGCGTCGCGGGCCGCTTCCGAAGCGAGCCGCGCGTAAAACATTCGCGCCGCGCCAGCATCGCGTTCGCAACGTCCGCGCAGCGTCTAACAATGCACCCTCAACGCAGCAGGAACGTCCGCGCAGCGTGTTCTAGCGGTTCAACCGCCGCTGCGGTTAAGGGGGCTAGGAAGCGCTGAAATCGACCCTTTCCAACAGCTGGGTCTCGACGGCTACGTGATATGTCTGATGCATTAGAGCTCTTTTTAGTACGTCGCCTAGCTATCGAAACCTAGTATACGCAGGAGGTCGATTTTTAGTGTTTCTGGTCTCTTCAAAGGCACGGGAACAGCTAGAATACCGTACCTTAGCCATCTTCGCTTTCGTCACCAAAATATTCCTGGCAGCGACATCTCGATGGATCAACTTCTTCTGCGTCAAATACACCAGAGCATCAGATATTTGCCAGGCTATCACCAGAAAATCTTCAGGCTGTATTGTCGCTGTTGTTGCCTGAAATTTCGAGATCGAACTTCCTAAAAAATTGCCCCTATACGGTAACACTCCCGTTTTAAAAAAAAAATTTTAAAAAGGAAGGGTTTTGTTAAATTACAGAATTTTTGTATTTTTGAATCTCCTCCGCCGCAACCCACCGTAGACCGAAAGGCGAGAAGTTGCAGATTGGAAAGAAGATCCCCCAATTCGCACAGCTCGAATACCATATAAGGAAATAAAGGATAGGTGGAGCAGCCCAACATTGACAGAATATGAGGGTGGAAATCGAGGCTTTTCATGAAAGCGACTTTTTCAAAATTTATCTGGAAAAATTGGATATTCGTATCGTACAGGGTGTCCCAATAAAAAAACACCCCCTTTAACTTGAAGAAGGACGGACGAATGAATTGACACCATTCGAAAGCCCTTGAAACGCCGAGTTTGCCACAATCTTCAAAACCATGTTTTTAATTAAACCCGCCATTTTACAAGCCTTTTTGTAGAATTTTGCTTGTTTCCGGGGTTGCATACGAGCGAATTTGCCTCAATTTTCCCCAGGAAAATGGCCGGAAGTTTCCGTTAATAAGCAGCACAGACCGCTCCGCCATGTTTTCAAATGCGCTGTAAAATGGTGTGTTGAAATAAAAACATGTTTTTGAAGATTTTTTGAAAATTCGTCATTTCAAGGGCTTTCGAATGGTGGAATTAACGTTCCGATCCGATACTTCCGCGTCGAGTTAGAGGGGGGTCTTTGGTTAATTGGAGCACTCTGTACTGTGGCCCAAAACTGGCCCAAAAATTTACTTTTCTTCCGGGCTGGCCGTGTCGTGCGGTCTTTTGACGGCTACCGGATTCTCCAGCTCATTTAAGAGACCGCCGAGCTAGAAATGTGGATCTTTAAAATCGGAGAGAGAGAGAGAGAGAGATAGAGAGAGAGAGAGCGAGAGAGAGAGAGAGAGCGAGAGAGCGCGAGAGAGATCGTGAGAGAGAGCGTGAGAGAGGGAGCGACTGAGAGATACAGAGAGGGGGAGAGAGAGAGAGAGAGAGAGAGAGAGAGAGAGGAGAGGAAACCTACATTCAGCTGTGGGTATATCTTTGCGACAGGCGGCATCCCCGATAGAATTCCGCTAAAAACAGCCGCAAAAGCGCCACTCCCCAGCTTCTCCGTGCTGATATGCAAATCATGCGGATTCACCTCCCAAGGGTCGGCTTCCCTGAAAAATACGATTTTTCAATAGGGTTCGGCCCTACTTTTTCCATTCTTTGACGTATCTCTCGAAGCCGTTGTCCGTGTAGTCGGCGTGGAACTGAAATTTGCATAAACTTAATTTTTTTTCCATACAAAGGCTCCAGAAAAATTGTGAATTTTTATTTTAAACTTTTTGCTGACGAAAAAAATTGTTTATATTACATTTTTGTACTGTTAGTTCACTTATTCACTGCATATGCCATGGACTTTCTTCAAATTGGAAAGTCTACAAAACCCGTGAGATCTAAATATACAAAAACTACCGTACCCTACTGTACAAACAATATTAACGTACGTAAACTACCGCACCAAAAACTACCGTACCCTGACGAGGAACCGTAGCTTGAAGCCCAGCCATCGCTCCAGGCTTGAATACAACCAATAGGCCGGTCGATTCAGCCAACTAAAACATGCATAATTTTACATTAAAGGAGCTTGATTCTCACTTCTCTGAGCCTGAAACACAGCTAAAAACCTACTTTGTCTGCGTGAGGAGTATCCCGAGAATTATCAGCAATACAAATAGTGCAAACAGAAACGATGACACGCCAATTGCCACCGGGATCCAGGGGGTTCTTTTGATTGGAGGGGGAAGGGTCGTTTCTGGAATTAAGGTTAAAGGTGAAGCTGAAGCGAGAGAGTGAGAGAGATAGTAATAGAGTGATAGTGAGAGAGAGGGAGAGAGTAAGTGAGTGAGTGCGAGATAGAGAGAGAGTGCGCGAGATAAAGTGAGAGAGTGCGCGAGATATAGTGAGAGAGAGGGAGCGAGAGCGTGAGAAAGAGAGAGAATGAGAGAGAATGATAAGAGGAGAGAGAGAGAGAGAGAGGGAGGGAGGGAGCACGCGAGTGATGTGTAGAGAAAGAGAGAGAGAGAGAGAGAGAGAGAGAGAGAGTAAGAGAGAGCGAGAAATACCTGGCGGTGTCGCGCACATCCCATAATCCATAGCCACCTTGCTGGAATTTGACAAGTCATCGACTATCTAAAATACAACAAAACTACCGTATTCGCTGACAATTCTCCGACTTACATAATCAATATACCCATTCGTCGACCCGCGCGTCGCATTCAAATATTGCGTCACGTTCGCGGGGAGCGTTGTGTTCTATAAAAATTTCTCATTATTCGCGTTAAAAGCCCTATTTAATTTGCACCTAATTTATTTCAATCGACTTATGCTGGATTAAGACTGTTAAAGAGTTTAATACCGTACCGGATGCGTAAAAATTATCCTCAACACAAGATTCTTCTCGACAATCTGCCTAATCCACCTATCCACATAGATGCTGATGCCGAGGAATTTTTGGGATACTGTAAAAGATATGATTTTTTAAGGAAATATAATTTTAATTTTTTGGTTATGTCAAGGACCCTATAATCGTCTTTTTTTGCTACAGTACACCCGAAAAATTATTGCGATTTTGGGATACGGTGAATAATACTGTTTCAAAAAATCAAGAAGTTTAGAATATCTATAAAAAGTTTTTGCATTTCTATTTATATTTATAATATAAACAGTATTTACATTTTTTGTATAAAATTTTTATATCTTATTATTTATAACTTATTTTATCACTTTTTTTTAAAATATTATATACCGAAATAATGTCGACTACAACAGGCCGTCAAAAATCGAAAGTTTATAGATAACTTTTAATTTTAAAAACAAAATTTAGTTTTAAAAATAATAATTTTTATCTATTTTATCTTAGTTTATCTCGTATGAAAATTACCAGTGGGCCCATCCATATTCAAAAAGAACAAAATCACGGGCTGATACGAGGAGTCGTTGCAATATTTCCCCTCCATATCGGTCACCGTTTGCAGGCTGTTGTTCACTCGCTGGTCGTTTAGGCCGCTAAAAATAACCAAAATGATTTTAAAGGTGCTAGAAAGCCAAAAATCGACTCTTTCCAGCCTCTAGGTCTCGACAGCTACGCGCCAATCCAAGTTACACGTCCTAAATGCAATCCAAGTTACACGTCCTAAATGCACCAAAATTCAGCCTGATTGCGTTTTAGGGCCGCTGTCGAGGCCTGGTAGATTCAGGGGGTCGATTCTCGCACTTTCCAGTCCCTTTAAGGGACCAGTTAAGGCCAATTATGGACTTTCTGGGCTGTAGATATTTGCCTTGCCCGTCCCTTTAAAAGGACCAGGAAGTAAAAAAAGTCCGGTACAAACCTCACAAACGTATCAAAATACAGGAAATCGCCGATGGCTGTAAATTGCTGCTCATTCGTAATATTGGCAGCGGTTTGGAATGGGACGTAGCCACACGTAGAGGCCGTATCATTTTTGCCCGTGTCAAAATAGACGAAGCTAAATATGGTCTCGCGCTCTCTATCTCTCTTTCTCTCTCTTTCTCTCTCCTCCCTCTCTTTCTCTCTTCCTTTCAATCGATATCTCTCTTTTTCACTTGATATCTCTCACTAACTCTCGCTCTGTCTCTCTCTATTTGCCTCGCTCTTTATCTATCTCTATACCTCTCTCTCCCTCCCTCCTCTCGAGAGAGCAAATGAGTGCGAGAAAGAAAGAGAGAGAGAGACAGGGAGAGAGAGAGAGAGAGAGAGAGAAAGAGACAATAATTTCTCAGCATACCTTGAATTCTGCGTCGCCGAATATTTGGGGTCAGTCTCCATGGTGACGCATGGGGTAAAGATTGGCTTGACCCGTTCGTACAGCTCGAACCCCGACCCGGGTTTGTTGTAGTCCACCCCCAGCAATAGATACAATTTGTACTGGTGGCGGCATTGTTGGTTGTAGTTTTGGGTGGAGACTGAAAGCTAAAAAATTGGGACAAAAATAACGACCTAGGCCATTTGATTTCTGTCGCAACCCATCCCAAAAGTTAAATTTTTTGGCGTTATCATGATTAGTTTCATAGAATTAAGTAGCAGGAGCTGGGAGCTGGATGTTGGGAGCTGGGGGCTTTGAACTAGGAGTTGGGAGTTGACAGCTGGGAGCTGTGAGCTGTGGGGTGAATCCTATGTGCTGACCGCGACGCAAACGCTACCGCATACGGCTCCTTTTTCAGCGAACTCCAAGCACCCGGGTCGGATCAGCCCAGAGAATCGGGAGCTGGGAGCTGGGAGCAGCTTGTGGACGGTACAGGCTTGTACGGCTTGTGCAAGACAGGTGACAGCCGTGAACCTACCGCGCGCAAGACCATTTTTCAACCGCTAGCGCTGCCGACGTTTAACTCCTACCTCCGGCGTTTAACTCCTATCTCCGACGTTTAACTCCTAGCTCCTGGTTTTAACTCCTAGCTCCCGGCGTTTAACTCCTAGCACCCGGCGTTTAACTGCTAGCTCCCGGCCTTTAACTCCTAGCTCCCGACGTTTAACTCTTAGATCCAAGGTTTAACTCCTAGCTCACGGCGTTTAACTCCTAGATCCTGGATCCTGCTCCCAACTAGACGACCGTCACAATCGGCAGTTTATATTTTTTTAGCATTAAGAGTCAGGCTTGGAACAGGAGTTAGGAGCTGAAGCGCAACGCAACCGCGACGCGCTGGCTGTTTGCCAAGATTTTCCTACGCTCCGGAAATGGATCGATATTCCGTGTTTTGTCGACAAGTGATTTTGCAAAAGAAAGCTGCTTAAATTCTTCACTTTCCCGGGCGCCTTCTGATTCGTCACCGGAGCCAGGAATAAGCGGATTTTTTCGGCTGGCTCCAGGCTGATCGGAGTGACCGGAAATGGGCACCGGAAAGTACAAACAATAGCAATGCCTATACGAAAATAATATTTTTTTTTACCCATGATTTTTTTAGATTCGCTTGATTGATTACGCCATGAAAAATATAATTAAATATTTTTTTAAATTAAGAAAATATATTTCTAGCTAAATTTTAGTCATTGTCGAAACCTTTCTGCTTATTGCAGAGGTTCGAAGGGAGTTTCCTATCCCGCGCCCCTTGCCTGTGATACCGTAGTCCCCGCCCCCGGAGCCGCGCTCTCCGGTATTGGGTATACATTATCAAGATGAGCGAGTGGCGGCAGGAGCAGGAGTTAGTGATTGGAACTCTGCTGAGTCCTTGTTTCGGCCAACGGTCTCATGTCCGTTCGGCATTCGACATGTGGCTCAACAGCGTTCGGTCGTTTTCCAAAACCCAATAGCTGTCCGAATGTGCGTCGCCGCCCACCAGTGTGAAAGATGCACGCCATCATAGCACTTCGGTGTTGATTCAACCCTTTTCGCTAAGGGTATTCGGACAGCTAATTCTGCCTTCTAACCAAAACCGAGAGACATCGATCATCTTTTGCGTTGGCGAATGTAGAACTCCTCGTTCAGCCACGCGGATATTGACCGCTCTCATCAAAACCCAACACATAAACGTCAACAACAAAGACATTGCAGCTGTATGCAGTTGTTTTGTGGCGTAATCTAGTTTAAAACCAACACCAGACCTTAATGCTTTGCTTGGCTCGCTGACACGACGAACAAGCTTACAGCATTCTGGAAACAGCACAGTGTCTTTCTTCAAGCAACGCCGTCTCGACACAACCAACAGCTGCCAAGACGAACGCCGTACTGCCCTGCTGAGAACGTGCGGGATGCGACTGAATCTTGTCGATGAAGGTTGTCGGGCGCAATGCCGAAGAAATAGTAAAGGTACGTATTGCATTAGTTGGTAGACACACCTACGGTTGTTGTACTGTCACTAATAAGCATTCGTACCTTTATACCAAGACCGCCCCATCTCGGGCTCAATCAGAACCTGCACTCGTCTGGTTTCGCAGCTTCGGCTACTACGTCGTCGCTGTGCAGCTAGAAGCTGAGTCGTTTTTGAACCAAGTCCTGGTATGCTTTGATTAGTGCAAGCAAAGCTCGCAAGTAGTCAATACCTTGACGTCCATATTCAAAACTACCGGCCTGAGCAAGTCTCAAATGGGTCGGAGCCGAAGGCTTCCGTATCAGTTTGAACCAGATCAACTCGATCCGGGAAAACGAACGTAGGACGACGCTTAGGACTTACGTCCTGTTCCCACACTGCAAATGAGCCGTCGAAAAAACCCGCTCATTGACTACCCGTCAACGAGCAAAGACTTGAGCCAAGCCCTTACAGGCTTCATTGCCTCGCAAATTCCAAAACCCAAGGTCTTAAAAATTTACGAAGTTTTAAGCCTTACCTTCCAATGGAAGTAAAAAGTTTTGATCCAATACATGGGAAAGCAAAGCTCGTGGAAAGTCTTCACTTCCCGTCGCTGGCCCCCAGATCATATCCAATCTGCTCGCGTCACAAGACTTCCACGAACGAGGACAAGGACTCTACACACCATGTACGCTCCACGTCCTCCACGACCAACCGAAAGCGCAGCAAACCATCGAACAATGTTCAAACTGTTTTCTCTATGTGTGTCTTTTTCGTTTGGTCACTCCCCCATGTATTGTAAGTCCGCCCGCGTAGCGGACCCTACACCCGCCTTTGAACCAAAACCTTTTTCCGGGCGGAAGGCCTTTGGCACTACGTTCCATAGGCAAGGACGACACTGACCCAAAACCACACTTCCCGTTGTTACCTGTTGGTACTCTGAGGAGCCTCCCGGCACTCAGAGAAAAACATCCGGTTGCTGAATCGAAGGGTTCTACTCATACCTTCTTCAGTTGGCGAAAGCCAGTGTGAAAACTTCCCCGTTAACTCGGGCGGCAGTGTCGAAACCTTTCTGCTTATTGCAGAGGTTCGAAGGGAGTTTCCTATCCCGCGCCCCTTGCCTGTGATACCGTAGTCCCGAGCGCCCCCCGGAGAGCCGCGCTCTCCGATTATTGGGTATATTGCCTTTTGGGAATGCCCTTGGTTGTTCTTGGGAGCAAGCCTCCATGCTGCCCAATATCGTCAGAGTTGAGCCAAAACCTTTGTATTGCTTTGTGCAATATGTTTTGAACCAGAACCTTGTGACCAAGCGATGAGTACAATTGTATCTCAGTTTTGTTCATTGCCGATAAACCTTTTGTCTCTAGACAATTGTACCGAAATGCATTTGGGACTCTTTACAAGATTTCTACCACTGAACAATCCAAGCTTCATATCCTTGTTGTGGCTTCTTGGGTTCGTGAATCTTTCTTGGCCTATGTCGAGGATACTAGGTTCGGGAGAGTCTGAACGGGCCCAAGGGGCAAAGGCAGAAGTATAAAGTGTGGCAAGTCCCTACTCTAGTCCTCCGTGATCCTATGGTAGAGGCTAGAAAGCGGGATAGACTTTATTACTTTTGTCA